>JANAVB010042620.1:981440-1508488 GCA_029216955.1 Iris pallida | reverse complement strand
AGGTCCAAGGGCGGTGAAGGAGGGAAGGGATCCAGAATCGGTCACCATGCACGACGTGTTCCAGCATACGCACAAGAGACGGAAGGACGGGAACTTCGTCGACGATAGGGCCAAGAATACTGATGTAAGTACTTATTTTTATGAGATTTACGTTAGAATTAAAAGTATTCGGACTATAACTTAGGTAAACTTAGGATTCAAACTTAGCTTAGTGAAATATTGAATCTGCATGAAAAACATTATTTGAACATCAACATACTCATGGTTGTTAAGAATCAATCCCATCATTTATCTAAAAAAATGGTTATTAAGAATCAAGTTCTTAATGTTTTTAAACTCATGAATAATACAATCATGTAGTACTAATAACCAAAAAGTAATACTAATGTTTTAGTTTTTTGCTCTATTATCAAATTTATGGTGAATTTATCACTTACTGCTTTACAAAGCTTTTTATTATTGCTCAGTGTTAATTTATCCATATATGAAGTGTTGTATTAGTTTGTGATCAAATTTCCTATGGAATATATATCTTATGATACACAATAGTGTAATCAAGTTAATCAATACACGATACGTATCTTTGACAGCCTAGGTTATAACCTTGAATTGTAGGCTAAGTATCGCGAGGCCCTTAGTCGGGCTGAGTTAACTGAGACCGAGGATGTCGGTGAATCGACGTCCGCCCGGACGCGGACGCCCACTTCTTTGGCCGCTCGCAACGACTTGTTCGTAGATACCGTCGGCGACTTTAAGAAAGGGCACCTGTACGGAGTCGGCTCCCTAGGACCGTTGCACATGGCAACGCAGAGAATGCCACCGCCACCGCCACCGCCTCCTCCCGCGGCCTCGGGAAACGAAGATGTTAGGTCGCAGATTTCGCAGCTGCAGGAGGTAGTGATGTCCTTGAAGGAACAAGTTGCCAGGATCATTCCGCCTTCGTCTTCTACTGGTGCGGGTCCGTCTTCTCCTGGTGCCGGTCCGTCTTCTGCTGGTCGTCTTTCTTTCAACCCTGCTGCCCCTCTGGTACCGCCTCCGAGTATGACGGCACTCCTTGATTTAATGACGCCAGAGCAGCTACGCCAACTACCGCCCAATGTCCTCGAGAGCTTGCCGCCGTACGAGGCGGAGCGCTATATTCAGCGGTCGCACCAGGGATTATCACCACCCCAACCTTGAAAAATTGTATAAGAAAATTTGGAATATTTGTGATAATTTTGTAGTATTTGTGAAAATGTTGAAGAATTTGGAATATTTGTGATATTTTTGGGATATTTGTGGAAATTTTTGGGATATTTTGGAATATTGTGGAAATTTAGAATATTTGTGATATTTTTGGGATATTGGTGGGCATTATATTTGTGTATGTGCATATTGGGTTTATGTGTGAACTGGGAAAGCCCTGCATTTTTTTTTCAAAAATGTCTCAGTTAGCGATGGACTCGTGACTGATTAGCGACGGGTAATTCCAGTTTCCGACTGACTAGTGACGGATTATCCGTCGCTAACTGGAGTTTCATAACTGTTTCCAGGTAGCGACTGTTTTGCTACTTACTACCGACGGATAATCCGTCGCCAAGGTTCTGGAAATGGGATTCATTATCAGAACAATGGCGACGGATTATCCGTCGACAAGCAGTCGACAGTTCGACGGAATAGCGGCTGCCTATCGACGGATAATCCGTCGCCAAGGTTCTGGAAATGTATCACATTTCCAGAACTTTGGCGACGGATTATCCGTCGGTAGTCAGTCGACAAAGTCGACGGCTTTGCGACCTACTATCGACTAATTATCCGTCGCCAAGGTTCTGGAAATGTGATACATTTCCAGAACCTTGGCGACGGCTTTGCCGTCGCTAATCCGTCGTCAGGTCGACGGATTTGCGACGTACTATCGACTAATTATCCGTCGCCAAGGTTCTGGAAATGTGATACATTTCCAGAACCTTGGCGACGGATTCGCCGTCGATAATCCGTCGGTAAAGCGTCAAAATTACCGACCGTATTTCGACGGAATAGCAACGAAATGATACATTCTGATACGAGGTTACGACGGATTACCGACGGATAGTCCGTCGCGAAGGTTCTGGAAATGTTTGACAATTTACAGAACCTAGGCGACGGATAATCCGTCGGTAATGCGTCGCTCATCCGTCGTAGTTTAGCGACAATTTGCGACGGAATAGCGACCGAATGATACTCTCTGATACACAGTTACGACGGGTAACCGACGGAATATCCGTCGCTATTTTCTAACAGAGTTATAGTACTTTAAACTAACAATCGACGATAATCCGCCGCAAATCCGTCGTTAAGGCTTTGTATAAAGATGACGAAACGCCGTCGCTAAACCGTCGCTCCGACGACTGCTTAGCGACGGCACTGTATTAGCGACGAGCTGATTGCCGACGGAAAAAAATGTCCAAAAGCCGTCAGGGATCGGTCGCTAACCGCGTTAGCGACTGTTTAGCGACGGATTTATGCCGTCGCTAATTGACTGTATTTTGGTAGTGATTTACATGCATATTTCTATTTATATAGTTTTACTAGTTGATTATTGACATGTGATTTTGTAACGCCACAGAACCAGAATACTGGAGAGCGGGGGCGGACATAGCCAGCTACGTATATTGAAGTGCAACCCACCTTGCTATACGGTCACGACTGTCTAGATACATGAGGGTTTAACTACAAGCCATCAGTCTCCTATGGTCATGAACAAGCCTATTGTCTCAATCTCAAGCAATTAGTAACAGTTACAAGATGTCAGAGCACCAAATATACAATAGTAAGGCGTCCTATACATTACATATTTGGATGATCATGAAGCTAGTCATACAAAATATGAAGACTAGCAAGAGTTTCAGTCATACATGATCAATCCTAGGATTTGTTCATCATGTTACAGCCCGTAGGCAGACAGTACATAAAGTGCAATCGAGCTAACACGTGCTCGTTGGCTAAACGCCTCAAAAGAATATTTTTACAATAAAGTGGAAGAGCAAATAAAACCCACTCGTTGCCAGGGTTACGCCTAGTGGTCACCATCTGGCTGGAAGGTAGGGAGATCCTCTGGAGCTGCTCCGGTATCTGGCCATACAAAACCAGCTGGGTCAGATCCCAGAAAGAGCAAGTACCACAAAGGAGGCTTCACTTAAGAACTAAAACCAGCAATTAGCACAAAACATAATTATATAATAAAAGACTGGAAATATGGAAAATCATGATGATATACGATAAGATAAGCATGGACTATTCAGATAACCAAGTTACAACCTGTAAACCAAACAAGGACCGGGGTTGCAACCCTTCATCTGAACGGAACTTGGTTTCCCACCATTTATCGATAAAGTAAGCACAAGCATTCAGGTCATGCTAACGATCTTGTAAAGGATCAGGACAAGACTAGACTTGGTTAGACTCCATCCAATCAATCACGGCCAAGCAATGAGTACGGTTTGATACTTTAACTAACTAGGGTTATCACAGGCCTAATTACTAGCAAGATGCAATGAGATTGTTCCACAGCCACAAGCCCTGCAGACCATCCAAGCTATCCGGACGCAATTAGGGGTTAAATTCATGTGGGTACATCGTCCAGGAATATATGTACCCTTAGGTAGCTTGAAGGGTGCAACACATGACAGTGTGCTGGAAATATGTCCTACTCGACGGCAGGCTACAGATACCATGATGGGGCTCCCAGATAACGGGATTGCCTGTAGCTGGGAAATCTCTTCATGACTACTGGATTATTCTATTTATTCGGCTTAGTCAGTTTAAGTAGGTACCCCGGACCGTGGTACTAAGGGGTCCCTGCCCTAGACATGATGCGAGACAGTACTGGTTCATTTGTACAAACACAATCGTCCACAGTGTCCAGGTCGTTCATTCTTGTCATGTCATGCTAGCCGTCGCAACAGTATTCAATAGTTCCCAGCATGCTTGCTTGTCATATCATGTCATGTCATGTCATGTTTACTTCAAACCATACCGTGTACAATTACCATTCCAAACATATTAAATAAATTCGTGATTATCAAGTTCATGACAAAAGGCGTAGGGACTCAAAGTCTCTACGCGAGCAAGACTACGCTAGGCCAAATAGACCCTGAGCGTAAAACAGCTCTACGCAGGCAAGACCTAAGGATAGGAAGCTCTACGCGAGCAAGAAAGCAGGTGGGTGCGATTCTATGCGTGCAAGCGCTTTATGCTAGCAAAGTCGCATGCGGGCGAGACTCTACGCGGGCGAACCTTCTACGCGAGCGGGAGTCTAGCCTCTGCGTAGAGCTCGGTTCATCTCTGCGTGGAATATATTACGCGATCACGTGAGAATGTGTCCATAAAGGGTAATTAATACGCGGGCACGTGAAACGTGTGCGTAAAGGGTAATTAATACGCGGGCACGTGAAACGTGTGCGTAAAACTAAATACTATGCTAGCACGTAAGAATGTGTGCGTAAAAACTTCATCTTCTCCCCAAGGCCAAGACAAGCAAGCGTAAAAGCTCAAGAGCTCAAGAAAGCCCCATCTCGGTCAAGACTTGGTGAAATCCAGCCATTCAAAAGCCAAACTTCCGTAAAATTGAAATTCCCACCACATGGAACTCTCATTTTCAGAAAACAACCAAGTCCAGTAGATCAAAACCATGAAGATCAAAAATACTAAAACTTAGATCCACATGAAATGAACCACGAAAATTAAAAATGCCAAGTACTAAAGTGTCTTAAAATCTCGTAAGGAAGAAAATGGAACAACAAAATTTGAGTTCCTCCATGAAGCAAGTTGCACTTGCCTACTGCGGGTGGTCGGTGGAGAAATGAAGAAGAAGAAGAGTAGTAATGGGAAATGAATGAGGAGAGAGAAGGGTTGTTGGGTTAATAAATGAGGGATGGTGGTAAGTAGGGGTTTACATACTAACCCAAACCAAACCCAACCGAACCCGAAGCATGCCCCAGCCATAATAAACCACAAGAGCCATGAAATACCCTCTAACCCATGCCAATTCCAAAAAAACCCAAGGCTAGCCAATCAGGTCAAGTCGAAATACAGGTCCGAGATACGTACATGTATACCAAATACGTAATACGAACTACGGGCGCTAAAACTCTATCCACCTTAAAAGAATTCCGTCCTCAGAATTTAATTAAGAGGCTAGAGAGGTCAAGCAGCTACACTAATCATAAGTAAGATATAACTAAGCAATCAATCAAACAATCAATCATGCAAGCAAGGAATCGAAGGAATGAGGCATAAGGAAGACATTATACCTCACGAGTCAAACAGGTCGGGATATCGCGATCGGATATCATCCTCACGCTCCCACGTTGACTCACCCAAAGAGTGATGACCCCAAGCAACACGGACTAACTTGATAGTCTTGTTCTTGAGTATCTTCTCTCTTCGGTCCAATATGGATACAGGTCTCTCCTCATACGAAAGGTTGGTACCAACAACCAATTTTGAATGATCAAGGACATGACTCGGATCCAGGATATACCGTCGTAACTGGGATACATGGAAGACATCATGCACGTAACGCAACGATGACGGAAGAGTGAGACGATCGGACGCATCACCTACTCGCTCCAAAATGTCGAATGGCCCTATATACCTAGTACTAACCTTTTCCCGTATGCGAAACGAATGACGCCACGGGTAGGCGAGATCCGAAGGAATACATGGTTGCCGATAGAAAATTCAAGGGGACGCCGATGAGAATCGGCCCAATGACGCTGGCGATCATGTGCAACTCGAAGATGATCTCTGACTTGCCTGACCACCTCAATAGTCCGCGTTACCATCTCGGGACCAAGCATTTGCCTCTCGCCGATATCATCCCAAGCTAAAGGAGATCTGCACTTCCTGCCATACAAGGCCTCGAAGGGTGTCATCTGGATACTTGCCTGGAAACTGTTATTGTACGAAAACTCCACCAGGTGCAGGTGATCCTCCCAAGAACTACCGAAGTCAAGTATACATGAATACAACATATCTTCAAGAGTCTGGATCGTGTGCTCCGACTGACCATCTGTTTGCGGATGATAAGCTGAACTGAACTTGAGACGAGTCCCCAAACTTTTCTGAAGACTCTGCCAAAAGTGCGATGTGAATCTAGAATCTTTGTCGGACACAATACTGACTGGTATACCATGCAACCTGACTATCTGCCTGAGGTACATCTTTGCAAGCTGATCCGTCAACTGACCAACCCTGAAAGAAAGAAAGAAAATGAGCTACCTTGGTGAGCCTGTCGACTACAACCCAGATAGAATCCCTTCCAGCTAGGGATCTAGGTAGTCCAGTCACGAAATCTATGGTTATATGCTCCTACTTCCATTCTGTGATCGGCAAAGGTTGAAGAAGTCCAGCCGGTCTCTGATGTTCAGCTTTAACTTGTTGGCAATCTAAACATCGAAAGACAAACCAGGCTATCTCCCTCTTCATACTATTCCACCAAAAATGTTGTCGGATATCACGATACATCTTCGTACCGCCCGGATGAATCGAATACTGAGAACTGTGAGCTTCTGCCACGATCTCATATCTGATATCACCATTGGGCACACAAAGACACCTGTCATACCGAAGTGTACCATCCTTATGGACACATAACTCTGGTCTTCGTCCTTCTACACATTCTGCCCTAAGCCGCTGAAGCTTAGAATCTGCTGACTGAGCTAACTTGTTCCTCTCAACTATACTGGACTAAACTTACATACTGGCCATCAATGCCATACCGTAGGAAGGACAACTTCTATACCCATCTTCTGAAGATCCGCCAACAACTAGGGTTGTGCTGTCAGAAAATAAACTCCAGATCTCCTGCTTAATACATCTGCAACAACGTTGGCCTTCCCAGGATGATACTGCAGGTTGATGTCATAATCCACAAGTAGCTCTAGCCATCTCCTCTGACGCATGTTAAGATCCTTCTGGGTGAACACATACTTCAAGCTCTTGTGGTCGGTAAAAATCTCTACCCTATCTCCATACAAATAATGCCACCACAGCTTAAGTGCAAACACTACTGCTGCCGACTCCAAGTCATGGCTCGGATAATTTCTCTCATGATCACGAAGTTGACATGACGTATAACCGATTACCTTCCCATGCTGCATCAAAACACATCCCAAACCTCTACCTGAAGCATCACAATACACTGAGAATCCCCCGGTCCCATCTGGAAGCATGATAGTGGGTGCCGTCATCAAGCCTCGCTTCAACTTCTCAAAAGATTCTTGACATTCTGCTGTCCAAGAAAACTGTACATCCTTACGGGTCAACTGGGTCATAGGTGCTAAAATTCGTACAAAGTCCGAAACAAATCTCCGGTAGTAGCCGGCCAAGCCAAGAAAACTGCGAACTTCTACAACGGTACTAGGTACTGTCCACGTCTCAATAGCCACGGTCTTTTGGGGATCTACTTCTACTCCTCCTCTAGTGATAATACGACCCAAGTATGAAATGCAATCGAGCCAGAACTCGCATTTACTGAACTTCGCATACAACTGGTGCTCCTAGAGAATCTGAAAAACTACACGAAGATGCTGCTCATGCTCCGTTTCACTCTTGCTGTAGACCAGGATGTCTTCTATGAACACAATCACGAACTGATCCAAATAAGGCATGAAGATACGACTCATGAGGTCCATGAATACAGCCGGTGCATTGGTTGTTCCAAATGGCATAACAAGGAACTTCCAATGCCCATACCTGGATCTAAATGCCGTCTTCGGGATGTCCTTCTCTCTAACTCTGATATGATGGTATCTTGACCGTAAGTCAATCTTCGAAAATACGGACGCCCCTTTGAGTTGATCAAACAAGTCATCGATCCTCGGGAGAGGGTATTTGTTCTTGATTGTCACTGAGTTCAAGGTACGATAGTCAGCACATAATCTGGATGTACCATCCTTCTTTTTCATAAGAAGCATCGGGGCTCCCCAAGGCGATCCACTACCACGGATGAATCCCTTGGTCCTGAGTTTCTCAATCATCTTATACAAGATCATCAATTCTGACGGCGCCATCCGGTAGACTCTCTCTGACACTGGAGCGGACCCGGGGATCAAGTCTATGGTGAACTCGATCTCTCTCTCTGGGGGCATGCCTGGAAGCTCTTCGGGGAAAAATCGTAAAACTCTTCTACAATTTTGGGGAACTGAACCGCTGCCACTACTGCCATCCAGAATGCTGGAGGAGAAGGCTCTATACCGTCTCGGAGAAATGAAAACTCTAGCTCACCAGGAATACTAAAAATAATGTTGCCGATATGGCAATCTATTCTAGCATACTAGTCCCTCAACCAATCCATCCCTAAGACCATATCATAATCGGCCATCGGAAATTCTATCAACCTAGCGGGAAACTCTCTACCGCTAACTACAATTCGACACGAGGAAAAGACTCTATATACTCCCATAAGTCTGTTACCAGTAAGTATATTGAGTCGTACTGATAATGACTCAGGCTCCAGCCCTATCCGTGTCGCGAATCATGCAAACATAAATGAATGCGATGCACCAGAATCAAACAATGCTGATGCTGGAAAGGAGTTAACGAGAATAGTACCTGCTGTAGAAGCATGGAAAAGAATAAAGAAAGATCCATGCGGCTAAGGATCCCCATGTGGCTTAGAGAGACCATGCGGTTCAGAGAGTCCATACGGCTAAAGATCCCCATGCGGCTCAGAGAGCCCATGCGGCTCATGCGTCTATGCGGCTCGGGTAGACCCAGAGCCACGTGGCCTTCAACAGCTCTTCCCTTCGTCTTTTACTGTATTAAATGCCCTGACGGCTGACAGCTTTGACAAATGATAGCTCTGACATAAAGGCGTAATAATGACTGACATAAAGGCGTGTTCCTAGGGAAGATGAGGAAATCTTTCACAGTTGGCAGAATCCACCAAATTCTGAGGCATGCGGCTGCTGCATTTATGTGATCGACCACTTCATGCGGCCGTCCATCCCCATGCGGCTGCCCCATTCATGCGGCCACCATCTTCATGTGGCTGCATCCTTTATGCGGCCGCCCATCCCCATACTGCCGCCCCGTTCATGCGGCCAACATCTTCATACGGCTGCATCCTTTATGCGCCCACCCGTCAACATATGGCTGCCTATCACCGTGCGGTTGCCCATCTTTATGCGGCTGTTCATCACCATGCGGCTGTCCATCTTCATACGGCCGTTCATCCTCATGCGGCCCACTCATACGCGGCTTGGCCAAGACGACCCAATAGAGGAGACGTGGCACTTGTCACGATGATTGAGACACGTGGCAGTCGTATCTTTCTGGAATCAGATTTAATACAATCACCATAATTGCCCAGATCAAGTCAAATCGAGCAAATTGGACACGTGGCAGGCCATTACAAGTCTCGAATATTCATGACAATCAACATTTATTGCCCACAGAGATTTGATGCAATCTACATTAATTACATAGATTTGCTACAATCAGAATGAAAGGCCCAGATTAATTGGTCCTTAACCGCCGACATATCAAGGAGGCAATCATTGCGAACCCTAATGATTGCATCCCACTCCTATAAATAGCAAGGTGGCATTTCCTTGCGAAGAGGACCTTTTTTTTTGGAGAAGAGCACCCGAGTACTTGGAGAGACAAAAGCAAGCACAGAGAAAGCAAAGAGAGCATTTCTTCAACGCCAAGCAGATCTTCCCCGGAGCCAAGGCTGCATCCGATCGTCCAAGGAGTAAGGCAGAGCTGCCGTCGCTTTTCCGGGCCTCTACCGTCACCTCCCAGAATCTAAAATAAACAATTGTACTTAGATTGCTGTACCTAGGTTTTCGTCCCTAGGCTTTCTTTGTACAAGCGAGTTTGTATTATGAAGTAAAAGTCCAGTCTCCGATAATTGTTATGTTCTTTTATATTTTATGGCAAACACGATGGCGACTCTGCTGGGGACAAACTTCTCTACGACTGAGGAGTTGGTGACGCAATCAGATGCAGCCAAACTTGGCTCCATACAACAGAAGATGGTCGTCCGTTTCGACCAACAGGCGTTCGAAGAAATGCTCCACGAAGGAAGCGCTGGTCCGGTCCAGAAGCGCACCCGCACAAAGAAGGCTCACAAGGAGTGGAGGCCAAAATTATTTGCTCCTCTCCAGGCCCTCGACGGAGTACTCTCTGCTGCCCAAGACGGTGAAGGCAACCCTCATGCGGCTCCACTTCAAGCAATAGAGGACTCTGCTGTCCCTAAGTTCGGCAGAGGAAAGCACTATGATGCTGGACTTGCAGGGGCAAAGGGTGATTCTATGTGCTCCAAGAGGAAGCCGAATAAGGGCACTAGCCGCAAAACAAAGACTCATTCGGCCGAGATTGCCAGCTGCATGAATGATGTCCATACGGCCAAAATTGCTAACCAAATGCATAACACTCATGCCGCCAGGATTTCCAGCCGCATGGAGAAGACCTATGCGGCTGAGACTTCCAGCCATATGAAGACTGTTGACTCCAGCTGTATGCCGCCTGCTCCACGAGGCTCAGTCTTCGATCGCCTCTCCTATGGTCCTGACCTCTCGCACTCCCGAGAAGACATGCCTGACTCTCTCCAGCACCACTTAGACTCTTCCTACTATGTGCCCTCACGTACTAGAGCGAAGAAGTCCAAGGCAGCACGAGCTCGGCGAGCTCAGTCGACTGCCCCAACTTCTGACCATTCGAGCGCTCTACATACTGTTATGCGGGCCTCTGATGGAAAGTTGTACAGAACCACTCGAGTCCAGCTCCCGGCGGCAAACGGACAGAGAGGTTCCCAAAAGTCTCCCAAAATCTAGGGAGCAAACATGGTCGTTTCAGATCCATCTAACTTGCGTGAGGCCATCCTCCACAAACGCAAGGAAAGAGAGGGGGCCTCGGGACGCAAAGAGTCCTCCCACGGATGTCACTGCACCCAAATCATCGTCAACTGTACCCAAATCATCGTCAACTGCTATTGCAACAATGCAATAATACGAGAAGACTGGCAGTCCGTCTTCCAAAGATTACAACAGTCGAGCTCAGAGAATGAGGCGCCACCCGTCATCTCTTGCAACACCACTCAGAAAATCCCTGCCGATGGGAGAGGGAAGAAGATAAATGTTTCTAGCCCGAAGATCTCAACCACTGTGACTAAGAAACTGTCGTCTAAACGGTTATCCACCACCGAAGTTTTCTAAGGTACCCGTTCGAAGACGAAATCTACTACGGTAGGAGATTCATCATCCATACCACTGGGGGTTACTGAAACTGGGGATAGTACTCCTCAGAACATCCACGATAATCCGATGTTCCAAGGAGATGAGCCCGGGGAAATAACTCTTCCATTGCCGACGCCCCCGACGACGTCCACGACTCTCAAGATGAAGCAAACTCTGAAGCCAGGGGTACTATCCCTTCTGAGTCAGAACCAGAGGAGAACATTCCCACATACCCCGATGACTTCTCGCTACAGGGGTATGATTCGGAGGGCACGTCCTCCACCGTTCCTTTCATCTCTCCTCATATAAGGACGATGTTCATGACGGACAGCAATCAGGGCGGTTCCAGTGATCGCCAACGCATCGACACTCTGGAGGCCATACTGTACGCCTTTGTCAAATCTGTGGACGAGATCGAAGTGGCCCTTCCAACTCTGTAAGGAGGGACGCCTGGCCAAACAAGCGCGAGTCCCGCGGTCAATGCGAACTCAAATTCAGCGGCACCAAACCCGGGCAATAATCCTCCTGAAACGTCGGCTCCCACCGCTGCGGATGAGGCCAAAGAAGCAAGAAGAGAGGTCCAGGAGCTCCGAGCCATGTTTTACGCTCGAAAAAACTCCCAAGACCTCAGAATACGGCAACCATACCCTACTGCATGGAGGGATGTCCCCTTCCCGCCAAGATATAAGCCGTTCAACATTAATCCCTATGATGGCAAGACCTTCGCCAGTCGGTACATCACTTACTTCGAGGTCACCATCGACCACCTGCCCCATGACGATGCCATCCTCACACGATTATTCATTAGAGCATTGGAAGGGGTCGTCTTCGACTGGTACCGCAACCTGTCAGACAATTGCATCCACTTATTCGCCAGCTTCAAGCGCATGTTTTTGGAGAGATTCTACGAAGTAGGACAGGACGTCACAATGTCCACCCTCATGGACGTCGTCCAAGAAGAGAAGGAGCTGACAAGGAACTATATTGAGTAGTTTCACCAAACCGCAATGAAGTTACCGTCTCGTAATCCGGATTCCTCCGTAATCGAAATTTGCCAAAAAAGACTGCTCCCAACAATCAGTCTCTGGATGGACGAAAGTCAATTTAAGGATTGGAAGACGTTTATCATCAGCGCCACTAGCGCTGAAGAAAGGTTGAAGAAGGCTCGCCAACAGGGATTGCACATCTCGGAGGGAGAGGACAAGGGCAAGCGCCCTAATACCAACAGAAACAATGGTGGTAACTCCTCCAACAATTAGGACAACAAGGGCAAGCAGGCTATGGTGGCCGACATAGACCAGAAACCTGAGTCAAAACCGGCGGACAAACAATGGCCGTAAATGACCTACTCCTTCGAAGACGACAACGTCAAGCCCATCTTAGACATGCTCGTACAAGGAGACAGAATCCAACTCCCTCCACCAAGACGGGAACCTCGACCGGTAGAAATGAAGAGCCCAAAGTACTGACATTACCACCGCTACGTCCACCATGCTACACACGACTGCTACCAACTGAAATGATACATCCAACATCTCATCGATTCAAACGCTCTGGCCATTGATTTCGAAGAGGTAACCGTGGCAACCAATATGGTGTCAGTACATTTGGCAGCTTCCCTCCAATAGAAACTCAAGACGGTATGGTACCCATCCCTCTGGCGATAATAGAGATTGCTAATCTTCTACCTCCCCAAGATCAGGCTGCTGGTCTAGTGCCCCTCACCACAGCACGAGGGGAGGTCATGTGGGTCCATCCAGACTTGGTATCTGAAGTGACTCAGTCCACACCATCTTCTACTCGCAAGAAGAAGAGTGGAAAAGTTAGATCCTGCCGCACAATCTCGACAGATGTCGAAGAAGTCACGGCTGTTATTACTCGGTCTGGGGCACAATCCCAACATGTGGCTGATAACTCGGCTGAAGATCATCAGCCAGCTATCGCCGACACTCCAGGACCTTCTCACCTCCAACGACCGACAAACCTAGGCTGAAAGAGACTCGCTTTGACAAATCCCTCCGAAAAGAGGCACCTCAGGGGCTGGAGAGGCCCTACAACTTCGACATCTTTGTGCAATTGGCCAACACCCGGCCAAATTATCATTATACGAGCTCGTGAGACTCTCAAAGGATGTTCGCATGGCTTTGAGCGATGCACGCCAAAATGTCGACGCCAATCTGGCTCAGGTCAACCTCACAGGAGAGAGCCCGCCTGTAAATCTTCAAGGCAGCGCTTGCACAGGAGCGATGCCCAACATTGTCTTCACTTTGCAAGATATGCTCATTAAGACCAACCTACACGATCGTCCGTTATACTACACTGGATATATCGGCGACGTAAAGGTGGACCAGATGCACATTGATCCTGGTTCTTCTATAAGCATCATCCCGAAGGGTCTGTTACATCATCTCCGCATTCCTATGCATCGCTTGACGCCAACAAGCACCGCCATTAGCGGTTTTAATTCGGACAGGAGCTACCCGATCGGAAAGATTTGCTTGAAGTGCCAAATTGGCGATCTCCAGTCAGAAGTAACCTGTTATGTCATAGATGCGGACACGTCTTACAACATCCTCTTGGGACGCCCTTGGATACACGATTGTATGATCGTGCCTTCCATTCTGCACCAGTGCTTCAAGTATGTCGACAAACAAGGCTTCGTGAGGACAGAATTTGCCGACATCGATCCCTTCAAAGGGGTCGAGTCCTACTACTCAGACTCCTGCCTATACGAGAAGTCAAAGAGGCACCTGGAGGAAGATGTACAAGCTCTAACTGAGACGGCCTCAGGATCAGAAGAACCTCTGACGATCCACCTTCAAGCTCGTAAACCTGGTAAGTCCGCACCCCTTACGGCCGCTCTGCGTAAGGACGCAATCAGCCTTTCGGCACAAGAAGGGAAAATGATAATCCGGCTGCCAAGATCCGGCCAAGCACCGAGACCCACAACGGAGCCACTGACAATCAGACTACCGAGAGTCGGCCAGCCACAAACAGAGAAGCTCAATCCCTCTGACAAGCCAATGACGATACGCCTTCCCAAGAAGAATCGTCACCCCGATGCAAAGTCGAGGGCTTCTAGCGAGCCAACAACTCCCCGCCCAGCATCGAGTACCAAATTGGGGGTCGCTAGTTTGCCAACGACTCCACGTTCTGCTCCACCAGCAGAACCCCTGATGATCAGGCTGCCTAAGTCATCTTCTCTGTCCTTATTTATACAGGGGGTGGCCGAAGAAGAACCAGAACTGGCCAAGTACGTGGCTGCTCACACTGATGTTCCATCCGCAGATGATGTAATCCTGCTAGAAAAGATACCTTACTTTATCAATAAAGGGCTATCTTTGAACTAACCTCGAGCTTAATAAGCTTTGTACAATGTATGCTATGGAACTCGGTATAGGCACTCACCTACACACACAGGTGACAAATGTTTACACCGTAAACCATCTTACTCTAGTAGAAGACGCATACCACATAATCGAGGGAGGGGATCATCCAATCATCTTCGGCCGAAAGGATGACCCATAGCCCTTCACAATAGAGAAGGTCGATCTCGAATCAGATGCCGGGAGACTGCCTCTTTATCTGTATAGCCCCCAATCCAAATATCTCATACAAAAATAGGGGTATGATCTGGAGACCACGCCAGGCTTGAACTACGGCACTGGTCGACGACTACCTTTAAAGCCGCCAGTCCCGGCTAGAAAACTACGAGATTACTACAACAAAACCAAATGTAGGCTAGGTTATGTCACACCCGCGACAACCCCTGAAAGCTCAAACGAGGAATGCGATTGGCATTCAACACTCAACCGGATCACCCACTTTCGATTCAGATGTCAGCATCGGGGACATGCTCATGCAAGTCTGGTCCGTCAATATGGCATTCGCCGACGCTTACGAAGAAGATGAAGATATTCCTGAAATCCTCGAGTTAGAGCCGTGGGCCCAACAGCTCGATGCACAATGGAAAAAGCAGTTCGAATAGAGAGAACCTCCTACTGAAGATGAGGTTATACTGGTCAACCTTGGCAGCGAATCTTCTCCAAAACCAATCTTCGTCAGTAAAAGCCTAATAGACGAAGAACGAGAATCGCTACTGGAACTTGTCAAAGAATATACCGATGTGTTCGCCTGGAGTTATGAAGACATGCCAGGACTAAATCCCGAGGTTGCCCTTCACAAGCTTAACATTCGACCAGATGCAAAGCTGGTCAAACAACAACAGTGACGCTTCCGCCCGGGCATCATAGATGCGATCGAAGCCAAAGTCAACAAACTAATAGCCAGTGGCTTCATTCGTGAGGAACAACATCCAGACTGGGTCGCCAACATAGTTTCGGTCCTCAAGAAGGACGGAAAGATTCGAATCTGCATCGACTTCCGTAATTTGAACGAGATATGTCCCAAAGATGAATTCCTCCTCCCTATCACAGACATCATGATCGACAACACATGCGGCTTCGAACACATGTCATTTATGGATGGCTTCTCGGGGTACAACCAAATCAAGATGTCTCCTGACGACGAGAAGCATACATCATTCCGAACACCGATTGGCACATACTCCTACACAGTCATGCCTTTCGGTTTAAAGAATGCTAGAGCCACATATCAAAGAGCCATGAGTATCATCTTCAGAGACCACTTGCACAAGACTGTGGAGTGTTATGTTGATGATATCGCCGTCAAGAGTCGCTATAAGGGAGACCATCTGCAGGATCTGAGGACGGTATTCGACCTGATGCGAGCGCACAACCTGAAAATGAATTCCATAAAATCCTTCTTGGGCATATCCAGCGGAAAATTCCTGGGTTTTATTATTACTGCCCAGGGAATTCATGTTGATCCAGAGAAGATGAAGGCAATTATGGAGATGGAGCCCCCGAGAAATCTTCGCGAACTCAGAGGCCTTCAAGGGAGGCTAGCTTACATCAGGAGGTTCATTTCTAACCTCTCCGGGCGATGTCGTCCATTCACCCATCTCATGAAGAAAGACGTCTCGTTCGTATGGGATGAAGAATACTAAAGTACCTTCGACAGCATCAAAGAATATTTGTCGAACCTACCAGTCCTGGTGGCCCCTGTTGCTGGAAACCATTCTTGCTATATGTACGAGCAATAGAGCATTCTCACGGCGCTCTGCTGGCACAAAATAACGATACGGGCCATGAACAAGATATATATTACCTCAGTCGAACGATGATTGGGCCAGAGCACCGATACACCGCCTTAGAGAAGGAATGCCTCGCCCTAGTGTTCGTCATTCAAAAGATGCGGCACTATGTCACAGGACAAACTAGACATGTGATCTCACGAGTCAACCCTCTCAGGGTCCTCATGACTAAACCAGGGGCACTCAGTTTCCATCTCACCACATGGGCAATACTGCTGTCCTCCTATCATATGATCTCCGTCCCGCAAAAGGCTGTTAAAGGTCAAGCTCTAGCAGACTTTTTAGCAGCCCAGCCAGGCTCGGATTCGTCCAGAATATATAAGGAAATCCTAAATGAGGTCGCCGACTCGCATGCAACCTCTCACGATGATATATGGCGAATGTTCTTTGACGGTGCCTCAAGGACCGGACCTAAGGGCAACATCGTCGTCGGAGTCGGGGTGGTGCTGGTTTCTACTTCCGGGTTGGTGATCAATCGTGCTTACTCACAGAGCCCTGCTCTAACAATGTGGCCGAGTACAACACTTTGGTCATTGGCCTCCAACTTGCAAGAGAGCTGGGGGTAGAATATCTTGAAGCATACGACGATTCGCAGTTAATTGTCAATCAGATCCGGGGTTCATACGAAGTCCGCCATGAAGACATGATCCCCTATCACCAAATAGCGATCAATATTATTTCGTCATTTGAGGGATTCTTCATCGAACACGTTCCCAGACTCCAAAATATCGAAGCCGATGCCTTAGCTGGCCTTGCCACTTCCCTAGCGGTTCTAAACTATGTTCATCAATCGGTGGATGTGATAGGCCATGAGCTGGTCTGTCCCAAGAACAATGTTCAATTCCTGGCGAGTTATTCCGCTCAGACGATCGACGAAGCGTCAGACTGGAGACAACCATTCATTGACTTTGTAGTCTACGACATCCTGTCCGAGAACCTAAAGAAAGCCACTTCCATCAGAAGGCATTCTCTCAGATTCTTCTACGATACAGAGACTAAAATAATATATCGCCGATCCTACGATGGGATTATTACTGTGATGTATGTCAAACGCAGAAGCCAAAGAAGCCATAAGCGAAGCTCATGACGGTGTCTGTAGGGCCCATCAGCCTGGCCCAAAACTGTAAGACCGTCTTCGCCGAATGGGCTACTACTGGCCCACGATGGTAGCAGATGCGATAGACTATGTAAAAAAGTGCAAAGCCTGCCAAGTCCACGCAGACTACATCCACCAACCATCCGAATTTCTACATCCGACAGTGGCGTCCTGGCCATTTGAAGCATGGAGAATGGATATCATCGGTCCGATCGCTCCACCTTCTTCCCGAGGATATTGCTTCATACTCGCAATCATGAATTACTTCTCCAAATGGGCAGAATCTGTCCCGCTTGCAGAAGTAAAGACTTCAAACGTGATCAGCTTCCTCAAGCATCATGTCATCTATCACTTCGGACTGCCCCGAAGGATCATCCACGATAATGGTCCGCAGTTTGCAAGCCACGCCTTCTATCGGTTCTGCGATAAGCACCGCATCCAGAATATTGCTTCAACACCATACAACCCAGCAGCGAATGGGTTGGCAGAAGCATTCAATAAAACAATTATCAAACTTCTCAAGAAGTTCGTATCGTCCAACAAACGCGACTGGAACGAGAAGCTTGGTGAGTGCTTATGGGCGTATCGTACCACAGTTCAAACAGCTACTGGGAACAGGCCATTTTCCCTAGTATACGGGAGTGAGGCAGTCCTCCCATTGGAGACTCAAATCCCCTCGCTCCGAATCGCCCTTACTTACCAATTGACGACGGACGATAACTACCGTCGTCGGCTACAAGAGTTGGAAGCCTAAGATGAAAAGCACCTCCTGGCTCAGTAACGGATCGAGCTATACCAAGCACGTATCTCCGGAACCTTCAACAAGAAGGTGAAGATTAGAATATTCTAAGTGGGCGATCTCGTTCTAGCAGTTCGGAGGCCGATGGTTATGACTCACAAGACCGCCGGCAAGTTCCAACCAAAGTGGGAAGGCCCATTTATTATTGAGGCTGTATTCTCCAACGGTGCTTACCGCCTCGCAAAACAAAATGGAGACTTGCTCATGCTGCCCGTCAACGGCAAGTTCCTGAAGAAATATTATGTCTAAATGACAGTTTCCAGATTATCGAGTCATGTACCCGCTGGTACCGCTGAACTCACATTTATGATTCCAGATTATCGATTCATGTACCCGCTGGTACCGCTAAACCCATATTCATAATTTCCCAGATTATCTAGTCATGTACCCGCTGGTACCGCTGAACTAATAATCATAAAATTCCAGATTATCGAGTCGTGTACCCGCTGGTACCGCTGAACTCACATTCCCAAAATTCCAGATTAACGAGTCATGTACCCGCTGGTACCGCTGAACTCACATTCACAATCTCCCAGATTATCGAGTTATGTACCCGCAGGTGCCTCTGAGTCGTTCTATATACCCCCTTCATTAAGCCCGCTCCTGCCATGTCCTCATTACCTCTGAGTGGGAAGGCTCCGTCGAAGAAACCTTCATGCTTGCCATGTCCTCATTACCTCTGAGTAAGTATGTTGATTCCCTTTCGACTTATTATCTGTACCCACAACCGGAGTACACCAAGGATAATAGGTCGACAAATATCCTCCGTTGAATCCACTCCTGCCATGTCCGCATTACCTCTGAGTAGGAAGGCTCTGCGGTAAAACCCTCATGCCTGCCATGTCCTCATTACCTCTGAGTAAGTATGTCGGTTCCCTTTCATCCTATTATCCGTATCCTAAGCCAGGGTACGCCAAGGATAATAGGCCCACAAATATCCTTTGCTAAGTTTCTTAGTACAGGTCCATCATTTCTCATCATGCCCCGGGAGCCCAGCTGCTCCATGGCATTCTATCTTACGATACCCGGAACGTCTATGATCACCTTGCCGTAGAATTATTTTAGGTATCCCCAATCAAACTTGTTATCCGTACCTAAAACTAAGGTATGCCAAGGGTAACAGGTCCACAAATAAGTCCCCCATTCGGGGCAAGCGCTACCATAACACCACAAGCACAATATGCAGTACAAATAAATGATGGAATAAAGCATGCTCTTTTATTGGGAAGGCAAAAAGTACTACATGTTCTAGGGATAATGTCCCATTTAAAGAAAGAAAAAGAACGAAAATAAAAAAGGAGAAAAAGGCCGTCTATGGTTCGGCATTACATAACTCCAGGAGACGGTTTCTCACCAAGGTGGTCCTCCGCTCAAGCCGCTGCCTAGCTCTATGCTCGGCTTCCTGGGACAACCGCTTCGTATCATCCAAGTACATGTGTGCTAGCTAGTCGTCTTCCAACTACTTCAGGGCAATTTTCAGATCAGCCGAAGCTCGATTAACTCTGTCATCTTCCTGGATAATTAGCCCCCTTTCGGTACGGGCAGCCTCAAGCTCAAACTCCAGGAAAGCTAACTTCCTCTGAAGCTCAAGGATCTGCTCCCGCGTATCAATGACCCCACGGGATGCAGTCGCTTCCCGAGCCATAACATCTTCACTCTCGCGGCTTAACTGATCATATCGATCAGACATATCGTGGAGGTCCTTCAGTATGGCCGACCTGGTCTTATCCTGAGCATCCTTTATCTTCTCTACAGCAGCTATGAGGAAACCGCGCTCCTGATCTATAGCAGCGAATATATCAGCCTACCGCAGCACCTGAAGCTGGGCCACCAGCTGATCAGTCTCCAGCAATTTTGCCTCCAGAAGCGTAGCTACTCCTGCCCCACCGAAAAGAGTCTTAAGGATATGAATATGACCCTGGGCGCATTGTCGGGCCAAGACAAAAGAGGTCCCTCTTTCCACAGCAGCCGCTATCCCTCTATTCAAGTGACGATAAAATCTGTGAACCACGTCCTGTAACGCTTCGTCCAGAACCTCTGTAGAGGACGGCGTCAAAAGAAGCATCGCCGACAATGTCGAAGGAGTTACGCTAGAACTTGCCACCAAGGGGACAGATTCCGAGTGGAACAATGCACAGATAGCGGCTAACTCTTCCTCTCTCACCCGAAAAGCCTGGACACTTAGTAGGGCAGAGAGATCGACTCTCGGAGCCGCCCGAGCAGAAAAGGACGCGAGGACCATTGTCCCCTGCCCCGGCTGTCCCACCACCTGACTTGCCGAACTCGAGCCCGCAGGAGGCCCCTCAAGACGAGCCGGAAGGAGAGGGGGTAAGCTCCCCTCCGCCAGTGCCTCTTCGGCAGAGCCTGTCTCAACAATGTCCATCATCGGCACTGGAAAGGCAGGACCTATATGTCCAGAAAAATAATCAAAAGACGCAACCCGACGGATGTGATGATAGAGCAGATAGGCCTCCTCGTAAGTTAAGATTCGGCTTATCTTACCAGGAGAGGAGCATGGAGGCTGCGGCTCGTTCGCAGCTGACATGGTCTCCTCACCCGCGACCTCTAAGTTAAATTCGGCTGGCTCTTCTGTCCCAGCCACCTCGAAGGGAGATACGACTCGATCAGCATCATCTTGATGAAATTCAGCAACTTCAGGGATATGTTCATCGGAGCCCCCGCCATCTCGAGTCACGATCTCGGCAAGTTGAGACTCCTCTTCTTCTGACACCTACGAGAGGAAAGGAAAATGATCAAGAGCAAAACTGGAAAAAAAGGAGAACTGAATGAAAATGGTAGTGACTCACCTTACCTCCGAAGCAAGGTCGACCTCCTCGCTTCTCTCCCTTATAGTTAGCCTGCGATGTCTGGCCGCAGCCAATTTTTGATAGTGAGGAATACCGCCAATAGGGGAAATGTGCCTACTACGCTTCCGTACAGAACCAGGTACAACGGGTGGCTGATCCGCCACCATCTCATTTAATAAAATGGGCGGCTGATTCGCCCCAACATCTTCCATCGGGAAGGAAGAGTTATCTACATCATGCTCATCGTCCTCATCATCCGCAGTGGTGGAGTCTGAGTCTGGCACTTCGACTCTATTTTGCTTCTTCTTCCTCGTCTTGGCCCCTTGAGGCTTCTCATCCAAGCCAGTACCAACAGTAAAACTGGTACCTGTAACACCCCAGTCCTAAAATACGTAGGACTAAGTACGTAGACATGCCAGTTGTATACATACGAAGTACATGGGCCTTGTATGTATACATAAGCTGTAAAATACAGCAAACCACAACTAAATAATCTCATCCACACAAAAAAGAATAAATAATAGAAAAATTAACTTGAATATTTATGATACAATAGTTGGGCGGAGACAAAGTACACTACCAACTATCTCAATGAAAGAAATATACAAGAATCGATCCATAAAATGACAAGACGAACCAAGCGCAATCGTCTTCGAAGGAATGGAGAAGACCACGGCCTTGGCTAGAACACCTGTAGTGAATCATGAACACATACCTGGGGAAAAACCAAGTCCTCAGACGGACATAGCAAGATACATGAAGAACAAGCTAATATGAACTGTCAGAATAATATATAAATATATAAAAGACTATCCTAGACACAAATATGTAAAGAAGATTCTAATCGCCTAATGTGCATTTTAGAGGACAACTTTCATGCGCATGGGTAGGATTTTAGGCTATGTGTACGTAACTGGCATCCAGTCATCTGTATCCATCCGTAGCGTCCAAGACGTCAGAGGGCATCTGCAAATAAATCGCTACAGTTCCATCCGGAGACTGTGGTTTACCTGTTTGGATTCCCATACGCACTAACGACTGTCCTTCCCTAATATTTCCTACACTATTCAAGTCATGTCCATGGCTCATCCAGTTTTGTAACTGCTTGAGTCTCTAAAACCCTAGTCATAGCAGTTACGATCATCTATCCGTCACACGACTTTAGAGATGGCCAATCCAAAAGTCATGTCCCTAGCAAAACGCCACAAACCGTGTAGTGTGAGTGTCATGGTCCAAAGAGATATAAGGATATCCCCCAACAAGAATGTAGTCCGCTAAAACTATGTTAACATGCATATAGTAAAGTAAAACGACTAATAAAGTCGCTTGCACCCAAGTACGGATTGGACGCGCAGTTTATAATAATTAAAAATGACAAATATGAAACAAAGTAAATAATATAAAAAATAAATAATATGATAGTTAATTAGTAAGGTATACTTGTCTGGGTCCTGAGTACTGTGGTGGCGAAGATCAGACAGGAAAGTAGGTGAAATAACGGCTGCTGAGGAACTAAGGTCCAAACAAACATCTTCGGATACTGAAAATAGTCTATTATCTAATTTTAATTAATACTATACCTATTAGATTTATTTAATAAATTCTATAATGAGGATATGAGATAGGTTTTCGTATTAGCTTTTTGAAAAACTAAACGGATCGTATTTTTGTTTTCGGAAACTCCCGAAATCGCAAAAATACTGAAACACGTTTATTTTTCTAACATCTAATACTCAAATAATTTTACAAAAAATTACAGAACAAATTTTGTATATTAAAATCAGTTTTTGGAAACCTTACCTCGATACGCTTC
This sequence comes from Iris pallida, assembly GCA_029216955.1. NCBI lineage: Eukaryota > Viridiplantae > Streptophyta > Magnoliopsida > Asparagales > Iridaceae > Iris > Iris pallida. The sequence continues at coordinate 1,485,593 of JANAVB010042620.1, read as the reverse complement.
TTTTAAAAAAAACTGAAGGCGAAACGGAGATCGGAGCTAGGTGATATCGTCGTTCCAAGTTGCTCTTGCTACTAAAAAGCGGGGCTGAATTCTAATGACGAATTTTAGATTTTTATTGGTCTAAAAATAATTTCGAATTATGGATGATAGAAGGGGAATGTATTGGGTTTATATAGGTATTTATTTCAGATTTATCTCCTAAATTAGATAGGATTTGATTTAAATAAGTTGGTGTTTGCTTTGTTAGGATAGGATATAGATAGAGATATTTTTCAAGTAAAAGTAGGATTAGTATTAATTAAAATATAGTTTATATTTATCTAAATTATCTATAACATTATTTAAAATTACTATAGATAATAACCATAGTTAATATTTATTTAAACAACCTTCATCTAATCTCATTTATACAAGCTGAAATATCTAATACTAATTTGACATTTATTCTATATTATGTAAATAGTGTACAATATAAGTAATATGTAAAAAGTAATAAAAGTTATGAAATAAATCCTAAAATTTTGAGGAAAAGAAATTGTATAATATAGTTTAGATCCTTAATGTAATAGAAAAATAGCTTTATATATATTTTTATACTAAATTCACCAATGAGCACTATACTAAATATATGTGAATTAATATAAATTATATAATAAGTAAATAAATAGTTATTTAAAAATCCAAAAATTCAACAAATACTTATTTTGAAAAATCAGGGGTTTACAAAAGTCTTATCTAGATAAGGACTAAGAAGAGTTTTAATTCCCCTTGGATTTTCCACTATTTAATTCAAATTGATTTAAAAGTAACTCAATCAAATATAATCCAATGTAGATAGAGACTAGGATTTATATAAACCCAAATAGATAATTCTATTATTAAATTTAAACCAATACATTCATATCTAAATTCAAATCCTATTTAAATATAGATAAATTACACATTTAAATTAAACTATTTAATTTAAATCAATAAATCAAATCACAATTTAATTTATCACAAATATATCCAAAATATCTTTTTATAAAATTTATATAATAATTAATTTTGAAAATTCTAATATATATTTTAAATATTAGTAGGAAATATCTTCAAAATACCCTTTAAATAATTTAGGTAAAAATAATTTCAAAAATAAACATAAATATTTACATATTTAAAATACCTTCTTGCTAAATAAATTATTATAAATAATAAAAATAAATTTTGAAAATATACATAAAATAATTTTTATGCACTTTACACGAGTAGAATATTCACATAATCTAGTTTTTCTAAATTACCACTTATTAAAATAAGATAGCCTTTTATAAATAACTAAAATAATAAGTTTTGGCAACCTCGATAGATACTTTTCACAACTTTTAATAAAAATAATTATTATATATATAATTTTAAAACCATTACCGATAATAAAATCAAAAAATATTTTTCTAAAAATATGTACCTCGCACATATTCGCACTCGATGAGTAAATACGAAAAAAATGCAAATTCCTGCGCGACGTACAATACGACTATGCCACGTATAAATAAAAAAATCAGTACTAAAATATAGTAGAAATTTAGAGATTTTACATCATACCCAACTTACAAGAATTTCGTCCTCGAAATTAATAATAAGTAGGGGGTAAGAAGGCACAAGAGGTATGTAAAACCCCAATATTTTTGAATTATTTTAATGCTTTAAAAAAAAAGTCTATATTTTTTTGAATTTATTTTGGTATATGTACGTAATTGTAGATGTGTATAATGTATGTATGTTGTGTGCGTGATAATTTAGATACTCCTAAATATAGCTTACCTTGTTACAAAATATTTTTGTTACTTTATTAAGAATTTTAGATTTTTCCTTGGGATTATATACATACATACATATATATATATATATATATATATATATATATATATATATATATATATATATAAAATATATATATATATATATATATATATATATATATATATAGTGATTGTTAAAAAAAAACAATAGGGTGGGCCGAACCCCCCACCACAAGCAGCAGCAGCTGCGGGGGGACCCGACCCCCCTTAATGTCAATTGACTTAGCAGCTGAGCTGCTATGGTTAGCTAAATGCCGACCCCCACAATACAAAAGCTTAGCAGCAAGCTAAGCTGCTATGGTTAGAAACCCGACCCCCCAAACTAATCCTAATCCCACACAAAGCCAAAGCCCAAACCAGCAGTACTGCTACAACCTTAGACCCGACCCTACCTACCCCTAAAACCACTACAACCCAGCAGAAGCTGCATAATAGGAACTGAGCCCAATTCCTAATAATATTAGAAGTGTCGGCAGAGTAGTATTTAAACCTACTCGACGAAACCCAAACCCAAACCCTAAACTTCACACCAAATCGGCCGCCAACTTCGCCTGGACCTTTCTCGTCCTCTTGTGCACGTCTCCAGGACCAGTCTTCGCCACCTAACAACCATCACGCTGCCACGGAGCACCCCCAACCTGACGGTTGAGCGAGAGACATCATGTTTTCGTACTTCGAGGTAACGATTTTTGAGTTGTATATCTTCCCTGTTTTGTGATGATTTTTCGAACTATCAATTCCTTTGTGTAGCCCATATGAACCCCTCCAATCTCCTTCTGATAGAATCCTAGGAACCCGAGGTGATTGCTCAAAAAATCGAGGCAAAGTTGCCCCCAAAAACTGTTGAAAATGGAGTTTTAATCCAGTCCCAAACCACAACTTAGGAGCCTGATTTCGATCTGTGTGTCGAGATTTTTCAAAAACTAACTGAACACATGTGAAGCCAATATAACCAAGAGTATAACGCAACTTGTGGATCGAAGTTTCGGTTTATATGTAGGAAGAAATCTGTATATGAAGTTGTCGGAAAAACTGGTTTCTAAATCACAAAAATTCTGGAATTTTGTCCGATACGACGTATGCCCCGACAAACTGGGCGACGTGGTCGTGTATTATACACATCGAATGGCGCGTATAGACGTTACGGATGTGTGGGAACTGACGGAACTCAGTTTCGTCGTGCGTGCGCGACGAAACCAACGTGTATCCGTCGAGATACCCCCGTATCGGCATTTTGCAAACCTGCCCATAACTTCGTGTACAGTTGTCGGATCACGACAAAACTTGTTCCAACAGGTCTGGATCGAAATTTTGGTCCTGCATGCCAAGTTTGGTTCGATTCTGAGAAGGTCGAATCGGTACCCATTTTTGGCGAGCCAGCGACCCGCTCAAACGGGCAATTTTGTACACGGCTCCTCGAAATCCAAAATTGGACATACCATTGAGTTTCTCTCCTCAAACTGAAACCGTAGAAATGTAGTTTGACGAATTTTGAGACCGTAGACTTTGGCACGCGTTTCGGTGCAAAGCGGGTCCAACGACGGACATCGTTTTGACCCAAAATTATGATTTTGCCCCTATTCCATAATTTGACTTTTGGACAGGCGTTTCCCAGGTATATCTTCTTCACCGAGATCATTTTTGATGTTTGTTTCAGTGTTTTGAGTCATCTGTGATTTGTGAGTTTTGGTGCTGACACTTGCTACTCTTGGATTAGCCCTTCTCGCACTACAGGCAAGATACCTTGCCACCTTACTCTGTGATTATTATGTTCTTATTTTTAGTTGCTATTTTCAGCATTTTGTTTTGTGATATTTAAACTGTGCATCCAAGTCACACTTGGGTGCAAGCGACTCTATCGGTCGTTTTTCTTGCTTTATTTATTCTCTTGCATTGACTTAGCTTATTGACCACACATTGATGTTGAGGTATTCGTATATCTCATATGGCCTTGACACTTGTTGTATCACATGATATGAGTCACATGTAGGATACGTTTCCGCGTAGTTGGCTGGCCACCGATACGTATGGAGCGTGCGACGGATAGGAGTAACTGCCAATAGTATTGCATGTTAGAAGACTTGGCGACAACTAGAGGTTCATATCAGTCATGGAGATGATGATACTAGGCATTGTGTGGGGAGAACAATACCTGACATATGGGCTTCTTTACACTTCCATGATTACCTGTGCGCTCCTCTAGAGACGCAGGCTCCAAGTGTCCTCTGACATTTTCCAGAGCGTTATGGACGTACCCCCTTGCACATGATGCCCTCTGACGATCTTCGGACGTTACGGACGTAGGCCCCTGGTGCCCTATATGGGGACCATGCCGATTCCAATTACAGCAAGGGCTCACGCATCGAAGGATTGTATCTCAACTGCATATTCACAGTAGAATGGTCAGGAACCCGATTGCATGCATACCTTTTCTCTTATTATATTATCACAGTTTATATGGCATGGTATTTTCTTGTATCTTGCTATGTCCCCTGAGGACCTGGTTTTCTCTACAGGTTTAGACAATTTCCAACAGGAGTACGTTGCGGCATTGGAGCTTTCCTACATTGATGACGAGGCAGTCACTACTGATTTCTAGTCTATTCTATATTTGAGACATTCGTGGATATTATTTTACATCTTTTTTCTTTCTATTTTGCTGAGGTTAGACTCCGATCTTGTGAGACTATTTTTTATAGCTGTTTGGAGTGAGTATGTTCACCCGGCTATCTTTTGATACTCTTATTTATTTATTTGGACTTCATTATCTTCTGTGTTGAGCTGTGATGAGATTAGATATGTTATTCTGGCCTGTGATTATTTATTTACAGCTTATGTGCATATATGAGGATTCCATATATTGGAGTGTTCTTCGTATATGTGCAGCTGGCATGTTCACGTACTTGGTCTTACGTATTTTGGGACTGGGGCGTTACATGTTTTTGTGGTGGCCCATGCAGGTCTGATTTAATATTGTTGGGTTACATGACTGTGCCCAACAAGCCTGCATACAGGAATAGGATTATCTCATCCAGAACTACCACTATCTCTTGACTTCCAATCTTTTCGAAACTTCCTTGATTATTCGATTTACTTCATATCTATTCTTCCTAATATCAAACTTATCTTCCTCGTGCCAACAGTATGAATCTACGAAGCGGACGCACTTCTGCCTTGGCCCTCACATCTGGTGAGGAGACTACTCCGGAGGGACAAAATCCTCCCATGACTCCAGCGAAACCCTACCAGCCAGGACTGTCGCAGCCTACTACGACACCGACGACGGAGTACCCAGAGGTCGCAGTTCCCCCAGGCAGCCACGCTGGACAGACTACTACCATGCCACCAGGATGGAATGTACCACTGCCTCCACCACCACCAATCCCTCAGCAATTTCCTCCACAGTCGGGACCTCAGATGCCTCCACCACCGATTGATGGGAGCCCTACTACTCAGTTTATATATACCATGATGAAGGCTCAGTGGCAGCAGACTGAGCTGATGAGACAGACGATGATGGCATCTATGGCTAGACCTCCACCACCACCTCCAGTACCAGTACCAACACCGGCTCTGCATCCCTATGAAGGCTCTATCAAGAATTTCACAGATATGAACCCCAAGGCCTTTAGAGGGACGGAGAAGCCATTAGAGGTGTCACAGTGGCTTATTAGTACCGAGAAGCTACTGAAGGCATCCCAGTTGCCAGCTCGAGATTGGATGACAGTAGTGGACCTACTATTAGAAGATAATGCTCACCACTGGTGGAAGGTAGAAGAGAGACGATTAGGCATTGGATAACCTGGAAGCAGTTCTATGATGCATTTTATGAGAGATTCTTCCCTATTCATGTTCGAGATGGTCTCTATGACCAGTTCCCTCATCTGAAACAAGGGAATATGACAGTTGATGAGTATGACTCGGAGTTCAATCGCTTGAGTTAATTTGGTACGTGATTGATTCCGACAGAGTTAGAGAAGACGAGGAGATTTTTCCAGGGGCTTGCACCAGAGCTCAAGTCTTATACGACTACCCAGTCTCGAGTCTCTCATTCAGCTGTCTTGGAAGAAGTTCGTGCTCAAGAGTTTCTTCGCAAGGAACAGCAGCAGACATCGAGGCACCATACCCCAGCAGTTACACCAGCCCGAGCCACTCAGAGTGGACCTATCAGGAGGACCACAGGACAGTTCCAGCAGAGGCCCTCACCTTATCAGAAGCCCGTTTGCCACTACTGCGAAAAACAAGGACATATCCAAAATGACTGCAGGACTCGCCTTGGATTATGCTTGAGATGTGGATCCAATCAGCACATGCTCAAGGATTGTCCGGAGCAACATACAATAGTACAAGCTCGGCAAAATTCGAGGCCCACAGCCCCAGCTCTTCCAGCACCACGGCCTATAGCAGGAGCACCTCGTACACCATTGCCTCCCCAAGGCACACAGTAAAACAAGGCCAGAGCTCAGGGCCCGGGACAAAATTATGGGTAGGCATTCTCACTTTCTGTTGAGGATATAGAGACAGAGGAGGAGGTTATAGCAGGTATGGTTGTAGTTGCATCTTTTCCTGCTATTTCATTATTTGATACTAGAGCCACACATTCATTTATAGCCACTAGTTTTGCCACTAGACACAGCATTCCCATCACACCCTTAGCTAAGAATGTTAAAATCCTCACTAGAGGAGGGATTGTACCTGTTAGTGGTGTTTGTAGACTTTGTCCTGTAGTGATAAAAGGTAGAGAGATGGTGGCACGACTTCTTGTATTCCCTATGCCAACATTTGATATGGTTCTTGGAATGGACTGGTTGAGCCAGCATTTCATTCTTATCGACTGCCATAGGAGCAGTATTATCTTTAGACCACCGAATGCGGCAGAGTTTGAGTTCACCAAAGAAGACGGAGATAGTTGTGATGCACCCACATCGGGAACTCACATGATGATGCATAACACCCACAGCACACTATTATCACTGAGTTCGAGGATGTATTTCCCGAAGAATTGCCAGGACTACCACCTGACCGAGATATTGAGTTTTCTATTGAGCTTATTCCCGGAGCCGAGCCTATTTCATCTCGAGTATATCGTATGGCACCCAAGGAGTTGGTAGAGTTGAAGATGCAGATTGATGACTTATTAGAGAAGGGATTTATTCGTGCCAGTGCATTACCATGGGGAGCACCCATTCTTTTGTGCCTAAGAAAGACGGGACAGTACTACAGAGCATTGAATGCAGTGACGGTAAAGAACAAGTATCCCCGGCCATGTATAGACGATCTATTCGATCAACTTAGTGGAGCAAAAGTATTCTCCAAGATTGACTTACGATCGGGCTATCACAAATTGAAGGTTCGGAAGGAAGACATTGCAAAGACGACCGTTCGATCGAGGTATGGACACTACGAGTTCTTGGTCATGCCATTCGGTTTGACCAATGCTCCCACAGTTTTGATGAATTTAATGAACAAGATCTTCCACCAGTACTTGGACAAATTTGTTGTAGTCTTTATAGACGATATCTTGATTTACTCCAAGAGTCAAGAGGAGTACAAACAGCATCTACGGATAGTTTTGGGAACATTTAGGAACGAGAGACTCTTTGCGAAGCTTAGCAAGTGTGATTTCTTTCTCAAGGAGGTATCATTCCTTGGTCATATTGTTACGTGCGATGGTATATCGGTAGACCCAGAGAAAATTACAGCAGTCAAATCATGGCCCGCTCCCACATCAGCTTCTGAAGTGAGAAGTTTCTTCGGACTTGCTGGTTACTACCGACGGTTCGTAGAAGATTTCTCTCGAATAGCGGGGCCCATGACTCGATTGACTTGCAAGGATCAGGAGTTTGTATGGACAGACGAGTGTCAAGCGACTTTTGACGAGTTGAAAAAGCGATTGACCACAACACCGATCCTGACACTACCATCGGGCCCAGGAGGATTTGTGATCTACAGCGACGCATCCGGGAAGGGGTTAGGATGTGTATTGATGCAGCACGGTCGTGTAGTAGCTTATGCATCGCGACAGTTGTTGTCACGCCCCAGAACCAGAATACTGGAGAGCGGGGGCAGACATAGCCAGCTACGTATAGGAAATAGAATCCATCTCGCTATACGGTCACGGCTGTCTAGATACATGAGGGTTTATCTACAAGCCAACAGTCTCTTAAGGTCATGAATAAGCCTAGTGTCTCAATCATAAGCAAGTAAGTAAAAGTCACAAGATGTATGATAATTAAATATACAATAGTAAGGCGTCCCAAACATTACATATTCAGCTGATCATGAAGCTAGTCGTTACAAAATGTCGGGACTAGCAAAAGTTTAGTCATACATGATCAACCCTAGGATCTGTTAATCATGTTACAGCCCGTAGGCAGACAGTAAGTAAGTGCAATCGAGCTAAACAGGTGCTCGTCGGCTAAACGCCTAAAAAAAATATTTTTACAATAGAGTGGGGAGCCAAAAATAACCCACTCGTTGCCAGGGTTCCGTCTAGTGGCCACCGGCTGGCTGGAAGGTCGGTAGATCCTCTAGAGCTGCTCCGAAATCTGGCCACACAAAACCAGCTGGGTTAGACCCCAGAAAGAGCAAGTGCCACAAAGGAGGCTTCACTTAAGAACCAAAACCAGCAATCAGCACAAGATATGAATAAAGGTAAGAGCTGGAAATAAAAAAATACACCAGGATGATATACGACGAGATAACAATGGAACTATTCAGATAACCAGGTTACAACCCGTAAACCAAACAAGGATCGGGGTTGTAACCCTTCGTCTGAACAGAACTTGGAATTCTCACCATTTATCGGTAAAATAAATACAAGTATTCCGGTCATGCAGTAATCTGGAACAGGATCAGGGCAAGACTAGACTGGTTAGACTCCGTTCAATCACTTCACGGCCAAGCAAGAATTACGGCTTGATACTTTAACTAACTAGGGTTGTCACAAACCTAATTACTAACAAGATGCAGCGAGATTATTCCACAGCCACAAGCCCTGCAGACCATCCAGGTTACCCGGATTAAAAGATTAGAGTTGAATTCAGGTGGGTACATCGTCCGGGAAACGAATGTACCCTTAGGTAGCTTGAAGGGTGCAACACATGGCAGTGTGCTGGAAATGTGTCCTACTCGACGGCAGGCTACAGATCCCAAGGCGTACCCAGGTAACGGGATCGCCTGTAGCTGGAAAATCTCGTCATGACTAATGTATTAATCTAGTTATTAGCCTTAGTCCATTTTAGTAGGTACTCCTGACCGTGGTACTCAGGAGTCCCATCCTAGACAAGATACAAGACAGAACTGGTTTATTTATACAAGCACAATCGCCCACGGGGTCCAGGTTATTATACAGGTCATGTCATGTCAGGTAGCCGTCGTAACAGCTTATCAAGGTATAACATGTCAGGTTATCAGATCAAGTGTACTTGTCAGGAGTGCACCACAACGGGCCACTATCAGGTCATGTCAGGTTACTCATGTCAGGAGTGCACCACTAGGGGTCACTATCGTGTCAGGTTCAGTTATCCTTTCCAAGCATATTACATAATTTCGTGATTATCAAGTTCATGACAAAAGGCGTAAGGATATCTAATAAAATATTAATATACAGGGCTATAGAAGATCCAGGGTAATCAGTTTACGCTCAGGTCAAGCTACGCTCAGGTCAGGCTACGCTCAAGTCAGCGTACGCTCAGGTCAAGCTACGCTCAGGTCAGCGTACGCAAGTCATACGCTTCCAAAAGGCAGCGTATGTACTCAATACGACTCCTCGTCAAGCAAGCGAGCGTATACGAGTCATACGCCTCCAAAAGGCAGCGTATGGGGTCCATACGACTCCTTGTCAAGCAAGCGAGCGTATGCGAGTCATACGCTTCCAAAAGGCAGCGTATGGGGTCCATACGACTCCTTGTCAAGCAAGCGAGCGTATGCGAGTCATACGCTCCCAAAAGGTAGCGTATGGGGTCCATACGACTCCTTGTCAAGCAAGCGAGCGTATGCGAGTCATACGCTCCCAAAAGGGAGCGTATGGACTCCACACGATTCCTTGTCACCCAAGTGAGCGTATGCAAGACATACGCTCCCAAAAGGCAGCGTATGGACTCCATACGACTCCTTGTCACCCAAATGAGCGTATACAAGACACGCTCCCAAAAGGCAGCGTATGGATCGGACTGCGCTGCGCTAAAGAGCGCGCGCAGCTCAGTGACGTAAGCTAAAAAGCTCGCATACTGCTCAATGTCTTCTCCAAATCAGCAAGAACTCCATGGTTTGAACCTAAAGCTTCAAAAGTCCATAACTTGGTCAAAATAAGTCCAAATCCAACTTTTCAAAGGTCAAAATTGGATAGAATAAAATTCTCTACAACATAGAACCATCAAAACTTGAAAACAAAGAAGTTTGATAGATCAAAACCACCAAAATCCGAAAATAACTAATTTCTAGATCTACAAGAATTAAAGCCTCAAAATGGAAAATGACAAGTTCTAATGTGTCTTAGAAACATAAGGAGAAGCTAATGGAACAATGAAAATGAGCTCTCTTGTGGAAGCAAGTTGTACTTGCCTAGACCTCTCTCTTCCTCTCTTGGTAGGTAAGGAAGTAAATGAGGAAGAAGAAGATGAGTAATGAAGAGAGAGAAAGAAGAAATGGCAATAAATATCAAAGGTGGTGGTAGGTAGGGGGTTTATCCATGGTTCATGATGAACCAAAATAATCCCAACCGAACCAAGCCAACCCGGGCCAAGAATAAACCAAGCCAAGCCATGAAGAAGAGTAAACAAGGAATCATGCAATACAGAATAAAATACGTATACGTATCCCAAAATACGTAATACGAACACAGGCATTACAACTCTACCCACCTTAAAAGAATTCCGTCCTCGGAATTTAATCAAGAGGCTAGAGGAGCAATGACAAGCTACATTAATCACATGCAAGCTATAACTAGGCAGACAATCACTCATTCAAGCAAGGAATCGAAGGCATGAGGCATAAGAAAGACATTATACCTCACGAGTCAAATAAGTCGAGATATCGCGATCGGATATCATCCTCACGCTCCCACGTTGACTCCCCCAAAGAGTGATGACCCCAAGCAACTCGGACTAACTTGATAGTCTTGTTCTTGAGGATCTTCTCTCTTCGGTCCAATATAGATACGGGCCTCTCCTCATACGAAAGGTTGGTACCAACAACCAATTATGAATGATCCAGGATGTGGCTCGGGTCCGGGATATACCGTCGTAATTGGGATACATGGAACACGTCATGCACCTCGCTTAGCGACGGTGGAAGAGCGAGACGATAGGATACATCTCCTACTCGCTCCAGAATGTCAAACGGTCCTATATACCTAGGACTAAGCTTGCCCCGTATGCCGAAACGAATGACGCTACGGTTAGGCGAAATCCTCAGGAATACATGATCGTCGACCAAAAACTCGAGAGGGCGCCGATGAGAATCGGCCCAATGGCGCTGGCGATCTTGGGCAACTCGAAGATGATCTCTGACTCGTCTGACCACTTCAACTGTCTGGGCAATCATTTCTGGACCGAGCATCTGTCTCTCTTCAATATCATCCCAGGCTAGCAGGGATCTGCACTTCCTACCATACAGTGCCTCGAACGGTGCCATCTGGATACTGGCCTGGAAACTGTTATTCTACGAGAATTCCACCAGGTGCAAGTGATCTTCCCATGAACCACTGAAGTCAAGTGTGCAAGACCGCAACATGTCTTCAAGAGTCTGGATCGTGCGCTCCGACTGGCCATCTGTCTGCGGGTGATATGCTGAACTGAACTGGAGATGAGTTCCCAAACTCTCTTGCAAGCTACGCCAAAAGTGCGACGTAAACCTTAAATCTCGATCCGAGGTGATACTGACTGGCACATCGTGCAATCTGACAATCTGCCTGAGGTACATCTCTGCTAACTGAGCCGTCGACTGACCAACTCTGAATGGAAGAAAGTGAGCCACTTTCGTGAGCCTGTCAACTATAACCCCAAATAGCATCTCTACCAGCTGGGGATCTAGGTAGTCCAGTCACAAAATCCATGGTCACATGCTCCCACTTCCATTCTGGAATCGGTAAGGGCTGAAGAAGTCCAGCCGGTCTCTGATGTTCGGCTTTAACTTGTTGGCAAACCAAACACCGAGAGACAAACCGAGCTATCTCCCGCTTTCTGCCATTCCACCAGAAATGCTGCCGGATATCACGGTACATCTTCGTACTGCCGGGATGGATGGAATACTACGAACTGTACGCTTCTGACATGATCTCCTGCCGGATATCTCCGCTGGGTACACAAAGACGCTTACCATGTCGAAGTGTACCATCCTCATGAATGCATAACTCTGGTCTTCGTCCTGCCTCACACTCTGCTCTGAGTCGCTGAAGCTTGGAATCTGCCGACTGCACCATCCGGATCCTCTCGACTATAGTGGACTGAACTTGCATACTGGCCATCAAGGCCACACTGGAAGGGAGAACAACTTCAATACCCATCTTCTGAAGATCTGCTAACAGCTTTGGTTGCGCTGTTAGGAAATAAGCTCCGGCTCTCCTGCTCAATACATCTATAACGACGTTGGCCTTTCCGGGATGAAACTGCAAGTTGACATCATAATCCACAAGAAGCTCCAGCCACCTTCTCTGACGCATGTTAAGATCCTTCTTGGTGAAAACATACTTCAGGCTCTTGTGGTCGGTAAAAATCTCCACCCAGTCTCCATACAAGTAGTACCTCCACAACTTAAGTGCAAACACTACTGCTGCCAGCTCCAAGTCATGGGTTGGGTAATTCCTCTCATGATCATGAAGTTGTCGTGACGCATAAGCTATTACCTTCCAATGCTGCATCAGAACACATCCTAAACCTCTGCCTGAAGCATCACAGTACACTGAGAATCCTCCGGTCCCATCTGGAAGTGTGAGAATAGGAGCTGTTATCAGGCCTCGCTTCAACTGCTCAAAAGAACTCTGACACTCTGCTGTCCAAGCAAACTGCGCATCCTTGCGGGTCAACTGCGTCAATGGCACTGAAATTCGAGCAAAATCCGAAACAAATCGTCGGTAGCAGTCGACCAATCCAAGAAAACTGTAAACCTCTGCAACTGTGCTGGGTACTGGCCATGACTCAATAGCCACAATCTTCTGGGGATCCACTTCTACTCCTCCTCGAGTGATGACATGACCCAAGTACGAAATGCGATCGATCCAGAACTCGCATTTACTGAACTTGGCATATAACTGGTGCTCTCTGAGGATCTGAAGAACTATACGGAGATGCTGCTCATGCTCCGCCTCACTCTTGCTGTAGACCAGAATGTCATCCAAGAACACAATCACAAACTGATCCAAGTAAGGCATGAAGATGCGATTCATGAGGTCCATGAATATTGTCGACGTATTGGTTGCTCCAAAAGGCATAACAAGGAATTCCCAATGCCCATATCTCGATCTAAAAGCTGTCTTCGGGATGTCCTGCTCTCTGACTCTGATCTGATGATAACCTGAGCGCAAATCAATCTTCGAGAATACTGATGCCCGCCTTGAGTTGATCAAACAAGTCATCTATCATCAGGAGAGGGTATCTGTTCTTGATTGTCACTGAGTTTAAGGTACGATAATCAACACATAACCTGGATGTACCATCCTTCTTTTTTATAAGAAGCATCGGGGCTCCCTAAGGCGATCCACTAGCACGAATGAATCCCTTGGTTCTGAGTTCTTCAATCTTCTTGTACAAGATCTCCAACTCTGAAGGCGCCATCCTGTAGACTCTCTCTGACACTAGGGCTGTCCCGGAAATCAAATCTATAGTGAACTCGATCTCCCGCTTCGGAGGCATACCTGGAAGTTCTTCTGGGAAAACATCTGGAAACTCTTCGACTATCCTGGGCAACTGAACTGCTGCTACTGCCATCCGCAATACTGGAGGAGATGACTCAACTTCACCTCGGGAGAAAGAAAACTCCGGCTCGCCTGGAATGCTAAAAACAACCCTGCCAATGTGGCAGTCTATCCTAGCATACTAGTTCCTCAACCAATCCATCCCTAGAACCACATCATAATCGGCCATCGGGAACTCTATCAATCTAGCGGGGAACTCTCTACCGCTAACTACGATCCAACACGAGGAAAACACTCTATCTACTCCCGCAAGTTCGTTACCAATAAGTATATTAAGCCTTACTGATAATGACTCGGGCTCCAATCCTACCCGTGTCGCGAATCGTACAGACATAAATGAATGTGATACACTAGAATCAAATAAAGCTGAAGCTGGAAAGGAGTTGACGAGAATAGTACCTGCCACTACCTCTCCTGGTGCCAATCCTTCCTCCACGGTCATCACCATAGCCTGACCGTGCCCTCGGGGTGCTGGTCCCCTCTGCTGAAATCCTCTCTGCCTGCTCTGACTCTGGGCTTGGACTTGTGCATACTGCTGGGGGTTCTGCTGCTGGAATACTTGGTTCTGAGGTGGCAAGGGCCTCGGCAATGGATACTGCTGCTGCTGGAGCGGAGCTGGTCCTCTCACCGAAGAGCTAGAAAGGTTGGACGATGATGAACCACCCCTATTCGGGCAGGATCCAACCCTATGGTCTGGTGCTCCACAAGCCAGACACAATCTCTGTGCCCTACGACATTCTGCCACCACATGGCCTGGCTTCCCACAATGAGAACATCCCAATGCGGAAGACTGCTTCTGCTTCTGCTGCTGAGGGTACGTCGGAGTTGAATGCTGAATCGATGTTACTGAGGCCGCTCGCCTTGGAGCTCCAATAGTCAAAGCCCTGGCTGCCGGGGCCGGTGCTAAAGACTGATTCATCTGGCCGTGAGATCTCTTCCGACCTCCGGCCCTATCCACAATCCTCTGGGAGGTATACTCATGCCTCCGGGCTGCTCTCAAGACTGCATCAAAAGTCTGATGCTCAAACTGCTCAACTGCCAACAAGACCTCCAGGTGAAGTCCCTGCTGGAACCGCTGGGCTCTATCATACTCGGTTGCCACCAAAGTGGGAGCAAACCGACCGAGTCTGGAAAACTCGGCCGCATATCCGTCGACCGTCCTGCCTCCTTGCTTCAGATTGGTAAACCTTGTCTGCAGATCATACCGAGCTACGGCATCGAAATACTTGGTCTGGAATCTCTCTCTGAATACTGCCCAAGCAATGGGTGCTGCTAATCCAACGGCCTGCGCTGCCCACCAGCTGCGGGCAAGATCTAACAACTGCAGGCGCACAACGTCCACCTTCTCGTTCTCTGCGGTCCTGGATGCTTCTAGAATCACCTCTGTGACCTGAAGCCATGCATCTGCTGCGATAGCATCTTCACTACCATCGAAGAATAGAGGGTTCAAGCGCTTGAAGCTGTTGACCGCGCTGTTCCCTGGATGACCGCCTCTGGTCAAAGCATCCGCCACTGCCTGTTGCAATGCATATCCACGACGATCTTGAGAAGCTATCAAGGTCCTGACGATCCCTACCAAAGTGCCATCATCATGTTCTACAGGTTGAACTAGCTGGACTGGTGGCTCTTTTCCAATAGGCTCGACTCTGGAGGCTACTCCGGAGTGCTGAGCTTGATCCCCGGGTTGCTGCTGGTCCGCGGGAGGTGCTCCGCCTTGCTGGTCGATAGGACCACGAATAATGCCGCTGAAGAAGACGACACAGGGAACAATAATGAAGGACAAGGACAGATCAACGATACAAGCATATGACCAGGACAAGAATACAGGGATTCAGAAGATACGAGCAGAGATCAAGGACGAATACTGATTGAGACATCTATTCGGTAAACCCTCACATATCTTGATTTACAAGACCTGCATGGGCCACCACTTAAACCATGTCACGCCCCAGAACCAGAATACTGGAGAGCGGGGGCAGACATAGCCAGCTACGTATAGAAAATGAAATACATCTCTCTATACGGTCACGGCAGTCTAGATACATGAGGGTTTATCTACAAGCCAACAGTCTCTTAAGGTCATGAACAAGCCTAGTGTCTCAATCATAAGCAAGTAAGTAAAAGTCACAAGATGTATGATCATTAAATATACAATAGTAAGGCGTCCCAAATATTACATATTCAGCTGATCATGAAGCTAGTCGTTACAAAATGTCGGGACTAGCAAGAGTTTAGTCATACATGATCAACCCTAGGATCTGTTAATCATGTTACAGCCCGTAGGCAGACAGTAAGTAAGTACAATCGAGCTAAATAGGTGCTCGTCGGCTAAACGTCTCAAAAGAATATTTTTACAATAGAGTGGGAGAGCCAAAAATAACCCACTCGTTGCCAGGGTTCCGTCTAGTGGCCACCGTCTGGCTGGAAGGTCGGTAGATCCTCTGGAGCTGCTTCGAAATCTGGCCACACAAAACCAACTGGGTCAGACCCCAGAAAGAGCAAGTGCCACAAAGGAGGCTTCACTTACGAACCAAAACCAGCAATCAGCACAAGATATGAATAAAGGTAAGAGCTGGAAATAAAAAAAATACACCAGGATGATATACGACGAGATAACCATGGAACTATTCAGATAACCAGGTTACAACCCGTAAACCAAACAAGGACCGGGGTTGTAACCCTTCGTCTGAACAGAACTTGGAATTCTCACCATTTATCGGTAAAATAAATACAAGTATTCTGGTCATACAGCAATCTGGAACAGGATCAGGACAAGACTAGACTGGTTAGACTCCGTTCAATCACTTCACGGCCAAGCAAGAATTACGGCTTGATACTTTAACTAACTAGGGTTGTCACAAACCTAATTACTAACAAGATGTAGCGAGATTATTCTACAGCCACAAGCCCTGCAAACCATCCAGGTTACCCGGGTTAAAAGATTAGAGTTGAATTCAGGTGGGTACATCGTCCGGGAAACGAATGTACCCTTAGGTAGCTTGAAGGGTGCAACACATGGCAGTGTGCTGGAAATGTGCCCTACTCGACGGCAGGCTACAGATCCCAAGGCATGCCCAGGTAACGGGATCGCCTATAGCTGGGAAATCTCGTCATGACTAATGTATTAATCTAGTTATTAGCCTTAGTCCATTTTAGTAGGTACTCCTGACCGTGGTACTCAGGAGTCGCATCCTAGACATGATGCAAGACAGAACTGGTTTATTTATACAAGCACAATCGTCCACGGTATCCAGGTTATTATACAGGTCATGTCATGTCAGGTAGCCGTCGCAACAGCTTATCAAGGTATAACATGTCAGGTTATCAGGTCAAGTGTACTTGTCAGGAGTGCACCACAACGGGCCACTATCAGGTCATGTCAGGTTACTCATGTCAGAAGTGCACCACTACGGGTCACTATCGTGTCAGGTTCAGTTATCCTTTCCAAGCATATTACATAATTTTGTGATTATCAAGTTCATGACAAAAGGGCTATGGGCGTAAAATATCTAATAAAATACCAATATACAGGGCTATGGAAGATCCAGGGTAATCAGGTTACGCTCAGGTCAAGCTATGCTCAGGTCAGGCTACGCTCAAGTCAGCGTACGCTCAGGTCAAGCTACGCTCAGGTCAGCGTACGCAAGTCATACGCTTCCAAAAGGCAGCGTATGTACTCAATACGACTCCTTGTCAAGCAAGCGAGCGTATGCGAGTCATACGCCTTCAAAAGGCAGCATATGGGGTCCATACGACTCCTTGTCAAGCAAGCGAGCGTATGCGAGTCATACGCTCCCAAAAGGCAGCGTATGGGGTCCATACGACTCCTTGTCAAGCAAGCGAGCGTATGCGAGTCATACGCTCCCAAAAGGCAGTGTATGGGGTCCATACGACTCCTTGTCAAGCAAGCGAGCGTGTGCGAGTCATACGCTTCTAAAAGGCAGCGTATGGGGTCCATACGACTCCTTGTCAAGCAAACGAGCATATGCGAGTCATACGCTCCCAAAAGGCAGCGTATGGATTCCATACGACTCCTTGTCACCCAAGTGAGCGTATGCAAGACATACGCTCCCAAAAGGCAGCGTATGGACTCCATAGGACTCCTTGTCACCCAAGTGAGCGTATGCAAGCCATACGCTCCCAAAAGGCAGCGTATGGATCGGACTGCGCTGCGCTAAAGAGCACGCGCAGCTCAGAGGCGCAAGCTAAAAAGCTCGCGTACTGCTCATTGTCTTCTCCAAATCCGCAAGAACTCCATGGTTTGAACCCAAAGCTTCAAAAGTCCATAACTTGGTCAAAATAAGTCCAAATCTAACTTTTTAAAGGTCAAAATTAGGTAGAATAAAATTCTCTACAACATAGAACCATCAAAACTTGAAAACAAAGAAGTTTGATAGATCAAAACTACCAAAATCTGAAAATAACTAATTTCTAGATCTACAAGAATTAAAGCCTCAAAATGGAAAATGATAAGTTCTAACGTGTCTTAGAAACATGAGGAGAAGCTAATGGAACAATAAAATAAGCTCTCTTGTGGAAGCAAGTTGCACTTGCCTAGACCTCTCTTTCCTTCTCTTGGTAGGTAAGGAAGTAAATGAGGAAGAAGAAGATGAGTAATGAAGAGGGAGAAAGAAGAAATGGCAATAAATATCAAAGGTGGTGGTAGCTAGGGGGTTTATCCATGGTTCATGATGAACCAAAATAATCCCAACCGAACCAAGCCAACCCGGGCCAAGAATAAACCAAGCCAAGCCATGAAGAAGACTAAACAAGGAATCATGCAATACAGAATAAAATACGTATACGTATCCCAAAATACGTAATACGAACACAGGCATCACAGTTGAGAGTGCACGAGAAGAATTATCCGACCCACGATCTAGAGCTCGCAGCGGTTATCTTTGCTTTGAAGCAATGGAGATACTACTTGTACGACGAGAAGGTTGATATCTACACTGATCATAAAAGCCTCAAGTACGTGTTCACACAAAAGGAGTTGAATATGCGACAGCGACGTTGGTTGGAGTTGATGAAGGATTATGAGATCGAGCTTCATTATCATTCGGGCAAGGCTAATGTCGTGGCAGACGTATTAAGCCGTAAGCCCATGGCACACTTTTTGACTACACAGAAGGAATTGATTAGAGACTTGGAGCAGCTTGGTATTGAGGTAGTATTACCGGAAGCAGATGGTGTATTAGCCAACCTTTAAGTGCAATCATCATTGGTAAAGTGCATCAAGGCAGCATTGCCTAATAATGCTAGATTTTGACGGCTGAAAGAGAGGTATGAAGCAGAAGAGCAGACAGGTTTGAGGATCCACTCAGATGGGACAATGCAATATGGTGATCGCATTTATGTACCCAATGGAGATCTACGACAGGAGCTGATGGCAGAGGCTCACAGTTTAACTTACTCTATTCATCCCGGAGGGACCAAGATGTATCGTAACTTACGACAGTATTATTGGTGGCATGGAATGAAGTGAGAGATAGCTCGTTTCGTTGCCAAGTGCTTGGTATGTCAATAAGTGAAGGCGGAGCACCAGAGGACGGCCGAATTATTGCAGCCGCTATCCATTCCCGAGTGGAAGTGGGAGCACATTACTATAGATTTCATTACGGGTTTTCCTCGGAGTCCTAGAGGACGTGACGCAGTGTGGATGATTGTTGATAGACTTACGAAGTCAGCCTATTTCTTACCTTTTAGAGTGGGCCAGTCGACAGAGGTATTGGCAGAGATGTATATGGAGCAGATTGTGAGATTGCATGGTGTGCTTGTTAGTATTGTATCGGACCATGACTCGAGATTCACCTCGTACTTTTGGAGGAACATACAAGAGACTTTGGGCACCCGATTGAAGTTTAGCACATCGTATTATCCGCAGATAGACGGCCAGTCGGAGCATACTATTCAGACGCTAGAGGATATGTTGAGAGCGTGTATGCTTGATTTTGGTGGTTCGTGGGAGGACCATCTTTATCTTGTTGAATTTTCCTACAACAATAGCTATCAAGCGAGCATTCAAATGGCTCCGTTTGAAGCATTGTATAGTAGGAAATGTCGGTCTCCTGTTTGTTGGAGCGACATAGGAGAGCGACAGCTATTGGGTCCCGAGTTGGTCTTGAGCACAGTGGAGACAGTGAAGAAAATTCAAGGCCACCTGCGAGCAGCGCAGGATCGTCAGAAGCAGTGGGCAGATAATCATCGTCGACCCTTGGAGTTCAAAGAGGGTGACCATGTGTTCTTGAAGATATCCCCCACTAGAGGCACGATTCGATTCGGAGGACGTGGCAAGTTGAGTCCAAGGTACATCGGGCCTTTCGATGTCTTGGAACGTGTTGGAGAGGTTGCCTACAGATTGGCATTGCCACCGTCGCTAGAGGGAGTGCATGACATATTCCATATATCTCAACTGAGGAGGTACGTGGCGGACAGCAATCATGTGCTTGATCACTCCGAGATCACAGTTGGACCGAGTTTGTCGTATGAAGAGCAACCAGTAGGTATCCTCGATCGTCGAGTGAAGGTGTTACAGAATCAATCTATTCCATTGGTTCGGGTGGCATGGAAGCATCACTCGCCAGGGGAGTCTACTTGGGAGCGCGAGGACGACATCCGAAATTGCTACCCGCATTTGTTTGAAGACGAAGGTATGTCTTGCATTTATATTTTCATGCATTGCATTTGATCTCCCGACCTTAGTTTAATTTCGAGGACGAAATTTTCTTTAAGTTGGGTAGGATGTAAAACCCCAATATTTTCTAATTATTTTAATGCTTTAAAAAAAATTTCTATATTTTTTTGAATTTATTTGGTATATGTACGTAATTGGTATATGTACGTAATTATTTTAATGCGTGATAATTTAGATACTCCTAAATATAGCTTACCTTGTTACAAAATATTTTTGTTAATTTATTAAGAATTTTAGATTTTTCCTTGGGATTATATATATATATATATATATATATATATATATATATATATATATATATATATATATATATATATATATATTTTTTCCTTGGGATTATATACATATATATATATATATATATATATATATATATATATAAAAATATATATATATATATATAGATAAATATATATATATATATATATATATATATATATATATATATATATATATATATAGATTTTTCCTTGGGATTATATACATATACATATATATATATATATATATATATATATATATATATATATATATATATATAAAAATATATATATATATATATATATATATATATATATATATATATTGATTGTTAAAAAAAAAACAATAGGGTGGGCCGAACCCCCCACCACAAGCAGCAGCAGCTGCGGGGGGACCCGACCCCCCTTAATGTCAATTGACTTAGCAGCTGAGCTCCTATGGTTAGCTAAATGCCGACCCCCACAATACAAAAGCTTAGCAGCAAGCTAAGCTGCTATGGTTAGAAACCCGACCCCCCAAACTAATCCTAATCCCACACAAAGCCAAAGCCCAAAACAACAGTACAGCTGCAACCTTAGACCCGACCCCACCTACCCCTAAAACCACTACAACACAGCAGAAGCTGCATAATAGCAACCGAGCCCAATTCCTAATACTATTAGAAGTGTCGGCAGAGTAGTATTTAAACCTACTCGACGAAACCGAAACCCAAACCCTAAACTTCACACCAAATCGGCCGCTAACTTCGCCTGGACCTTTCTCGTCCTCTTACGCACGTCTCCAGGACCAGTCTTCGCCTCTTAACAACCACCGTGCTGCCACGGAGCACCCCCCAACCCGACGGTTGAGCGAGAGACATCCTGTTTTCGTACTTCGAGGTAACAATTTTCGAGTTGCATATCTTTTCGGTTTTGCGATGATTTCTCAAACTATCTATTCCTGTGTATAGCCCATATGAACCCCTCCAATCCTCTTCTGATAGAATCCTGGGAACCCCAGGGGATTGCTCGAAAAATCGAGGCAAAGTTGCACCCAAAAACTGTTGAAAACAGAGTTTTAATCCAGTCCCAAACCACAACTTATGAGCCAGATTTCGATCTGTGTGTCGAGATTTTTCAGAAACTAACTGAACACATGTGAAGCTAATATAACCAAGAATAGAACGCAACTTGTTGATCGAAGTTTCGGTTTATATGTAGGATGAAATATGTATGTGAAGTTGTCGAAAAAATTGGTTTCTAAATCACAAAAATTCTGGAATTTTGTCCGATACGACGTACGCCCCGACAAACCGGGCGACGTGGTCGTACGATATATGCATCGAAAGGTGCGTATGGACGTTGCGAACGTGTGGTAACTGATGGAACTCAGTTTCATCGTGCATGCGCGATGAAACCAACGCGTATCCGTTGTGATACCCCCGTATCGGTATTTTGCAAACTTGCCCATAACTTCGTGTACAGTCGTCGGATCGAGACAAAACTTGCACCAACAGGTTCGGATCAAAATTCTGGTCCTGCATGCCAAGTTTGGTTCGATTCTGAGAAGGTTGAATCGGAACCCATTTTTGGCGGGCCCGTGATCCACTCAAACGGGTGATTTTGTACACGGCTCCTCGGAATCCAAAACTGGACATACCATTGAGTTCCTCTCCTAAAACTAAAATCATAGACATGTAGTTTGACGACTTTAGAGACCGTAGACTTTGGCACGTGTTTCGGTGCAAAGGGGTTCCAACTACGAACATCGTTTTTGACCGGAAATTATGATTTTGCCCCTGTTCCAGAATTTGAATTTTGGACAGGCATTTCCTAGGTATATCTTCTTCACCGAGATCATTTTTGATGTTTGTTTCAGCGTTTGGAGTCATCTGTGATTTGTGAGGTTTGGTACTGACACTTGCTACTCTTGGATTTGCCCTTCTCGTACTGCAGACAAGATACCTTGCCACCTTACTCTGTGATTATTATGTTCTTATTTTCAGTTGCTATTTTCAGCATTTTGTTTCATGATATTTAAACTGTGCGTCCAAGTCAGACTTGGGTGCAAGCGACTATATCGGTCATTTTTCTTGCTTTATTTATTCTCTTGCATTGACTTAGCTTATTGACCACCCATTGATGTTGAGGTATTGGTATATCTCATATGGCCTTGACACTTGTTATATCACGTGATATGATTCACATGTAGGACATGTTTTTACGTAGTTGGCTGGCCACCGATACGTATGGAGCGTACGACGGATATGAGTAACTGCCAATAGTATTACATGTTAGAAGACTTGGCGGTTACTACAGGTTCATATCAGTCATGGAGATGATAATACTAAGCATTGGGTGGGGAGAACAATACCTGACATATGGGCTTCTTTATACTTCCATGATTACCTGTGCGCTCCTCCGGAGACGCAGGCTCCAGGTGCCCTCTGACGTTTTCCAGAGCGTTATGGACGTACCCCCTTGCACATGATGCCCTCTGACGATCTTCGGACGTTACGGACGTAGGCCCCTGGTGCCCTATATGGGGACCATGTCGATCCCATTTACAGCCATGGCTCATACGTCGAAGGATTGTATCTCAACTGCATATTCACAATAGAATGGTCAGGAACCCGATTGCATGCATACCTTTTCTCTTATTATATTATCACAGTTTATATGGCATGGTGTTTTCTTGTATCTTGCAATGTCCCCTGAGGACCTGGTTATCTCTCCAGGTTTAGACGATTTCCTACAGGAGTACGGAGCGGCATTGGAGCTTTCATACATTGATGACGAGGCGGTCACTACTGATTTCTAGTCTATTCTATATTTGAGACATTAGTAGATATTATTTTACATCTCTTTTCTTTCTATTTTGCGGAGGTTGGACTCCGATCTTGTGAGACTATTTTTCATATTTGTTTGGAGTGAGTATGTTCACCCGGCTATCTTTTGATACTCTTATTTATTTATTTGGACTTCATTATCTTATGTGTTGAGCTGTGATGAGATTAGATATGTTATTCTGGCCTATGATTATTTATTTACAGCTTATGTGCATATATGAGGATTCCATATATTGGAGTGTTCTTCGTATATGTGCAGTTGGCATGTTCACGTACTTGGTCCTACGTATTTTGGGACTGGGACGTTACAAGGTATATTGGTAATGACAATTCGACGAGTCCTTGGGTGAGGTAAGAAACAACATAAACAAGCATTAGAAAATCGTGATTTAGATAATAAATCACGGACATGGCTAATAAACGTAAAAGAAAAAGGTTAAAAGTTTTAAGTGGATCCATATAAATAATTTAGAGACTTAAGATATAGTTTCTTGGGAGTAGGTTGATGGCACGATTAGGAGAACCATTAGATTCACTCCTAATTGAAGTGATTAGGAAGTCGTGATAGAAGGTCGAGGAAGGGACGAGTAGTTAAGACAAAGATAAAGTCACATCGAGTGTTAATGGTCACAAGAGATATGATAGCTAGAGGAAATTCAAGTACAGCGCTTTCGTCCTTCTAAAATAGGTGAAAGCGAAAGCAATATAGAGTTCAAAGACGATATTATCGAATACGAATACGTGGTTCAAAGGCGGCCGAATAATTCAAAAAGAATCGTCAAGGCAGTAGTGGATGAGATTATAAGGGATAAGTTTAACTATATCTCAACCACGTAGGATAATAGTTTGAAAGGCGAACCATAGTGCATTAGGTTGATCAGACCATCATGCACCGGTTCTGACTAGACAATATGTTAGTGGGGGCCCCCAATAAAATATATGTCCTTGAACAAGCTTGAATAAAAAGTAAGCTTGCAAAAATTAGGCTATTTAGCAGCATTAGTCACGTTGGTAAAAACATAGGCACGAGAGCGTAAGAGTGAAAGAAGGTAGAATTAGTTCAGCTCCTTAAGAATCTAAGTCTTGTCATGTGATTGTTCCTATACATTCATCCTACTGTCTTTTATCTAAGGCTTGGTGGGCTAGATAAGTTAGGGTCCTATAAAGGCTATAGTCTAAGTAATCATGTTAATATGGGTCACAAGGAAAATAAATGTTAGGTCATGAGGTGTCTACCCAACTTACAAGAGTTAAACTAGTGGTGTGATGGAACAATGGGATAAGTCTACCTACTATGGATTACCTTTCTAACCAACATCAAGCAAGAAAGAAGGATAAGAATTAACGGTAGAGGGAATCAAGCAAGATGCAAATCAAGGGATTCAAAATAGAATCGAGAAGGTCAAGTATGTGGATGAGATCCTAGACTCTAATTCTATCTGCAGGCTTGCTTGGTACGGTAAAGTAACCAAATAATTTATCTTGACCTGCATGGGCCACCACAAAAATATGTAACGCCCCAGTCCCAAAATACGTAGGACCAAGTACGTAGACATGCCAGCTGTATACATACGAAGTACATGGGCCTTGTATGTATACATAAGCTGTAAAATGCAGTAAACCACAACTAAATAATCTCATCCACAAAGAAAAGAATAAATAATATAAAAATCAACTTGAATATTTATGATACAATCGTTGGGCGGAGACAAAGTCCACTACCAACTATCTCAATGAAAGAAATGTACAAGAATCGATCCATAAAATGACAAGACGAGCCAAGCGCAATCGTCTTCGAAGGAATGGAGAAGACCACGGCCTTGGCTAGAACACCTGCAGTGAATCTTGAACACACACCTGGGAAAAAACCAGGTCCTCAGACGGACGTAGAAAGATATAGGAAGAACAAGCTAATATGAACTGTCAGAATAATATATAAATATATAAAAGACTATCCTAGACACAAATATGCAGAGGAGATTCTAACCGCCTAATGTGCAATTTAGAGGACAACTTTCATACGCATGGATAGGATTTTAGGCTATGTGTATGTAACTAGCATCCAGTCATCTGTATCCGTCCGTAACGTCCAAAACGTCAGAGGGCATCTGCAAATAAATCGCCACAGTTCCATCCGGATACTGTGGTTTACCTGTTTGGATTCCCATACGCACTAGAGACTGTCCTCCCCCAATATTTCCCATACTGTTCAAGTCATGTCCATGGCTCATCCAGTTTTGTAACTGCTTGAGTCTATAAAACCCTAGTCATAGCAGTTACGATCATCTATCCGTCACACGACTTTAGAGATGGCCAATCCAAAAGTCATGTCCCTAGCAACATGCCACAAACCGTGTAGTGTGAGTGTCATGGCCCAAAGAGATATAAGGATATCCCCCAACAAGAAGGTAGTCCGCTAAAACTAAGTTAACATACATATAGTACAGTAAAACGACTAATAGAGTCGCTTGTACCTAAGTATAGCTTGGACGCGCAGTTTATAATAATTAAAAATAACAAATATGAAACAAAGTAAATAATACAAAAAATAAATAATATGACAGTTAATTAGCAAGGTATAATTGCCTGGGTCCTGAGCACTGTGGTGGCAAAGATCAGACAGGAAAGTAGGTGGAACAACGGCTGCTGAGGACTAAGGTCCAAACAAACATCTTCGGATGCTGAAAATAGTCTATTATCTAATTTTAATTAATACTATACCTATTAGATTTATTTAATAAATTCTATAATTAGGATATGGCATAGGTTTTCATATTAGCTTTCCGAAAAACTAAACGGATCGTATTTTCGTTTACGAAAACTTCCAAAATCGCAAAAATACTAAAACACGTTTATTTTTCGGACATCTAATACTCAAATAGTTTTACAGAAATCTACGGAACAAATTTTGTCTATTATAATCTGTTATTGGAAACCTTACCTCGATACGCTTCTTTTAAAAAAACTGGAGACGAAACGGAGTTCAGAGCTAGGAGATATCGTCGTTCCAAGTTGCTCTTGCTACTAAAAAGCGGGACTGAATTCTAATGACGAATTTTTGAGTTTTTATTTGTCTAAAAATAATTTCGAATTATGGATGATAGAAGGGGAATGTATTGGGTTTATATATGTATTTATTTTAGATTTATCTCCTAAATTAGATAGGATTTGATTTAAATAAGTTGGTGTTTGCTTTGTTAGGATAGGATATAGATAGAGATATTTTCCAAGTAAAAGTAGGATTAGTATTAATTTAAAATATAGTTTATATTTATCTAAATTATCTATAACATTATATAAAATTACTACAGATAATAACTATAGTTAATATTTATTTAAACAACCTTCATCTAATCTCATTTATACAAGCTGAAATATCTAATACTAATTTAACATTTATTCTATATTATGTAAATAGTGTACAATATAAGTAACATGTAAAATGTAATAAAAGTTATGAAATAAATCCTAAAATTTTGAGGAAAAGAAATTGTATAATATAGTTTAGATCCTTAATGTACTAGAAAAATAGCTTTATATATATTTTTATACTAAATTCACAAATGAGCAGTATACTAAATATATGTAAAATAATACAAATTATATAATAAGTAAATAAATAGTTATTTTATAATCCAAAAATTCAACAAATATTTATTTTGAAAAATCAGGGGGTTTACAAAAGTCTTATCTAGATAAGGACTAAGAAGAGTTTTAATTCCCCTTGGATTTTTCACTATTTAATTCAAATTGATTTAAAAGTAACTCAATCAAATATATTCCAATGTAGATAGAGACTAGGATTTATATAAACCCAAATAGATAATTCTATTATTAAATTTAAACCAATACATTCATATCTAAATTCAAATCCTATTTAAATATAGATCAATTACACATTTAAATTAAACTATTTAATTTAAATCAATAAATTAAATCACAATTTAATTTATCACAAATATATCCAAAATATCTTTTTATAAAATTTATATAATAATTAATTTTGAAAATTCCAATATATATTTTAAATATTAGTAGGAAATATCTTCAAAATACCCTTTAAACAATTTAGGTAAAAATAATTTCAAAAATAAACATAAATATTTACATATTTAAAATTCCTTCATGACAAATAAATTATTATAAATAATAAAAATAAATTTTGAAAATATACATGAAATAATTTTTATGCGCTTTACACGAGTAGAATATTCACATAATCTAGTTTTTCTAAATTACCACTTATTAAAATAAGATAGCCTTTTATAAATAACTAAAATAATATGTTTTGGCAACCTTGATTGATACTTTTCATAACTTTTAATAAAAATAATTATTATATATATAATTTTGAAACCTTTACCGATAATAAAATTAAAAACCATTTTTCTAAAAATATGTACCTCGCACATATTCGCACTCGACGAGTAAATACGAAAAACGCAAATTCCCGTGCGACGTACAATACGACTATGCCACGTATAAATAAAAAAAGTCAGTACTAAAATATAGTAGAAATTTAGGGATTTTACAGTACCTGGGCTAAAGCTGATAGGGAGCTTGTTTGCCATGACATGGTACAGGGCCGCCATATACAAAATCTCTACCGACGCCTCAACAACAGAACCCGAGAAAGTGGCACGGGTATGAAATGTATCATAGTAATGCCACGCCCTGATGCCGTCAAGGAGGCTACCTTCAAAATCCAGACAAGAGCTGAGACTGTCCAGAAAAAGTTGGCTATATCCAAACTGACGAGCAAACCTGCTGGGCAGGTAAGGTTCCAGGAAGACAGCATTACGATTGCGGTATACCAAGTGAGCGGGGCGGATGTTACGCAGCCACAGAAGCATATGGCCGTCCAGAAGCTGAGGGGGCCCAATACCATCGAGATGTACAGCAGCTATTTCCTCAGTAGTAAAACGAGGGACAAATACAAAAAAGTTGTACATATCTGCTCTCGCTAGCGCCATCCGATAGGCGCACATGGTCTCGTACTCCCAAGTCTCATTGCGATAACGGAAGATAAAAGCATCATCATCAGTTATGCCATCTTCAGAGCCCGGTCTCATCAAAGACGGATAGTGCATCAGCAGCCACCCCATCAGATAATGATAGGGCAGCTCAGTCCATTCAAAGTCCTTCGTCACATCGCGGGCGATGACCTTGGACGTAAAAGTGCGGAGGCCATGGTGTATGCTGCACACCATGGCCGAGAGAAGAGCTAGTGGTGCGGAGGCCACGCAGCCATACCATCAAGAATCCCGCCAGGAGCGCCTTCTCTGACAGCTCTTGTGTATCCTGATAAAAAATAACCAAAAGAGTCGGTTTGACTCCCAAACCTGTCACTAGTGGTGGCCACCCTCCTGGCCGACGACACCAAGGCATGAACCGCATCCCGTGATTGAGGACGTTGGGAAGTGACTCGACCTGAGGCACCCATCGAGAAGAGATAGCGTACCCAGTCCTTAGTGTGGAGAGCATTCCCTTTTGAGCTGCTATCCTTCTTGGCTATCTGCTGACATGTGCTATAGTGGCACAATATATCTTGATAAATGGCCACGAAGCCTGGATACCGTTCCTCCAAGTCCTCAAACTCTCATTCGTAGGAGTGTACGCCTTGAAAGCTTCATCCTCCCAAGGAAGCTTGGAAATCGCGTGCATTTCATAGAGCACAAGCCCCATTTCCCCTATAGGTGTATAGAAGGTTCCAGTACGGTGGTTATACATCTCCAACAGAGCTATAAATAATCTCTTGTTTATGGGCAAGCCATG
This sequence comes from Iris pallida, assembly GCA_029216955.1. Taxonomy (NCBI): domain Eukaryota; kingdom Viridiplantae; phylum Streptophyta; class Magnoliopsida; order Asparagales; family Iridaceae; genus Iris; species Iris pallida. The sequence goes on along the minus strand of JANAVB010042620.1, from coordinate 1,456,278 downwards.
GTTGGTGCCCCAAATAGCATGATAAAGACCAATCTCGCACAGAAAGGCCTCATACTTTCTCGAGATCCACATAGACAGAATGATCCATGAGGGAAGGTGTGTATCCAACTCGGGAGTGTCAACCGGCCAATGGGATAGGAGCCTTTCCGAGCAAGTTGGTTCAGGAAAGTATCGGCTGAAGAAAACGTAAAATTGGGACCCGGCACATTCAAGAAAATACCCGGGGCCAATCCCGTTACATAACGGCTGGCATGCACCTTGCCCGCACAAACTGACTTTATGCTGTTATTGTAATGGATGTCGCCCACAAACATCCCATTCCGGGTAGGAGTCAAAGACTCTTCCATCTTCCTGTCTAATGGGAGCATATTGAACCAAGATAGGGGGAAGTGACGCTCCATTTGAGGGATACGGATCGCAATCACGTTAGAAATGAAGCTCCAGTTCTCCGATGTATCCAAAACTTGACTGTTCTTCACAGTCAAAGCGTCTCCAAAGAAGAATGCAGGCTTCAGGTATTCCCCTTCTAATTTCCCCGAGTTCATCATAGCACATAGAAAATAGAAAGGCTAGTTCTTGAGGGCATTCAATCTCGCCGGAGGCTCATCGCTAGGAAGCTGATCCGCCACATACCGAACTATCTGGTCATACCTGTAGCCCATAGTGGCTTGAGCACGACCCACTAGAGGTATCCCCGCAGCATCAAATGGAAAATTCACTAAAAAGGAAGACAAAAGAAATAAGTCAAAAAGATGGCCAAGGAAAACTGACTAAGTGCCCTCAAACCTAGGCGGCTCGGATTCAACGGAGCCTCAGGCGGACCAACTTAGAAAAAAGCTTATATGGCTCCAACTAGTTGAAGCTCATGTTGCAGTGACTCAACAAAGTTATGCGGCTATGTGCAAATGCAGTCTCATGCGACAGAGTTTCGGATAAGTTTAAGAGGTTCATACGACAAAACAAGTTCAGACGAACCTATACGGTCCAAATCAAGTGAGCTTATGCGGCCCCATTAGAGAAGTACTTATGCGACCACAACAACAAATATCATGTGGCTCAAACATGGAGTATACCCCATGCGGCTCGATACGTGCATGCGGCACACATGAAGATGAAGGCTCGTGCATAAAATATGCGACGTAGCCATGACAGTTAGGGTTCCAAACTCACGCAAAAGTCCTTACCAGCGATGGCGGGGTGGACGTCGGGGTGAACTACGGGCACGTCAGCTGGTGGAGGAGCTGCCACATTCGCCGCCGTAGAAGCAGCTTTCTTACCCTTCGCCGCCGACGAAGACGCTACCTTCTTGCCCTTCGCCGCAACAGTCTTCTTGGGAGCCATTACTATGATCAGGAAAGGAAGACGAGGATAAGAGAGTTAGGGCAGAAAAAAAACAGAAAGTAAAGAAAGTCTTATGTCCAAACACTCTGCTATTTATAGACAGAACCCCAATGGACCGATGCATCGATCCATATGCAGTATAACCGACTCTTCGGTTATCAAGGCGATCTGATTATTTAAGGCTAAACTCTTGGGATCCTACCCCAAAAAGCAGCCTTAAAACCGACAGCAAATCAACGATAATTAATGCAAAAGATTTGAACACGTGGCAGGATGACGCGGCAAGAAGCACATGCGGCCAGACAGCCTATGCGGCTGGTAGGCCAATGTGGCTAAGGAGGCCATGCGGCTGGGACATCCATGCGGCCAAGAACATTATATACGGCCAGAGGAGTTTTTACATAGCTATGCTTCTTATTCAAAGTATTTCAATTTTACAAATTGAAAACTTTAAAGGGGGTCTTGTAGAAGCATGGAAAAGAATAAAGAAAGATCCATGCGGCTAAGGATCCCCATGTGGCTCAGAGAGCCCATGCGGGTCAAAGAGTCCATGCGGCTAAAGATCCCCGTGCGGCTCAGAGAGCCCATGCGGCTCACGCGTCTATGCGGCTCGGGTAGACCCAGAGCCACGTGGCCTTCAACAGCTCTTTCCTTCGTCTTTTACTGCATTAAATGCCCTGACGGCTGACAGCTCTGACAAATGACAGCTCTGACATAAAGGCGTAATAATGACTGACATAAAGGCGTGTTCCTAGGGAAGATGAGGAAATCTTTTCACAGTTAGCAGAATCCACTAAATTTCGAGGCATGCGGCTGCTGCATTTATGCGACCGACCACTTCATGCGGCCGCCCATCCCCATGCGGCTGCCCCCTTCATGCGGCCACCATCTTCATGCGGCTGCATCCTTTATGCGGCCGTCCATCCCCATACGGCCACCCCTTCATGCGGCCACCATCTTCATACAGCTGTATCCTTTATGAGGCCACCCGTCAGCATGCGGCTGCCTATTACCATGCGGTTGCCCATCTTTATGCGGCTGTTCATCACCATGCGGCTGCCCATCTTCATGCGGCCGTTCATCCTCATGCGGCCCACTCATACGCGGCTCGGCCAAGACGACCCAATAGAGGACACGTGGCACTTGTTACGACGATTAAGACACGTGGCAGTCGTATCTTCCTGGAATCAGATTTAATGCAATCACCATAATTGCCCAGGTCAAGTCAAATCGAGCAAATTGGACACGTGGCATGCCATTACAAGTCACGAATATTCATGGCAATCAACATTTATTGCCCACAGAGATTTGATGCTATCTACATTAATTACATAGATTTGCTACAATGAGAATGAAGGGCCCAGATTAATTGGTCCTTAACCGCCGACATATCAAGGAGGCAATCATTGCGAACCCTAATGATTGCATCCCACTCCTCTAAATAGCAAGGTGTCATTCCCTTGTGAAGAGGACATTTTTTTAGGAGAAAAGTACCAGAGTACTTGGAGAGACAAAAGCAAGCACAGAGAGAGCAAAGAGAGCATTTCTTCAACACAAAGCAGATCTTTCCCGGAGCCAAGGCTGCATCCGATCGTCCAAGGAGTAAGGCCGAGCTGCCGTCGCTTTTCCGAGCCTCTACCATCACCCTCCAAAATCTAAAATAAATAATTGTACTTAGATGCTGTACCTAGGTTTTCGTCCCTAGGCTTTCTTTGAACAAGCGAGTTTGTATTATGAAGTAAAAGTTCAGTCCTCCGATAATTGTTCTGTTCTTTTATATTTCATGGCAAACACCTACCACTACCTCACCTGATGCTAACTCCTCATCCACGGTCTAAGCTATCACTTGACCGTGCCCTCTAGGTGCTGGTCCCTTCTGCTGGAAACCTCTTTGACGATTCTGGGTCTGAGCTTGGACTTGTGCAGTAACATACTGCTGGGGGTTCTGCTGCTAAAATACTTGGGCCTGAGGTAAAAAGGGCCTCAGAAACGGGTACTACTGCTGCTGGACTGGTACTGGGGCTGGCCCCCTAACCGAGGGACTAGAAAATGTTGATGAAGAGGAACTCCCCTTATTCGGGCAGTTCCCAACCCTGTGGTCCGGTGCCCCACAAACCAAGCACAAACCCTGTGCTCTACGACATTATGACACTACGTGACTGGCTTCCCACAATGAGTGCAACCCATTGCGGAAGACTGCTTCTACTGCAGTTGGGGATATATCGGGGTCGAATGCTGAATCGATGCAACGGAAGCCGCCCGCCTCGGAGCTCCAATGGTCAAAGCCTTTGCTACCGGGGCTGATGCTGAAGACTGGTTCATCTGGCCGTGAGACCGCTTCCGACTTCCGGTCCTGTCCACAATCCTCTGGGAGGTATACTTATGCCTCCTAGCTGCTCTCAATACTTTATCGAAAGTCGGATGCTCGAACTGCTCCACCGCCAACAAAATCTCCAGGTGGAGTCCCTGCTGGAACCGCTGAGCTCTGTCAAACTCGGTCGCCACCAAGGTGGGAGCAAACCGACTAAGCCTGGAGAACTCGGTCGCATATCCATCGACTGTCCTGCCCATCTACTTCAAATTGGTGAACCTCGTCTGTAGATCATACCGAGGTACATCATAAAAAACTTGGTCTAGAATCTCTCACGAAATACTGTCCATGCAATAGGTGCCCTTAATCCAACGTCCTGCGCCGTCCACCAGCTGCGGGCTAGATCCAATAACTGTAGGCGCACCACGGCCACCTTCTCATCTTCTGGGGTCCTGGCTGCTTCTAGAATAACCTCATTATCGTACAGCCAAGCATCTGCGGCAATAGCATCTTCGCTACCATCGAAGAAGGGAGGGTTCAAACGCTTGAAGCTGTTGGCCGTACTGTTACCTTGATGACTACCTCTGTTCATGGCATCTTGTACTGTCTGGTACAATGCATCACCTCGACGATCCTGTGATACAAGCAACTCCCTGATGAGTTCAAACAAGACTCCATCATCCTGCCTCGTAGGCTGGACTGGCTGTACTGGGGGTTCTGGATCTCCGGGAAGCATGACTCTGGAAGCTGCTCCTAAGTGCTGAGCTTGATCCTCTTGTTGCGGGAGTACTCGTTGAGCTCCTTCCGGCTGATTGGCAGGACCAGGAACAGTGCCGCTAAAGAAAATGACACAGGGAACAATAAGGAAGGACCAAGACAGATCAAAGATACAAACATGTGATCAGGTCAAGATTTTAGGGATTTAGAAGATACGAGCAAAGATGAAGGGCGAGTGCTGATTGAGACATCTATTCGGTAAACCCTCACATATCTTGATTCACAAGACCTGCATGGGCCACCACTTAAACCATGTAACGCCCCAGAACCAGAATACTGGAGAGCGGGGGCAGACATAGCCAGCTACGTATATTGAAGTACAACCCACCTCGCTATACGGTCACGACTGTCTAGATACATGAGGGTTTAACTACAAGCCATCAGTCTCTTATAGTCATAAACAAGCCTATTGTCTCAATCTCAAGCAAGTAATAACAGTTACAAGATGTCAGAGCACCAAATATACAATAGTAAGGCATCCCATATATTACATATTAGGATGATCATGAAGCCAGTCATACAAAATATGAAGACTAGCAAGAGTTTCAGTCATACATGATCAACCCTAGGATTTGTTCATCATGCTACAGCTCGTAGGCAGACAGTAAGTAAAGTACAATCGAGCTAACACGTGCTCGTTGGCTAAATGCCTCAAAAGAATATTTTTACAATAGAGTGGGAAAGCAAATAAAATCTACTCGTTGCCAGGGTTACGCCTGGTGGTCACCATCTGGCTGGAAGGTAGGGAGATCCTCTGGAGCTGCTCCGGTATCTGGCCATACAAAACCAGTTGGGTCAGATCCCAGAAAGAGCAAGTGCCACAAAGGAGGCTTCACTTAAGAACTAAAACCAGCAATTAGCACAAAACATAATTATATAATAAAAGACTGGAAAATGGAAAATCATGATAATTTACGATAAGATAAACATGGGACTATTCAGATAACCAAGTTACAAGCCATAAACCAAACAAGGACCGGGATTGTAACCCTTCATCTGAACGGAACTTGGTTTTCCACCATTTATCGATAAAGTAAGCACAAGTATTCAGGTCATGCTAACTATCTTGTACATGAACAGGACAAGACGAGACTGGGTTAGACTCTATCCAATCAATCACGGCCAATAATGAGTACGGCTTGATACTTTAACTAACTAGGGTTATCACAAGCCTAATTACTAGCAAGATGCAATAAGATTGTTCCACAGCCACAAGCCCTACAGACCATCCAGGCTATCCGGACGCAATTAGGGGTTAAATTCATATGTGTATATCGTCTAGAAACGCATGTACCCTTAGGTAGCTTGAAGGGTGCAACACATAACAGTGTACTGGAAATGTGCCCTACTCGATGGCAGGCTATAGATCCCATGATGGGGCGCCCAGATAACGGAATTACCTGTAGCTGGGAAATCTTTTTATGACTACTGGATTATTCTATTTATTAGCCTTAGTCAGTTTAAGTAGGTACCCCTGACCGTGGTACTAAGGGGTCCCTACCCTAGACATGATGTGAGACAGTACTGGTTCATTTGTACAAACACAATCGTCCACGATATCCAGGCCGTTCATTCTTGTCATGTCATGCTAGCCATCGCACAAGCATTTAATAGTTCCCATCATACTTGTTTGTCATATTATGTCATGTCATGTTTACTTCATACCATACCGTGTATAATTACCATTCCAAACATATTAAATAAATTCGTGATTATCAAGTTTATGACAAAAGTCGTAAGAATATAAAAGGGCAACGTGGTACGCCATAGGGACTCAAAGTCTCTATGCGAGCAAAACTATGCTAGGCCAAATAGACCCCGAGCGTAAAACAGCTCTACGTGGGCAAGACCTAAGGATAGACAGCTCTACGCGAGCAAGAGAGCAGGTGGGTGGGATTCTACGCGAGCAAGCGCTTTACGCTAGCAAAGCCGCATACGGGCGAGACTCTACGTGGGTGAACCTTCTACGCGAGCGGGAGTCTAGCCTCTGCGTAGAGCTCGGTTCAGTTCTGCGTAGAATAGATTATGCGGTCACGTGAGAACGTGTGCGTAAAGGGTAATTAATACGCGGGCACGTGAAACATGTGCGTAAAACTAAATACTACGCTAGCATGTAAGAACGTGTGCGTAAAAACTTCATCTTCTCTCCAAGGCCAAGACAAGCAGGCGTAAAAGCTTAAGATCTCAAGAAAGCCCCATCTCGGTCAAGACTTGGTGAAATCCAGCCATTCAAAAGCCAAACTTGCGTACAATCAAAATTCCTACCACATGGAACTCTCCATTTCTGGAAACAGCCAAGTCCAGTAGATCAAAACCATGAAGATCAAAAACACTAAAACTTAGATCCACATGAAATGAACCACAGAAATTAAAATGCCAAGTACTAAAGTGTCTTAAAATCTCGTGAGGAAGACAATGGAACAACAAAATTTGAGTTCCTCCATGAAGCAAGTTACACTTGCCTACTGCGGGTGGTCGATGGAGAAATGAAGAAGAAGAAGAGTAGTAATGGAAAATGAATGAGGAGAGAGAAGGGTTGTTGGGTTAATAAATGGGGATGGTGGTAGGTAGAGGTTTGCATACTAACCAAACCAAACCCAACCAGAACGAACCAAACCGAACCCGATGCATGCCCCAGCCAGGATAAACCATACGAGCCATGAATGCCAACTAACCCATGCTAATGCAAAAAAAACCCCAAGGCTAGCCAATCAGGTCAAGTCGAAAAACGGGTCCGAGATACGTACACGTATACCAAATACGTAATACGAACTACGGGCGCTACAGATTTGTACATCGTGCATGCTAGTATATACATATAGTCCTTGTTTATAGTTAGCTTTGTAGTTCATATTGGATATACATATATAGTTATTGTTCATAGTAAATTTTGTAGTTCATATTGGATTGTTTCTCTCGTGTATCTTGATTGGGTCATGTCATGTCATCACTGTACTTGGACTGAGTCATATCGTGACATAGGATGACTAAGCCATAACAGAACTGCTGTACCTTGAATTTTTGAAGCTAACCTGCGAGTCACACCAGGGGCGAGGGTTAGTAGTTATTTGTACCTTGATTTCGTAAAGCTAACCTGCGAGTCCATACTAGGGGCGAGGGTGATTCTTGATGCTAGCCTGCAAGTTCACACTAGGGGCAAGGGTTAGTAGTCATTTGTTCGCACTTGCGAGTCCACACTAGGGGCGAGGGTTAGTAGTCATTTGTTCGTACTTGCGAGTCCACACTAGGGGCGAGGGTGTTTTCTTGAAGCTAACCTGCGAGTCCACACTAGGGGCGAGGGTTAGTAGTTGTCCAAACTTGCGAGTCTACACTAGGGCGAGGGTTTGAGTATTCTATTGGTTATCCGTTGACATCGTGATATCGTGTTCTCTTGTTCTTCTCTAGCAGTTCGGTTATGCGTAGTGGTTCTTCCAGTCGTGTAAAGTCGTGTTTTCGTGTTGATTGGACTTTACACATTTATTTCCTGTATTTTCTCTATTGTATGATAAACTGCTAGATAGGCATGTATATTATGTATCTTGCTATGTCCTCCGAGGACCTAGTGATCTCTTCAGGTAACTGATTTCATGGAGTTAGTTAGCAGCTCATGAAGATAGTGATTACACCTGTAGGGATACAGGTATTTGCTTGTGATATATCTTTATTATCCTCTCATGTTTTATATTCCATACCACGATATATTCTGCTTATTTTATAGACTCATATCATTTTTGGAGTCTAATAGGACAATATGCTAATGGGCTGCAGACCATTGTAATGCCCCGCTCCGCACAAGGCATTTGGGTTGGCTTATTGGATGGGATCAGAATATTGGACCGTGACTTATGTTGGGAATCAGGAGAATTGAGACTGATGCAGTCTCTCTTGGCTGGCTAGACGGAATGGGTATTGGAACGTGGCTCGCTGGTGGAGCTACGCTTATTGGAATTTTGGGTGAGTGGAACTGTCCTTCCTCCTCCTTCCTTCATGATTAATAAATGAAGTATTTGAAATGCTATGAATTGTCCCTAAATGTCCCATATGTTAGTTGCTGAATAATAGAGATGCCTATGTTGCGAATTATTGAAATGTACAACACATTGAACTGCTAATGTGATTCGATGCCTGAGATTTGAATTGATAACCTTGTTCCTTATGTTTAATGCTGCTTGAACGATTAAAACACTTGATTAATGAGATGCCTTGTGAATGATAGAATAAGAAATGAACTGGCTGTGCTATCGACCCAATGAACTGAATGAAACACTAGAATCATGTACTCTCTCTATAACTGTTGCAAGAATATGAAATGCCTGCCTGTCCCTTATAAGAATGAATGAATCTTAAGTTCCTCTTAAGAAAGGAATGATATGAGATATGTTGCAATGAAGCAATGAATGAGAAATGATAAAGCTGGGATCGTTGAGATCACCAAATGAAATGATGGTAACGATGAAATGAATAAGTCATTGAATATGACTAATGATGCACTGTTGCCTTTACTTTCCTTAATATATTTTACCATGTGATTATGTTCACAATCGAGTCGGACACTTATTCGCATGGTCATGGACAACTTGTATACAAGGTTTGAGTAATAATTTCCTCGAACGGTTCCTAGGGCCCTGGGGACCGATTCGGCCTAGGAGGAAATAATGATGAGTGCTATGGGAGCACGGATAAGGAGGGGTGGCATAGAGGCTCGCCACCTACTATGCTGACCGTATTATCTTAAAATGAAATGAAGTAAAAAGAGTCCATATGGTTTAACAACACCAGTGACCATGTAGTCAGGATGCATGCTAATGAATGTTTTGTGCAGGCAGAGTAAGTATATCGGATAACCTACATTTGATGCAGGTACGAGAAGTCGGCTATCGGTAAGAAATCACATAATTATGATATTGTATACGTTGGTTTAACTTGCCTGCTTAACATGTTCAATTCAGTATGCTAGAAAGATGCCTTGCTTTAAATAGTGCTCAAACATAACATCTATGCTAAATGATGCTTGAAGTGAGAATTGCCATAATATATTTAAGATGTTAATGTTAATGATGCCTCAATGATGCCTTGTATGATAATACCAAGAATGCTAAAATGATATGTCCACGTGAATGGTACTAAGAATATGTTTACATGCTTCACTCTGATTATTGCCCATGAACTGTAAACTGATGCTAGGCCCCAAGTAGAAAGATCATTCTAATAAATGCTTGCTTAAATGATCACTTTAAATATTGGTTTATGCGAGTGGGTTGGATTCTGCTCGCCAGTACATAGATGATGTGCTGACCCACGTTTTGTAGGCAGGTGCTCGTGCTTGGAATGTTCTACACACGAAGATTGGCATGATTGGTCCCGCGGCATCGATGATTTATTGGGCATACAGAAGCTCTCCTTGCAAGATGAAGTCTTCTGTTTATAAAGGGCATAATGTATGGAACATTGTAATCAGTTGTACCAGTAAGATTGTAAGCCAAGTCGGTATATTGAGTTGTAATCTAATGTATCCAAGTATCAAATGTAAGCTTTGTAGCATTGTTTCAGTTGGCTTCCAATGTAATGTAGGATTTGTTGTAAGCATTGTACTTCAATACAAGTCTTGTACTCTTTTTCAATTATCAATAAAGAGAATAAAGTTCTACATATTATGTGTGGCTTCAAGTTACGCTTTTCTCCGCTGCTATAAAGAAAGTGATGTACTTCTATTCAATGAAAGATTGTCCTTATTAAATTCAATTTATCTGCTTATGCTGCTGCGATGTGTTCCTATTTGAAGAATAATTGATTATGTACCATCTTTGCCTTGTACAAGTGCAATACTAGACTTGTACGGCATCACGCCCAAGCGAGGACGATCTATTCCAAGAGATAAATATGTGAATAAATGACTCTATGAATCGGGGCGTGACAGACCATGACCCATATTTGTTCATTCATGTTTGTACACTTATTGTGGATTGAGATATAGATTGCATTGCCATGATTTGGCAGTATACCATAGCCTTGACAGCGTTTATGTATTCGAGTCGGGCTGGGGTCCGTTCGATACGTAGCTGGCTTGCTCACGAGCTCGCGTCTGAAAAGCTGGTGCGGGTCGTGACAGCAGTACAGTGTAACAGCAAGAAATAATTTGGAATAGAACATGTACTACTACTATACAGTGCCTTGAGATATTAGTTTATTATGTGATCGATTTTGGACTTGGATCAGGCTATCCATATAACCGGTTATGCTCAAGAAAAAGCACAAGTAAACTTGGAAATCAGGCCAGCCATACATGGAAGCTATGCACAAGTACAAGTAAGGTTAGGCTACACCCTATGTATGATGAGGGTGAGTAATGCACAAGTAAGTAGGGGTATGATCACATAATCTCCTAATATCTACCCATTCCCCGACTAGTATAATGGATCCAACATGGCACACTACGATACGAGATTCTCTAAAAGGATAGCAAATCCTATTAGAAATTGGAGTCCATACAAGTACAAAAATAATAATCAACAACAAGTCATGTAACACTATACCAAGATAACCAAGAATAACATCTCATGATGTGATCCAAGCTATACCAATCTATGTACCCTCATATCAGAAATCAAGCATAACACTACAAACTAATGTCATATAGACTATCAAGGTAATAAAAGCTATCAGAGAATGTACTCGCTTCTTTGTTGGAGTCGACGTGCACGACATGAATGTGTCGACACGAATAGGTATGCTGCTATGCTCCATAAGATGGTCTAAGACGACGGTACAGATGGTTCCATCGAGTCCAGAATTGTCCAATAGCCTAGTTTGGTATATAGAAGCCCAAGATCAGAGTTCGACACGATAATCGAATCAAAAGTAAAAAATGACAATAATAGTCACGGCTTATGATTTTAAGGAAAACAAATAACTATGTACAATAACTTAATTGAAAAATCATTTATAAAATTAGAAAAGCATATTTTATCAATCATAATATTTTTAGATAACAAGAAAATATATACATTAATTAGGTAGAATACTATAATAATTCAGGTTTTAAAATCACATTTTCGAAATGGGAGTAAAACTTGGACATATTTTCTCATTACGAAACACCAAACTAACAAATAGAGTAATAACTAGTAATATTTAACAATAATATAAATACATATATCTACTTATATTGGGCTTAAAGTGCAGTCCAAAGTAAATGATAAATAAATATAAAATATACATTGGGCCCTTAAGCTCGTAACCCATATTCTAAATTAAATAAAAACCTATTTATAAATAACCGAAATGACCAAAGTAATATTAATAAGTGTATAAGCCTACTTCACTTAAACCCAAATCCATATAATCAGTCCAAAATATGAGTAGCCCAAAATTACATTAAGCCCTAATGCATAAAAACCCTAAATCTATGTATCCTTAATCCAATTCTCAGTTATCACTCTTACAATTTATTCTAATCCTTCCACTATTTCCTAATTAATGTTATTAATAACTAATGGCAGTCATTAAAACCCTAATAAAAACTGACAGCAATAAATGGTGAGGGTGTTCTGCTGAGCCTCCTTCCCCTAAAATTATTGAAGAGAGTGAGAGAGAGGAGAGAGAGGGGCTCATCTGCCCCAAGTGAGAGTAGGAAGAATGAGAGGAGAGGTCTCACTCAATGGTGTCGTGGTGCCAGAGTGGAGGTCGCAGGCGGAGACAACGCACGGTCGCACTGGCGAAGGCAATCGAGGAGTGTAGCGTGGTGTCATTACCCGCACCCAGTGTAGGGGCACAAGAAGTGGGTACGTCCAGCCTATGCCGTAGTGTCAGCGGTAGAACGCTGTCCTAGGTCACGATCACAAACTAAATACAATATGATATACTCTCCGAACGGAGGACGAATCACATAAGATACAACTCAATCACAAATCTAGAGATAAAAATAGCACGATATGATAAATATGAATCCTCAAAAGTGAGGTACAAACAGAAGAGAAATTCTAAGTGTCTAAATGATACAGTATCACAAACATCCAAAAAATATTACAACTCTAAAGTCAATACAAATGACATAAGAAATAACATAAAGCCTAGCTAATCTAGTCTAAGCAGTAGGGATGACGTCCTCAGCTAGAGCTGGATCCTCCTATGGGTCCAACTCACAGATGTCGTCCAGATGGGCTCCATAGTAGGTTGGGCAGATGTCCTCGATATCATCTGTAATATTTTAATAGTTCCAGTCAGGACATGACGAGCACAGTATATCTCACGCAGTTCATATCATGACAGAAAATATAAAGCAAGCAATAGAGTAAGATACATAAAATGCTGTAAGAAGATGTACATGAAAACATGAGAGATATTTGATAACCGGAAATATATACATGATAAGTAAAAACTGTAAGTGACTAGTGATTTAGAGTACGAGATGTATAATTAGCTTGGGTTGAACATGATACATGAGTGAACATGAGGGACACTAGCCAAGAAGGATGTGTTGTACATGATAACACATGAAAAGTAACAGAGTGAACATAATGGGTAAATATGACCATTTATACTCACCCCTACCCAGAATCAATACACAAGGATCTAATCAAGTTACGTTACGAACATGATGTTCTGGTTACACATGAAGCACATGAGGAAACATAACGTACACGAGAGCACATGAAAGTACATGAGCATACATGAAAGTACATGAGAGTACATGAATAATGCAAGAGCAAGGAATACATGATTTATGAAACACATGACATAAAATATCCGATGCGCCCGCTAAGGGGGATAACATCCCATGAAGAGATCCATATAGTACCATTCCGTGATAAAAAGTGTCAGCATCAAGTAAAGTAATCTAGAGCAAGAATATAAGTTGTGACAAGTATGAAACGATCAGAGAATGTACTCGTTTGCGATCTGAATGTCTGTGAGAATATACCGTCTGAAACGAGGTATCTGAGTCCTATTTAGAGCAACACAAGTCATGATGTATACAAGGGGGTTGTAAATGAAGTGTACAATGCATCTACATTTCTAGGTCAATCTAGGTCAACTTAACTCTTGGTCAACTCTGGTCAACTCTAAAACTCAAACTAAGTCAATTCTAGTCAAACTATTCAATTGCTCAACTCTGGGTCAACCTTAGTTCCTTTAGTCTAATTTTAGGGGTTTTGGACTAAACATTATGTTCTAGGTCATGATAGTTAGTTAGGGTATCATGGTATCCATACAATGCCTCAATACTTAATATCTAGTTACTAGGATATCCCACACTAGTACACATATACAAGTATACACTATATAGGCCTATATTATAGAGACTAATATATACATAGCCTCTACTATATAGACTAACCTATATTTTTTTTCTTTATATATATATAATATAAATATATATATATATATTATATCTAATATATATATAATTATATTATATACAAATATAATCATCAAAAAAATAATATATACAAATATAATCATCAATTTATATAAATACATACTAGCATACATTACTACCTACATGCTTGCATCATTCATATATATTCATACATGTATGCGTACATTAATATATACATACATGCCTTCATATATGCATATATTGCATACATATATTTAGTTTGCATACATTGCATACATGCCCACTTACATATCAAGTATACCTACATATATACATAATATTAAGAGGGAAAGGGGATACCACATTTGACATATTCCTATATTACATTAAATTTACAATTTAGCCAAGAGGATGAATGAGCTAGGCATCCCTCAAGTTCAAATCTAAACAAAACATGAGGTATACTATAAGAGCCTAATATAGATATGAGCACATACACATATATATAGATTAGAGGGATAGAGGGGAAAAGAGATAGTGTGTGTGTTTATATAATGTATGAGTGTGAAAGAGGGATGTGTGAGTGATGTTCAGATTTAAACCCAGGTTTCATACAACCCCATTTCATAAACCCACAACTCAGTTCACTGTTTTTTTCCATATGTCATACAAACCCAAACTCATTTCAGTTTTCAGTTTAAAGGGAAATTTGATTTCAGTTTTCATTAATTACTCGACCCAATAAAACCTAAATCAAACTTAATTACAAGTCATCAAAAGCCAAATCCCTATATAACTAGAACTAGAAATTCAACCGGAATCCATATGTATCAATATCAGGATAGAATCCCAAATACCAAACTGTGAAGAAAAATCAGAAAATAGTATACTTAAACCCATTATCCTCAGTTATAAGACAGTTAACACCATCTCAGGTTCAATATCAGGTAACATTATAAAACCCAACCTCCTTTTGAAATCTAAGGTTTCAACATCATCCCAAAATCTTAGTTTTAACAAAACCATTTTCATTTTCAGCCTTTTCTAACTATTCTCAGGTTTGCTTATTCATTCACAGGTTTTTCTTAGTTTAAACATTGGCAGTGAACTTAATTCAAGAAAACAGTTAAATATACCACAACCCATTTATCAAAACATTACAAAACCTAATCTCAACTACATTCGTGTACCAACAACCTCAAACATCCCAATATACAAAATCAACTCAATTTTAAGTATCAGTAAACTTGAACTCAACCTTCAAAACCAAAATTCAAACTAAAACCCAAAATTGAAGCGTGTCAGGAGTATACTTCATAGGGGTATACTCCATGTCCAGGGAGTCAATCGTATCCAATTCACAGGACACAAAGTGTCCAAAAACTATAAAAATGAAGTATCAGAATCAGTGAAGGGCAGTCTCGTGCTTGCGTGTCGAGTCGATTGGACTCGCCACAGAGCTTGAGAGGCCACGTGCTCGTGTCTAGGCTTAGGGGGGATATAGGGCAAGTGGGTCGACACCCTGATTCGGGTCCAAGTCGCGTCGTGTCTCGATAGAAGACGCATATCAGGAGGGAGTTTTCGTGTACAACAGTGTGGTACGAAACCAGTGCACACGCGAGAACTCCCTCGATACGACACGAAGAGAAACGAAACTCAAGGGGGTGTTGTCAAAGGTTGCACCTACCTCTGTGCCAAGTGGCACGTGTCCACATCGCGTGTCGTGTCCGGAATCGTAATCGGGTAGTAGGGCAACCGTGTGTGGCTGTGTCGTGCAGCGTGTACAGTCATTTTGGACACCAAAATGATACAATCTTCGACTCAGTCGAATAGATTTGAAATCCACACACCAAGGGCTACACAATCATGTAATTAGTTTTGAAATTTATTAACTTTTATTTCTAAGTGGCATTTCATCGAACACAAATTCAAAAACATCGATACGTGTCCGATACGGACATGAAATGGACTACCTTACACCAAACTAACTCTACAGCTAGGATATACCTATATGAATGCATCAATGAAAAAAAAAACATCATTTAATATACGTTTCATGGTATTTACCTATTGAGAGTATATCTCAATGTAAAGATGAAAATGAGTCTTTCCTCCTTGAACTTCAATTACCCAAAGCACTCCAAATCCTAGCTATCAAGCCTCTACTAGCTTCCATTATGGTAGAGGGTGATTATGCAATTGATTAGACTCAATTTTGACTTAATTTGGATATTAGGGGAAAGAATTTGGGGAAGAACAATTAGGGCTTCTCTATTGTGTAAAAAGAGGCAAGATCCTTAATAGGTTGCTATTTAAAGAGGGGGGCACTTGATGGCTAGTCATTAGATGAATTAGGGTTAGATTTTACATGTAGATGAGTGGCTAGGGCTTGTCCACCAATTCCAAGCCTTCCTATTGGTCCAATAGTCCTAAGGCTTTTTTTCACAAATATCCTAAGGGTAAATATCCTACTTAGAATATCTAGATATTTTTAATCTTGTCATTTACTTGGTTACCCTAATCAAGACTCTAAGCTCAAGGCTAATCTTGATTAGGCTAAGATTCTAGGTCAAGTCTCAAATAATTAACTAGCACATATTTAATTAATATAATTTACAATTTCATAAAATTATCAAAATGACCAAAATATCCTTAGGCTAAAAAGTAGTAATATGACATTCTAATCACATGACTAGGCTTCCACGGTCATGGTTAGTCTCTAGACTTAGAAATTCTAGGGTTACACTAGTTAACCATCAAATCATATTTTAATATTTTAAATAGTTTGAAATTGATTAAAAATTACCAAAAATTATAACATGGTTTAAATATCATTATTAAATGATTATAATAAATTTCAAAATTACCCTCATTTTAGAAAAGTGGGTATTACAAGCCCATCCCCTTAGAAGAATTTTGTCCTCGAAATTAAGATGGTAGTAATCCTTCTAGGTCAACACCCCCAACAATCAGTCTCAAAATCACATGGTTCGATAATCATATGCGTCTGTCCAAAATCTTGATACTCAGAATCTTCGTCATGCTAGTGGGCAAGGCTATGATAATGACAGAGTCATTGGCTAAGGTACGTACCTCTATAATCATGTTATTTAAAATTTTTGTATTGCCGCATGCTTGGCCGCAAAAACCTTAAATTCCCACACCCGAGAAATACGTCCAAAACCAGACTATATATCCTCACTATGCCAGCTAACATGACTATAGAAGACTCTAGATCCCATAACTGAGGCGACCTAGCCCATACGACTTATCTCAGAAGAAAATTAAATCATAATGAAATACCAGATCAAAACTTATCAACAACAAGGTACAGATGGAATCGAATTTCAAGACAGTTATAAGGAGGCAAATGCGGAAGTAGAATAGAGAAAATGGAACCTGTAATAAGCTCACCTACTGCCTGAGCATCCTCAACCATCATGGCGTAAGCTCGCCCCTGCTGGCCTCCTCTAGCCTGCTGCTGGCCTACTGGTGCCCTGGCTTGTAACTCCTCTTTCCGAAAAAAAATTTTGAAATATTTTTTTATTCATTTATTTGATTTAAATTGCGACTTAACCCCCACCGATGATTATTTATTTATTAATTAGATATATTGATTTAGATGACCCGATTGTACAAATTTAGCCCGAACTGGGCCCGAACCAAATTTAAACCTTTGTAGGGATGTAGTGACACCAAAGACGACAATATAGGCATATTTTATGTGTACAAATATTTCCTAAATTATTGTAGGTATTGATTTGCATTTTTAATTATTTAAATATTTGTACAAAAATTAGTATTTTATTATTAAATATTATTTTACAATAATTGTATAATTTTTTGGACCCGGATAAAGGTGAGTAGTATTGATTCACCAAACCACTATTTAATTATTTTATTATTATTTTATTATTTTATGGTGATTAAATAAATATATTTATTGTTACTGAATCGGTCGTATTCTATTTTTAGAAATTGGATAAATACTTTTTTTATTATATTAACACATTTGGATAAATACATGTGTATACATTTATAATTCATTTTCACCTATATATATGCTAATATATATTTTTATATATATATATATGCTAATATATATAGATATATATATATATAATAATATATATATATAATATATTATATATATATATATATATATATATATATAATATATAATATATATATATATTTGCATATTATATTTAATAATAATACTAATATAAGATATATAAATGTGTATTGAAATTATATAAATATATACTTGGAATTATACACATATAAACTTATAAGTTATATACTTAGAGCATCTCCAACCCTATTGTGAGTTTGAAAAAAATGGTTGCCACATAGGAATCACAACCATTTTTTCCAAAAGTACTTCTCCAATGCAAATGTGAAATAAAGTGTGGAGTTGACATGGCAATGACATGGCAAAGACAATGTGAAGTTGATTGTCTAGATCTAGACAATGCACTTCACAATGTCTTTATGTCCACATCATCATTTGTGAATAAAAATATTTATAAAAAAGAAGTAGAAGAGTAAAAGTTGTCTTGGAAGTTGTAAAAAATTATTTGTATTGTCTTCTCAATACTTTTGCATTGGAGAGACTTTTAAACCCATTGTCATTTGTGAATATAACCTTGCCACCTATACAAGACATTGTCTTGTCCCTCATGCCACATAGGATTCACAACACAAAACAAGACAATAGGGTTGGAGATGCTCTTATATATATATATATGTATTAGAGGTCCATCCCAAGCCCAAACTAGCGGATAGTAATGGCCCACACCAAAAACATATATACAGTAGTATGCCCACAGGCCGAGCTTCCCAAACTGAAGCCAAACTCCCCGCACAGTGCATATAAGGAGATCGATATATAGAGAGAGGGTGGGTCGATTTCTCAAAACCCTAAACAAACCCAGCGCCCCCCTATCCAGACGACCTCCACGGCCACCTGCGCCACCGCGAGGCATCGGAGATCGCCTGAACAGCGCGCGCAGGGGCGAGCAACAGCAGGATGCAACAGCAACGATCCAACTTCGACGTAAGTTTTCTCCACCTCGTTTGATGGTTTTTCGAATTACAAGATCCTACACGTAGACAATCTATAGGGCTATAATCTCCTTCAAAGAGATTTTGGTTATCACTCATTAGGTTGATCAAGAATCGCTACGAAGATCGAAGAAAAATCTGTCCAGAGACAGGACACAACCAACCCCAATATCCTATTTTGGAAGAGGAAAATCTAACAGAATAATAAGTATTTTCAAAATCTACTTGAACACATTTATAGTCTATATAATCAAAATTAAAACCCAAGAATTTGTTACATACATTTTGTAGTTAATTACTGATTAAAACAGTCACGAAGATCACAAAAAATAGGTCTTTAAAACAATAAAATATTAGAAAAACCTTCAATATGACGTGCGTCCCGCCAAACCGGGCGACGTGATCGCAAACCGAAAGCATCAAAAGGTACGTAACGGCTTCGTGGACGTGTGGTCTTTGACGAATTCAAATTGGTCGCGTGTGCGCGATGAATTTGATGTGTATCCATCGAAATTTACCATATCGGCTCTGTACAAATTTTCTAATTACTTTGTGCACGATCATTAGATCGAGGCAAAAATTTGTGCACGGCCCACCGTAATCCAAAATTGGACGTATCATTGGGTTTGTATCATCAAGACGAATCCGTAGACATGTAGTTTGACAACTTTAGAGACCGTTGACTCTGGCACATTTTTGGTACAAAACGGGTCCAACGGCGGACATCGATTTGATCCAAATTACCGTTTTACCCCTGTGTCCAGAATTGGACTTAAGGACAGGCAATCCTAGCTAATTTGCCTATTTTTAGAATGTTGGTAATGTCTATTTAGCTTTTGGAGACGGTTGTGATGACTTGGACTTCATGGCTTGGCAGTTGAATATTTTGTTGGATTTGCGTGCAACCTCCAGGCAAGATACCTTGCCTTCCTCTACAGTTTAATTTTATTCTTTAATTTTTCCTGTGATTATTTGTTTATCATTTGGTTACTCTAGTTCTATGGATTTACATGTTATTATCAGTTCTCTAGTCGACTTGATTTATATATGTTCTTCATACCATGTTCACTAGTTCTTTGAGTTGCCTGTATATTATCTTCATGACTTGAT
Source organism: Iris pallida (assembly GCA_029216955.1). Taxonomy (NCBI): domain Eukaryota; kingdom Viridiplantae; phylum Streptophyta; class Magnoliopsida; order Asparagales; family Iridaceae; genus Iris; species Iris pallida. The sequence goes on along the minus strand of JANAVB010042620.1, from coordinate 1,436,353 downwards.
AGTATAGATATGCCAGGCTTGTTCACCTTATAAGTTTATATTAGAGTTGTCTTTACCTGGGTCTTGACTGAGTTGTACCATGTCGTTACTTGTATCTCGACTGGTTCGTGTCATAGAACGAATACGTGTAATTGAACTGCTAAATCCTTGATATTGTTTCCTTGGCAACAGAGAGTCCACTCGGAACGAGGGTATTTTTCTTGAACTGTTTACATCCATGAGTCCACACTCGGGACGAGGATGTTGTTATTTGCACCAGAGAGTCCACACTCAGGACGAGGATGTTATACTTGCACCAGAGAGTCCATAATCGGGACGAGGGTACCTTACGGTGAACTGAACAGAGAGTCCACACTCAGGACGAGGGTTAGTACTAACCAGAGAGTCCACACTCGGGACGAGGGTTAGTGATTAGTTCAAACCTGCGAGTCCACTCGGGGCGAGGGTTTGGTATTCCATTGATCTCGTGTTCGCTTGTTCATTCAGCAGTTCAGTTATGTGTAGTTGTTCTTGTATTCCAGTTCATAGTCACCTGTCAGTAGCCACTTGTCGTTAGTCACTTGTTAGCAGTTTGGTCGTAGTCTCGTGCCATGTTAAGTGTTTTTTCTTGTTTATATCCCGTTTACATTATCGTGCATGATTAAACTGCTAGATAGGCATGTTTTTATATATCTTGCTATGTCCTCTGAGGACCTGATGATCTCTTCAGGTTAGCGACTACATGGAGTTAGTTAGCAGAGCGGGATGGTAGATGATTGTGATGCATGATTCAGGTATTTGTCAGTGATATTACATTGTTATCCGTTCATGATTTTACATTCCTTATCATGAGATATCCTACTTATTGATTCACTTTAGAGACTCTTGTTATATTCTTTGAGTCTTATCGAACATTTGTGCTAGTGGGCTGTAGACCACGACCCATAGTATCCATTCATGATTTATACACTTATTATGGATTTGAGATATAGATTACATTGCCATGATTTGGCAGTATACCAAAGCCTTGACAACGTTTACGTATTCGAGTCGGGCTGGAGTCCGCTCGATACGTAGCTGGCTTGCTCACGCTCTCGTATCCGAAAAGCGGCTACGGGTCGTGACAAGTTTTTTTGGTGGCCCATGGAGGTCAGACCATATTGTATCGATTACGTAATATACTGATACGAGCCTGCGACGATGACTAAACCTTAGAAATCTAAATCCACACTGCCTTGAAATTCTCTACGTCCTTAAAAACTCCATATTTGCTCTCGATTGTACTTCCTTGTTTTCCGTACCATTGATTCTTGTCCCTTTTTATTTCGAGGTGACGAACGATCATGCTGTCTAGGATTTATCAGAAGTTATAGAATAATATTGCTTGATTATTGAGTTTTGGTTGTTTATAGATATGAGGGATTATGGGTGCCATATGCCCTAGACATCTGTTAGTAGAATTGTTAGCAATTAGTTAGAAGGTTATAGGGTTTAGTGACCTGTGTTTCGAGGGAGTAGAGTGACTAAAGTTGGGTAGAAGTCCTCGAGGTTTCGCAGTTACAAAATGATTAGGAGGATGATATGAATTATTTTGAGGAATTAAAATTTGAGGAGATTAAGGTTAAGGCAGACTTCTTTTTGAATTTTAAGGAATAACTATGAATTAGAATTTCGAGGACAAAATTATTTTAAGGTGGGTAGATGTGTAACTCCTCTTCCCGAAAAAAAATTTTGAAATATTTTTTTATTCATTTATTTGATTTAAATAATGATTTTTAGAATTTTTATAAATAATTATTTAGTTGATTATTACGGTAGATGAGTTTAGCCATGGTAGAGTTTTGAAGTACAAGACGACTAGGAATCATGGCATGGATAGTGCAGTGGTGTGCCTTGACTAGTGTATTAGCCATGCCAAGGAAGACCTAGCCATAAGTGTGTCCTAACTAGGAAAACCAGATCAAATTATGACTTAACTCCCACCGATGAATTATTTATTTATTAATTAGATATATTGATTTTAGATGACCCGATTGTACCAACTTAGTCCGAACTGGGCCCGAACCAAATCCAAGCCTTTTCTAGGTATATAGTGAGACCAAAGACGACCATGTAGGCATATTTTTATGTGTACAAATATTTCCTAAATTATTTTAGGTATTGATGTGCATTTTTAATTATTTAAATATTTGTACAAAAATTGGTATTTTATTATTATGTATTGTTTTACAATAATTGTACAATTTTCTGGACCCGGATAAAGGTGAGTAGTATGGATTCACCAAACCACAATTTAATTATTTATTATTTTGTTGTGATTAAATAAATATATTTTATTGTTACTGAATCGGTAATCTATTTTTAGAAATTGGATAAATACTTTTATATTATTATATTGACGCATTTTGGATAAATACATGTGTATACATTTATAATTCATTTTCACCTATATATATACTATATATATATATATATATATATATATATATATATATATATATATATATATATATATATATATATATATATATATATATATATTTTTTTTTTTTTTTTTTTACCTATTTATAATTCATTTTCACCTATATATACTATATATATATATATTTTATATATATATATATATATATATATATATTTATTTCTTTTTATTTCTTTTTTATTTTTTTATTTTTTCTTAATATATATATATATATATATATATATATTATATATATATATATATATATATATATATATATATATATATATATATATATATATATATATATATATGCATATTATATTTAAGAATATATACTAATATAAGATATATAAATGTGTATTGAAATTATATAAATATATACTTGGAATTATACACATATAAACTTATAAGTTATACACTTATATATAATATATATGTATTAGAGGTCCATCCTAAGCCCAAACCAGCGGATATTAATGGCCCACACCAAAAACATATATATAGCAGCATGCCCACAGGCCGAGCTTCCCAAACCGAAGCCAAACTCCCCGCACAGTGCATATAAGGAGATCGATATAGAGAGAGAGGGTGGGTCAATTTCTCAAAACCCTAAACAAACCCAGCACCCCCTATCCAAACGACCACCACGGCCACCTACGCCGTCGCGCGAGGCATCGGAGATCGCCTGAACGCGTGCGCAGGGTCGAACAACAGCAGGATGCAACAGCAACGATCCAACTTTGACGTAAGTTTTCTTCCACCTCGTTTGATGGTTTTTCGAATTACAAGATCCTACACATTGACAATCTATAGGGCTATAGTCTCCTTCAAAGAGATTTTGGTTATCACTCATTAGGTTGATCAAGAATCGCCACGATGATCGAAGAAAAATCTGTCCAGTGACAGGACACAACCAACCCCAATATCCTATTTTTGGAAGAGAAAAATCTTACAGAATAATAAGTATTTTTGAAATCTACTTGAACACATTTATAGTCTAGATAACCAAGATTAAAACCCAAGAATTTGTTGCATACATTCTGTAGCTAATTACTGATTAAAACAGTCCTGAAGATCGCGAAAAACAGGTCTTTAAAATAATAAAATATTAGAAAAATCTTCGATACGACGTGCGTCCCGCCAAACTGGGAGACGTGGTCGAGAACCGAAAGCATCAAAAAGTACGTAACGACTTCGTGGACGTGTGGGCTTTGACGGAATTCAAATTGGTCACGTGTGCGCGACGAATTTGATGCGTATCCGTCGAAATTCACCATATCGGCCTCAGTGTAAATTTCGTAATTACTTTGTGCATGTTCGTCAGATCGAGACGAAACTTACACCAACATGACAGTATTATTTTTTTTGTCCTGTATGCCAAGTTTGGTCCAATTCTGAGGCTGTTGATCGGATCGCCATTTCGCGGGTCCCACGGTCCGATTCAACGGACGATTTTGTGCACGGCACACCGAAATCCAAAATTGGACATACCATTGGGTTCGTATCATCAAAAAGAATCTGTAGACATGTAGTTTGACAACTTTAGAGACCGTTGACTCTGGCACATTTTTTTTGGTGCAAAGCGGGTCTAACGGCGGACATCGTTTTGATCTGAAATTACCGTTTTGCTCCTGTGTCCAGAATTGGACTTATGGACAAGCAATCCTAGCTAATTTGGCTATTTTGAGAATATTGGCAATATCTGTTTCATCTTTTGGAGATGGTTGTGATGACTTGGACTTTATGGCATGGTAGTTGACTATATTTTGTTGGATCTACGTGCAACCTCCAGGCAAGATACCTTGCCTACCTCTACAGTTTAATTTTATGCTTATAGTTTTTTCTGTGATTATTTGGTTATTATTTCGTTACTCTAGTTTTATGGATTTATATGTTATTATCAGTTCTCTAGTCGACTTGATTTATATATGTTCTTCATACCATGTTCACTAGTTCTTTGACTTGCCTGTATATCGTCTTCATGACTTGATAGTGTAGATATGCCAGGCTTGTTCACCTTATGAATTCATATTAGAGTTGTCTTTACCTGGGTGTTGACTGAGTTGTACCATGTCTTTACTTGTACCTCGACTTGTTCGTGTCATAGAACGAATACGTGTAATTGAACTGCTAAATCCTTGATATTGTTTCCTTGGCACTAGAGAGTCCACTCGGGATAAGGGTGTTTTTCCTTATCAGTTTACATCCTTGAGTCCACACTCGGGATAAGAATGTCGATTATTTGTACCAGGGAGTCCACACTCGAGACGAGGATGTTATACTTGCACCAGAGAGTCTACACTCGGGACGAGGATGTTATACTTGCACCAGGGAGTCCACACTCGAGACGAGGATGTTATACTTGCACCAGAGAGTCCACACTCGGGACGAGGGTGCCTTGCCGCAAACTAACCAGAGAGTCCATACTCGGGACGAGGGTTAGTACTAACCAAAGTGTCCATACTCAGAACGAAGGTTAGTGATTAGTTCAAACCTGTGAGTCCACTCGGGGCAAGGATTTGGTATTCCATTGATCTCGTGTTCGCTTGTTCATTCAGTAGTTCAGTTACGTGTAGTTGCTCTTGTATTCCAGTTCATAGTCACCTGTCAGTAGCCACTTGTCGTTAGTCACTTGTTAACAGTTTGGTCGTAGTCTCGTTCCATGTTAAGTATCTTTTCTTATTTATATCCCGTTTATATTATCATGCGTGATTAAACTGCTAGATAGGCATGTTTTTATGTATCTTGCTATATCCTCTGAGGACCTGATAATCTCTTCAGGTTAGCGACTACATGGAATTAGTTAGCAGAGCGGGATGGTAGATGATTGTGATGCATGATTCAGGTATTTGTCAGTGATATTACATTGTTATCCTTTCATGGCTTTACATTCCTTATCATGAGATATCCTGTTTATTGATTCACTTAGAGACTCTTTTTTATATTCTTTGAGTCTTATCAGACATTTATGCTAGTAGGCTGCAGACCATGACCTATAGTGTCCATTCATGATTCATACACTTATTGTGAATTTGAGATATAGATTGCATCGCCATGATTTAGCAGTATACCATAGCCTTGACAGCGTTTACGTATTCGAGTCTGGCTGGAGTCTGCTCGATACGTAGCTGGCTTACTCACGCTCTCGCGTCCGAAAAACGGGTGTGGGTCGTGAAATGGCTCCTGCTTCTTGAGTTGTCCATCCTGAAAACTTGGGACACTCTCTCAAATGATCATCTAATGCTTCGCAGGGTAGGCACTTGCCTAGCCTCATCCGACATTCGCTCCAATCGTGCCCTAGTTTCTTACAGAAATGACAAAGAATAACATGCTGCTATCTAGCGGCCTATAACACCCAGTTTCTAAAATAAGAGTAATTTTAAAATTTTGTGCTTTAATTATTTAATTATGATATCTAAATAATAATATAATTTTTGGTGATTTTTAATCATTTTAAAAACTATTTAAAATCAAGACTTGTGATTGGTGTTTTGCTAGTGTAATCCTAGAGATAGTTTGACCTAGAGCCTAGCCATGTGATTAGGGTATTTTATTTATCATTTTTAGCTTGAGGGTATTTTGGTCATTTTGAAATAATTGAATTTAATATATATTTATTTGGAATTTAATATAATTAATGGGATGGTATGATTTTAATATCATTTAATTGATTGCCTTGTGTTGTGTTTAGCCTAACCTAGATTTGACTTAACCTAGATTAGTCCTAGTTAGTCATGGTTAGACTAAGTTAGATTTGGGATTGGTCATGGTTAGTCATGGCTAGTCATGATTTGTGATTTTGGCTAGTCATTAGTCATATTGATTTAGTTAAGACTAGTGATAGGCTAACTAGGTTTCATCTAGCCATTGATTTGTCTGGATTGATGGAGAACCCTTGGATCAACCCTAGCCCTAGATTTTAGGGCAGCCATCTTTGGGATTCCCCCTATTTAATCCTTCCCAAAAACCCTTGCCTCCTTTATTCATTTTCTCATTTCTCAAGAACAAGGTAAGCTCCAACTTCATTCATTCATAACTTCTCCATTTCTCATCCTTTTTTAACTAAACTTCTTGTATTGTAATCTAACCATCACCCTCTTGCTGTTCATGGAGGTTAACTACAGTTTGGAGACAATTTGGAGCTTGGGGATAGCTAGGAGGAACCTCATTTTGAAGTTTTTCTTTATGAAGGAACATATATAGGTAAATCCCTATTCCCTCCACCAAATTTTGATTTCTTTGCATGGATAGGAAGCCCTAGGTGTCCTCTCTCTGTAGGGATAGGTTTTGCACACTTTCGTGTCCTTTACGTGTCCGTATCGGACACATATTAATAAGCAGTCGAAGGTGTTCGACAAAATGCCACAGTGGGCATTTCGATCGATTATTCAGGAAGTAATTGAATAGGAAATTAGGTTTTCATGTTGCTTGTGTGATTTTACACGACTGAGGTGATTTCGAGCCGTGTGCGAGTCGCACTGGACTCGTGGACACAGCCCCGCGTGCGGCCCGGACTTTCTCTGCTGTTCGAGGCTTCGTGCTCAGTGCATAGGCCACGTGGCGAGCCATGCTTAGACTGAGAGGAGGGGCAGTATCTGCGAACCTGTTCCCCAAGCCTCGTGTCCAACGGAGTCGTGTCGGACATGCGAAGTCACGCACACTGGTCACACACGCGTGGGCGTTCAGTCAGATTCGCGTTCTGATACGCGAGTCGTGTCCACTATGGACACGACGTGGTCGTGTCATGTTGGGTCCTATGTGTAGCCTGACACATGGGCTATACATGGGCATGACTACGAGATCCCACGTGTCTTGTTTCGTGTTCTATAGATACGTACACGTGTGCACGACACTGTGCAACACTGGGTGCACCCCATATGTTTGTATCGTATTAGACATGCGTGTGTCATGTTTCCTGGACACGTGAGGACACACAAGACACATGTACACATGCTTTATTAATTACCAACCATTATTGTGATTATTATGTTAAATTTTGGGTTCGATTTATCAAATCCTATATGGCGCTGAAACCCGACTGATACCCATTGGCTGAGTTGATTTCCTGAGTTAATTTATTTCTATTTTTGTATTAATGATTTATTAGATTACCTTCATATGTAATAGACTATGGATATTGGTTTTGATTTGGTGTTTGCCAGATAGACTCTTGGTTCCATGTTGATTTTCTACTGATTTTCTTAATTGAACTATCAAATGTATTGCAAAACCTGAGGACACAATGACTGGAATATTAATTCTGGGGTTGAGAGTATTTTCTACTGATTTGTAAATTCCTTTTTCCATTTTGTTATTTTATTGTTAGTTCATGTGTAAGTGGATTCCAATTAGGGTATTGAGGTTACTGTCATTGGGTTCAATTAGTGAATGGTTTCGAATTGGTTTGAAAGAATGGACTGAAATTGTCAACAGAGTAATGTGTTTGCTGATACCAACAGGAATTGAATTTTCTGCTTTCTTTTAAAATCCCTTAAACTGAAAATTTCCATTCACTAACTCTAATCACTGAAATCCTGAGGTTAGATAACTGCCATTGCCATATTCTTAAACTATTTTGCAATTCCTGTGATTAGTTCACATATATCCACACCTTTATGACAGCCACCTGGCACACATTGATATTTAAATAAAACCTGAGATTTTCCAACAGTCTGTACACTGAATTGTTTCTATTACACATCATGTATACACATAGCCCCATCACATATTGACATGAACCTGAGAGTTCACTGTTGCACACTGTAAAACAGGGACTGACACACACTGGACACTGGAATTCAATTACTGAGAACACACACAGGTCCTCTAACGCACACATTAGTTCACTCCTCTAACCCACACATTAGCTCACTTATAAACACACACAAACCTGGGACACCCTAACCTAGGTATGCACTGCCATGTGAATCTGAGACACAATAACTGAGAAGGAAATGCATTTAAAACTGAAACCTGAACACTTGAACACCTGAACACTCTTACTGCTAGTACACACACACCCATTCAATGTTAAATTCTAAGTTTAATACACTGGTTTCTGAAATTGACATACATTTCCCTAATCTGAAAATGAGTTCATAAATCCATACTTTTCACATTTGTAACAACTGAGATCATATGTAAAGAAAACCTCAGTTTTCGAGAGTGAGTTATGTTTTCTTTTCTTTTCTAGTTTTCCTTTTTATTTGCATTCCTTGTTTTCAGCTTTCCTTTTTCCTCTTGTTCCTTTTCAGTCTAATACTTTGTTTATTGGATACTATGTGGTATCATATATGAGTATATAATTTGCCTTGTGTGATTCTGTTATGCTAAATTGTGTTAAGTTGGTATGGGTTTTGAATAGGACTATTAGAATTGGGTATTAGGGCTGAAACAAGTTGTGTTAGTAGCATGGTCATTATAGGTTAGTTAGCCTATAGGGTTATTATCATGTATTGACTTAATGAATTGCCTAGGTGTTAGCCTAGTTTAACTCATAAAGCATGTAGATGCATTATAAGTTGTGTCACACATATTTCCTGTCACACTCTCACACACACAAGCTAAACTCTGTGACACACATACACATACACTCTACTTCATGTACACATACACACACACACACACACACACACACACACACACATATATATATATATATAAAATCTAGCTTATGTGTAATGTATTATATAAATGTGTAGTGTGATAGTGTTATATGAATTAGAGGATGCATTAGCCTATATGTGTAGCCCATGGCTTAGGTGGAATAGCCTATGGCATGGGGTGTGATACACTTATGTATCACAAGTCTAGTGTGACTTGTGTATGGTGTATTGATAGCTTGTGTTAGCCTTGGGATTGTAAGTGAGTGCTAGCCTAAGCTTGGTTAGGCCTAATGAGACTTATTAGACTTGTTGGGTTAAGTTTGACCTAGTTGACCTAGCCTTGACTAGTATAGTTGACTGGAGTTGACCAAGTGTCGACTTTAGCCTAGTTTGACCTAGACAACATGCAGATGCATTGTAGATTACAATTATCATCCCCTGTATGCATCTTGACTTGTGTTGCTCTAACTAGGAGTCAGGTACCTCATCTCGGACAATACATTTATTTCAGACATTCAGATACCAAGCGAGTACTTTCTCTCATCATTTCATAACTTGCTTAGAATTATATTCCTGCTTTAGTTTACCTTATTTGATGCTGTCACGATATTATCACGGATTGGTACTATATGGATACTTTCATGCGATGTTATCCCCCTCGGGAGCATCGGATATATCATGTCGTGTGTTTTATGTACATCGTGTATTCCTCGCTCTCATGTTATTCATGTTTCTCATGTGCTTCATGCTCGTTCTTGCTCGCTCGTGTACTTTCATGTGACATCATGTTCGGTCATGTTCTCGTGTATTTCATGTATAACCTATACTTCATGTGCACCCTTTATGGGCCTTCATATAGAATTCATGTGCACTCAGTTTCTGAGCCCTCATATATACTTCATGTACACCTATCTATGGGCTTCATGTGAAAATCATGCACGTAACATAACTTGTCTGGATCCTTGTGTATTGATTGGGGTATGGGGGAGTATAAATAGTCATGTGAACAATTCCAAAGTAGTATAGCCATGTGCGCCTCTTTAGTATATTCATGTGCAGATCCAGCCGTTCACATGTCGACTTTGTACTCTAAATTACTAGTCACTGGTAGCTCTCTACTTATAGTAGATATTTCTGTTACAGTTCTCTCCCTGTTTACATCATGTACTTTCTTTCAGTTTCACGTATTGTACTCTCTTACATGTTTATATTTTCTAACCTGTTATGATCTACGTGAGATGTATTGTGCTCGCTCCTGTCTTGACTGGACCTGTTGAAAATTTTACAGAGGATGATGAGGAACCCTGCACCCCTTACTTTGGAGCTTGCCTAGATGACACTCGTGACCTGGACCCCTGGGGAGGTTCAGGCAGCTGCTGACGACGATACCTTGCTTAGTATAGGTGGCTTAGACTGTTTTTCTTTTTCATGTTTAGTTGTTTTCCTTGATTTCAGAGTTGTATATTTTATAGATGTTGAGACTGGTAGTTGTTGAGACTTATGTTATTTCATTCTGATGTACCTCAGTTGAGGATTTCTCTATATTTTCCCTCGTGCTATATTGTACCTTTAGATGTGATTGAGACTGTATTATGCTATGTCACCTTCATTCGGAGTGTATATACTGTACATGTACCTTATATATTGTTAGATGATTGACCTAGGACAGCGTTCTACCATCAATACTGCGGCATAGGCTAGGCACTGTTACGTATTCGTACACTCACAGTGGGTGCGGGTCGTGACACATTTTTAGTGGTGGCCCAGGCAGGTCGAGTTTGTGTAGTGATATTCGAACTAGAGTACCACTACAGCCTGCGGTAGGATTAAGATTATTTTTGAGGTACTCAATCACATTAGAAAAAACTCTTAACTGGACTCCTGCCATCTAAATTTCTGTTGAAGATTGCTTCCTTGAATAACTGTCCTCCTTTGAATTATCGTTCTATCTCAGTATTGATTACTTGTTTGATCTGTATCCAGGATGGTGATCGAGACACGATTGCATCGCTCTGGCCCAGCAGACACTGGTGAGAGGACTACCACCCCTCGCCCGATTGTGGACGCTGGGACCACAATACTTCATGATCCTGCTCATATAGGAGCTTCTACAGCTTTTGGAAGTGCACCTCCACCTGTCCGGAGGACTTCTCCCGTCATTCCGGATATGTATCAGCAGTAGTTACCCTCAGGGACAGTAGATACGGCTCAGATGTTTGCCCTTTTCCAGCTATTCTTGGAGTCTCAGCAGCAGATGTAGCAGAGCCAGTCTGCTGATTTTTTGCAGAGCATAAATGATACTCACCAGTTGGTCAGGACGATAGTAGAGCTGGTGGCTGCTCAGCCACAGGGAGGTCAGATGCAGCCATATCAGCCGAGGACTCCAGACATCCAATCCTTTAAGAAGATGGGACCCCGAGACTTCAAGGGTACAGAGGGTATCATATACGCTGACGATTGGATAGAGCATATTGAGAAGATATTCCGATTGGCACAGATACCAGCTGGATTACAGATCGAGGCAGCAGCAAGTCAGATGCAGGACTTGGCCCGTACCTGGTACCAGACGGACCCGAGGGTTGGTACAGCCGGTCAGACTTGGGCAGCGTTCAAGAAACTATTCAAGGAGAAATTCTTTTATGATACAACACTCGGTGCTTTGGAGGTGCAGTTCTAGAGTTTGGTTCAGGGGAACCAGACCGTTGAGGAGTACGCCGGAGAGTTCTATCGTTTGGGCAGATTCGTTGAGGATCTTACTGAGGCCGAGAAGGTGAGGAGGTTTCGCAGAGGTTTGATCAAGGAGATCAGGTCGTATACCAAGAGCAACCGCGATGGCACTTTCGAGCAAATTCTGGTAGGAGCCATGACAGCGGAGGACGATTTTGGACTGAAAGAGAAGAGGACGCTAGACACTCAGGGAGCTAGTTGCAGTGCGGGCCTGACCAAGAGGCCCCATCTATTGATTCAGCAACAGTATCCGCAGCAGATGCCCCGCTTGCAGATTCAGCAGCAATATCCGCAGCAAATGCCACCTCTACAGTTTTAGCAGCCGATGGTCTACTTTCAGCAGCAGAAGTTTCAAGACCGTGTACCCTTTCAGCAGGCACATCAGCCACAGATGCAGCAGCAGGCCCCGGAACAGCAGCTTGTCATTGTTTGCCCCTTCTGTAAGAGACCAGGGCACGATTGAGGCGAATGTCGGAAGAGGTTGGGCAGATGTTTACTTTGCGGAGGATCCGATCATCAGCTGAGAGAGTGTCCTGAATCATCTGGACGGACAAAGCAGGGAGCAGGAGCTAGGGCTCCGGTGGGCCAGCAAAAGGGATTACCCTTACCGACTCAGCAGCAGAGGTACATGCAGCATCAGCAGCAGGCCAGGGTAGGCCAGCAGGGGGGAGCTTTTGCCAGGACAGTCGAGGATGCTCAGGGCATTGGAGATCTAGTTACAGGTTCCGTTCTTATGATTCCATTTCTGCAATTGCCTCTTATAACTGTCTTAAAAATTTGATTCCCTCTGTTTCTTGTTGATTGATCAATTTTGTCCTGTTGTTCTTGTGTTATGTTTGATTTTTTTTGAGATGAATCATATGGGCTAGGTCACCTCAGTTATGGGATCTATAATCTTCGATAGTCGTATTAGCTGGCATAGTAAGGACATATAGTCGGATTTAGGACGTATTTCTCGGGTGTGGGAATTTAAGGTTTTCGTTGCCAAGTATGCGGCAATGCAAAAATTTTAAATACCATGATTCTAGAGGTATGTGCCATAGTCGAGGACTCTGTGATTATCGTAGCCTTGCTCACTAGCACGATGAAGATTCTGAGAATCATAATTTTGGACGGACGCATATGATTATCTGACGGTATGTTTAAGACTTTGATTGTGGGGTGTTTGACCTAGAAGGACTACTACCATTTTAATTTCGAGGACAAAATTTTTCTAAGGTGTGTAGACTTGTAACACTTAGTTTCTAAAATGAGGATAATTTTAAAATTTTGTGTTTTAATTATGATATTTAAATAATAATATAATTTTTGTTGATTTTTAAAATTTTTAAAAACTATTTAAAATCATGACTTGTGATTGGTGTTTTGCTAGTGTAACCCTAGAGATAGTTTGACCTAGAGCCTAGCCATGTGATTAGGGTATTTTATTTATCATTTTAGCTTGTATTTTGGTCATTTTGAATTAATTGAATTTAATATATATTTATTTGGAATTTAATATAATTAATGGGATGGTGTGATTTTAATATCATTTAATTGATTGCCTTGTGTTGTGTTTAGCCTAACCTAGATTTGGCTTAACCTAGATTAGTCCTAGTTAGTCATGGTTAGACTAATTTAGATTTGGGATTGGTCAGGGTTAGTCATGGCTAGTCATGATTTGTGATTTTGGCTAGTCATTAGTCATATTGATTTAGTTAAGACTAGTGATAGGCTACTTAGGTTTCATCTAGCCATTGATTTGTCTGGATTTATGGAGAACCCTTGGATCAACCCTAGCCCAAGATTTTAGGGCAGCCATCTTTGGGATTCCTCCTCTTTAATCCCTCCCAAAAACCCTTGCCTCCTTTATTCATTTTCTCATTTCTTAAGAACAAGGTGAGCTCCAACTTCATTCATTCTTAACTTCTCCATTTCTCTTCCTTTTTCAACCAAACTTCTTGCATTGTAACCTAACCATCACCCTCTTGCTGTTTATGGAGGTTAACTACAGTTTGGAGACAATTTAGAGCTTGGGGATAGCTAAGAGGAACCTCATTTTGAAGCTTTTCTTTGTGAAGGAACACATGTAGGTAAATCCCTATTCCCTCCACTAAATTTTGATTTCTTTGCAAGGATAGGAAGCCCTACGTGTCCTCTCTCTCTGTAGGGATAGGTTTTGCACACTTTTGTGTCCTTTACGTGTCCGTATCGGACACGTATCAGTGAGCAGTCATAGGTGTTCGACAAAATGCCACAGTGGGCATTTCGATCGATTTTTCAGGAAGTAATTGAATAGGAATTAGGTTTTCATGTTGCTTGTGTGATTTTACACAACTAAGGTGATTTCGAGCCGTGTCCGAGTCACACTGGACTCGTGGAAACAGCCCCGCGCGCGGCCAGGGCTTCTCCTGCTGATCGGGGCCTCGTGCTCAGTGCACACGCCACGTGGTGAGCCATGCTTGGACTGAGAGGAGGAGGCAGTGTCTGCGAACCTGTTCCCCAAGCCTCGTGTCCAACGGAGTCGTGTCTGACATGCGAAGTCACGCACACTGGTCAAACACGCGCGCGCGTTCAGTCAGAATTGCATTCTGATACGCGAGTCGTGTCCACTATGGACACGACGTGGTTATGTCGTGTTGGGTCCTATATATAGCCTGACACATGGGCTATACGTGGGCATGACCACGAGACCCCACGTGTCCTGTGTCGTGTTCTATAGACACGTGCACGTGTGCACGACACTGTGCAACACTGGGTGCACCCCATGTGTTTGCATCGTGTTAGACACGCCTGTGTCATATTTCCTGGACACGTAAGGACACACAAGACACTTGTACACATGCTTTATTAATTACCAACCATTATTGTGATTATTATGTTAAATTTTGGGTTCGATTTATCAAGTCCTATATGGGGCTGAAACCCGACTGATACCCATTGGCTGAGTTGATTTCCTGAGTTAATTCATTTCTATTTTTGTATTAATGATTTATTCGATTACCTGCATATGTAATAGACTATGGGATATTAGTTTTGATTTGGTGTTTGCCAGATAGACTCTTGGTTCCATGTTGATTTTCTACTAATTTTCTTAATTGAACTATCAAATGTTTTACAAAACCTGAGTACACAATAACTGGAATATTAATTCTGGGGTTGAGAGTATTTTCTATTGATTTGTAAATTCCTTTTTCCATTTTGTTATTTCTTTGTTAGTTCATGTGTAAGTGGATTCGAATTGGGGTATTGAGGTTACTTTAATTGGGTTCAATTAGTGAATGGTTTCGAATAGGTTTGAAGGGATGGACTGAAACTGTCAATTGAGTATTGTGTTGGCTGATACCAACAGGAACTGAATTTTCTGCTTTCTTTTAAAATCCCTTAAACTGAAAATTCCCATTCACTAACTCTAATCATTGAAATCCTGAGGTTAGCTAACTGCTATTGCCATATTCTTAAACTATTTTAGAATTCCTATGATTAGTTTACATGTATCCACACCTTTATGACAGCCACCTGACACATATTGATAGTTAAATAAAATCAGAGATTTTCCAACAGTCTGTACACTGAATTGTTCCTATTACACATCAAGTATACACACAGCCCCCTCACATATTGGCATGAACCTGAGAGTTCACTGTTGCACACTATAAAACAGGGACTGACACACACTGGACACTGGAATTCAATTACTGAGAACACACACAGTTCCTCTAACACACACATTAGTTCACTCCTCTAACACACACATTAGCTCACTCATAAACACACACACAAAACTGGGACACCCTCACCTAGGTATGCACTACCATGTAAATCTGAGACACAATAACTGAGAAAAAAATGCATTTAAAACTGAAACCTGAATACTTGAACACCTGAACACTCTTACTGCTAGTACACACATACCCATTCACTATTAAATTCTGAGTTTAATACACTGGTTTCTGAAATTGACACACATTTCCCCAATCTGAAAATGAGTTCATAAATCCGTACTTTTCACATTTGCAATAACTAAGATCATATGTAAAGAAAACCTCAGTTTTCGAGAGTGAGTTATGTTTTCTTTTCTTTTCAAGTTTTCCTTTTTATTTGCATTCCTTGTTTTCAGCTTTCCTTTTTCCTCTTGTTCATTTTTAGTCTAATACTTTTGTTTATTAGATACTATGTGGTATCATATATGAGTATATAATTTGCCTTGTGTGATTCTGTTATGCTAAACTGTGTTCAGTTGGTATGGATTTTGAATAGGACAGTTAGAATTGGGTATTACGACTGAAACAAGTTGTGTTAGTAGCATGGTCATTATAGGTTAGTTAGCCTATAGGGTTATTATCATGTCTTGACTTAATGAATTGCCTAGGTGTTAGCCTAGTTTAACTCATAAAGCATGTAGATGCATTGTAAGTTGTGTCACACACATTTCCTGTCACACTCTCACACACACAAGCTAAACTCTGTGACACACATACACTCTACTTCATGTACACACACATACACACACACACACACACACACACAGATATATATATATATATATATATATATATATATATATATATATATATATATATATATATATATATATATATATATATATATATAATCTAGCTTATGTTTAATGTATTATATAAATGTGTAGTGTGATAGTGTTATATGAATTAGAGGATGCATTAGCCTATATGTGTGGCCCATGGCTTAGGTGGAATAGCCTATGGCATGGGGTGTGATACACTTGTGTATCACCAGTCTAGTATGACTTGTGTATGGTGTATTGATAGCTTGTGTTAGCCTTGGGATTGTAAGTGAGTGCTAGCCTAAGCTTGGTTTGGCCTAGTGAGACTTATTAGACTTGTTGGTATAAGTTTGACCTAGTTGACCTAGCCTTGAATAGTATAGTTGACTGGAGTTGACCAAGTGTCGACTTTAGCTAGTTTGACCTATACAGCATGCAGATGCATTGTAGATTACAATTCTCATCCCCTGTATACATCTTGACTTGTGTTGCTCTAACTAGGAGTCAGGTACCTCATCTCGGACAGTACATTTACTTCAGACATTCAGATACCAGGCGAGAACATTCTCTGATCATTTCATAATTTGCTTAGAATTATATTCCTGCTTTAGTTTACCTTATTTGATGCTGTCACGATATTATCATGGATTGGTACTATATGGATCCTTTCATGCGATGTTATCCCCCTCGGGAGTATCGGATACATTATGTCGTGTGTTTCATGTACATCATGTATTCCTTGCTCTCATGTTATTTCATTCTGTTATACCTCAGTTGAGGATTTCTCTATCTTTTCCCTCGTGCTATATTCTACCTTTAGATGTGATTGAGACTGTATTCTGCTATGTCACCTCCATTCGGAGTGTATATACTGTACAGGTACCTTATATATTGTTAGATGATTGACCTAGGATAGCGTTCTATCGCCGACACTACGGCATAGGCTGGGCGCTGTTACGTACTCGTATCCTCACAGTAGTTGCGGGTCATGACAGGGCCTGCTGCTGGATCTGCTGCTGAATCTGCTGAAAAGAAGCACGACCCTGAAATTGCTACTGCTGGAAGTGGACCCTCGGCTGCTGATACTGCTGCTGAATCTGTATGTGAGGCCTCTTGACCTGGCCTCTGCTGTTGCTGACACCGTGAGCGTCTCGTCCCCTCTTGAGCCTCAGCTCAAGGTCATCCTCTGCTGCTAGGGCACCCACCATGATCTCCTCAAAAGTGGCGCTACGAGCACTCTTGGTGTAGGACTTCACCTCCCTGACTAGCCCCTTCCTGAACCTCCGGGCCTTCGTTGCCTCAGAAGCCCCTTAAGAAATCTGTCCAGACGGCAGAACTCCCCGGCATACTCCTCGACAGTCTGACTGCCCTACACCAAAGACTCAAACTGCGTCTCGAGGGCACCAATTGTTGAGTTGGTAAAGAACTTCTCCTTGAACAGGCTCTTGAAGGCTGCCCAAGTCTGCCCAGCTGTACCAACCCTCGGATCTGTCTGGTACCACGTGTGAGCCAAGTCCTGCATCACACTAGCTGCCGCCTCAATCTGCAGTCTCTCAGGAATCACTGCTAGCCTGAAAATCTCCTCCATATGCTCGATCTACTCGTCTGCGTACACGATGCCCTCTATGCCCCTGAAGTCTCGTGGGTGCATCTTCTAGAAATCCTGTATGCCCTTCTCCTTCGGTAGATGCTACTACTGACCGGATGCTGAGCTGTAACTCTCTCAACTATCGTCAGGGCCAGATCGATGTGCCGACTGAACTCCGTCGTCTGATGCTGCTGCTGAGCCTGCTGGGCCTCCATAAACTGCTGGGAGAAGCTAAACAACCGCACTGCATCAACTGATCCTGTAGGTGGCGGCTGCTAAAATGTATCAAAAATGACGGGGAAGACCTCTAAACAGCTGGAGGCGTACCCCCAAAACCTGTAGAAACTCTGACATGCGAAGTAATGGGAGGAGCTGTGGTCCCAGCACTACAATCGGGCGAGAGGTGATAGACCTCTCACCTGCGTCTGCTGGGCCATAGCGATGCGATCGTGTCTCGATCACCATCCTGGAGACAGATCGAACAAGGAATCAATACTAAGATAGAAGCGATAAATCAAGGGAGGACAGTTTATTTCAAAAGGAAGCATTAAAGTAGCAAGAATTTTGATAACAAGAATCAGGTTAAAAGCTTTTCCTAATGTGATTTAGTACCTCAAAATATCCGACTCCTACTGCAGACTGTAGTGATACTCTAGTTCGAATACCACTATATAAAATCGACCTGCATGGGCCACCACTAAAAACGTGTCACGACCCGCACCCAGTGTAGAGGCACGAGAAGTGGGTACGTCCAGCCTACGCCGCAGTATCGGCGTTAGAATGCTATCCTAGGTCACTATCAAAAAACTGAATACAATATGATATACTCTCCGAACGGAGGACGAATCACATAAGGTACAACTCAATCACAAATCTAGAGATAGAAATAGCACGATATGATGAATATAAATCCTCAAAAGTGAGGTACAAACAGAAGAGAGTTTATGTGTCTAAACGACACAACATCACAAACATCCAGAAAATAATACAACTCTAAAGTCATTACAAATGACATAAGAAATAAGATAAAGCCAAGCTTATCTTGTCTAAGCAGTAGGGATGACGTCCTCAACTAGAGTTGGATCCTCCTGTGGGTCTAACTCACAGGTGTCGTCTAGATGGGCTCTATAGTAGGTTGGACAGAAGTCCTCGGTATCATCTGTAATATTTTCAACAGGTCCAGTCAGGACAGGAGTGAGTACAGTATATCTCACGCAGTTCATATCATGGCAGAAAATATAAAACAAGCAATAGAGTAAGATACATGAAACGCTGTAAGCAGATGTACATAAAAATATGAGAGATATTTGATAACTGGAAATATATACATGGTAAGTAAGAACTGTAAGTGACTAGTGATTTAGAGTACGAGATGACATGAAATTGGCTTGGGTTGAACATGATATACAAGAGTGAACATGAGGGACACCAACCAAGAAGGCTATGTTGTATATGATAACACATGAAAAGTAACAGAGTGAACATGATGGGTAAATCACATGACCATTTATACTCACCCCTGCAAACAATCAATACACAAGGATCCAGTCAAGTTACATTACGAACATGATGTTTTGGTTACACACGAAGCACATAAGGAAACATGAACGTACACGAGAGCACATAAAAGTACAAGAGCATAGATGAAAGCATATGAGAGAATATAAGAATACATGAATAACGCAAGAGCAAGAAATACATGATGTACATGAAACACATTACATGAAATATCCGATGCACCCGCTAAGGGGGATAACAACCCATGAAGAGATCCATATAGTACCAATCCGTGATAAGAAGTGTCAGCATCAAGTAAAGTAATCTAGAGCAAGAATATAAGTCATGACAAGTATGAAACGATCAGAGAATGTACTCGTCTGCGATCTGAATGTTTGTGAGAATATTCCGTCTGAAACGAGGTATC
Source organism: Iris pallida (assembly GCA_029216955.1). Lineage (NCBI taxonomy): Eukaryota > Viridiplantae > Streptophyta > Magnoliopsida > Asparagales > Iridaceae > Iris > Iris pallida. The sequence continues at coordinate 1,416,562 of JANAVB010042620.1, read as the reverse complement.
TGAGTCCTACTTAGAGCAACACAAGTCATGATGTATACAAGGGGGTTATAAATGAAGTGTACAATGCATCTACATGATTTCTAGGTCAATCTAGGTCAAGTCAACTCTTGGTCAACTCTGGTCAACTCTAAAAGTCAAACTAAGTCAACTCTAGTCAAACTATTCAATTGATCAACTCCGGGTCAACATTAGTTCATTTAGTCTAATTCTAGGGGTTTTGGACTAAACATTATGTTCTAGGTCATGATAGTTAGTTAGGGTATCATGGTATCCATACCATGCCTCAATACTTAATATCTAGTTACTAGGATATCCCGCACTAGCACACATATACAAATATACACTATATAATCCTATATTATAGAGACTAATATATACATAGCCTCTACTATATAGACTAACTATATAGACTAACCTATATATATATATATATATATATATATATATATATATATATATATATATATATATTTATATATATATATTTTTTTTTTTTATATATATATAAATATATATATATATATATTTATATATATATATATATTTATATATATATATATATATATATATATATAAATATATATATATATATATATATATTTTTTTTTTATATATATATATATATATATTTATATATATATATATAAATATATATATATATATATATTTATATATATATATATATATATATATATATATATAAAAAAAAAATATATATATATATATATATATATATATATATATATATATATCTATTTGGGAAACTGTTATCTTTATTGAAAAAAGAGGGTAATGAGTACATCCGACCTCATGGTAACAACGAAAAAGAAATAACGAAAAAACTCTACTCTAAAGCCCAAAGAGGAATAGACGGAAGATGACGACAACTGAAAAGCGACTTTCGAAACTGTCGCTTCACCTCCCGAACCAAAAAGACCAACCCAGCACCACGCCCCTCGTACCGATGCTTGTTCCTGTTCTTCCAAAGCACCCAGATGATCGCACCAGCCAAAGATATCCAATGATGACTGCCCTGACCCTGCTACCACCTTTGAAGAAAGACTAGAAAATCACTATGCATCTGAGCCTTGAAGAAACCTCAAAAAAAAGACCAAACCGACATAGCAAGGTCCCCGTGGAAAAATATATGCTGAAGGGTCTCCCCATGCCCAACCTGACAGCAATGGCACCTGGAAGCCAGATGGAAGCCAATCTTCTGAATAATGTCATCGGTAGGAAGCCGGTTGTGACCGACCTGCCACATCAGAATGCTCCATTTTGTCGGAATACACTTGCCCCATATATTAGAAAAATGTGAAGATGAAGGGTGAGAGATCCGACAACATCTCCAAGCTGCAGCCATCATGAAAGAGCCTTTCCGCTCACCCCAAACCAATGAATCCGGATCCGGAGTACAAGTCAGATTCGCCTCTCTGAGCCGCCCCGCTGCCTCTACTCCGAACTTCTCCAAAAACAACGACATATCCCAACCAGTGGTTGTCCAAAAAGAGCGGATAAGTGGACCACCATTATCAGAGTTCCTCATCCTGGAATCTCTGATCTTCCTCCCCTATCCGAGAGAGCCCGAATGGTCACCGTACGTTGTAGAAGAACCAACCTTCTCCTAGCCAATCTAGCCGACCTCCGAAGCTCCCCAGTACCCAGACGCTGTGAAACCGTCGAAACATACTCCCTCTCCTGAGTACGACTCCGCACCCGAAACCGCCTCCATGTTCCGTGCCTGGTCCCCGAAGTCACTCCCTCAGCCGCTGGAATAGCAACACAATCCAACCGAGGACCCCCCGAGATCCAATCTTCGTACCTCGCTGATCCCTCACCACGCCCAAGTCTAAACGAGATATACGGCTCTGCCAATTTCCTCCCCCTCAAAATCCGTCGCCAAATATGAGAGCCCTTGGAAGTCATAAACACATCACATGGATGCCGCTTACGAAAATATTTTGATTTAAGGAGCTCCACCCAAAGGCCCTTCCCATGCCTCAACTTCCACCAAATCTTCATAGAAAAAGCATCCATAATATCGCTCAAACACTTGATCCCGAGGCCTCCTTCGGACTTAGTCCAAGTAACGAACCTCCACGCCAGCCAACTCCTCTTAGCCACCCCATCCTGGCTACCCCAGAAGAAAGCCGCAAACATCCTCTCAATCGTCCTGAGAACGGCCCGGGAAGGACAACATGCAGCCGATGTATACATAGGGATAGATGAAAGTACATTCTTAATAAGGACCAGCTTACCCCCAGGAGAGAATCTTATTTTGCCAACCCGTCAGCTTCGAACGAATTTTATCCAGCAAATAACTAAACATTCCCGTAATTCTTCTCCCGCATGTTAACGGACAACCCAAATAAGAAAACGGCAAAGTGCCGGTACTAAATCCAATGAGAGTAGAAATAGTCCGAGCATGAACCTCCTCCAATGGTGTCGCAGTATAAAAGGCCGATTTGGAATAATTAATCTTCTGTCCAGAAACAGCCTCATATCTATGTAATACTTGCTGGAGAGCACGCAATCCAGCAATATCCCCCGAAGTGAAAATAAGAACATCATCCGCATAAGCCAAGTGCGAGATACGCGGTCCCCCAATCGGAGTATGGAATAAAGATCTTCTATCTGTGTCTTGAAGAAGCTTGAGGTTCCTAGATAATACCTCCGCAGCAATAATAAAGAGAGCCGGAGAAAGAGGGTCCCCTTGCCGTATTCCTCTAGTCGCCGAGAAAAAATCAGTAGGAGCACCATTAATAAGAACCGCATACCGGGTATCTGCCAGGAGCTGATAAATAATATCACAGAAGACATCATTAAAACCAAATCTCCGAAGAACCCTCAGGAGGAAATGCCAATTGACTCTGTCATAGGCCTTCTGCATGTCCAGCTTAATAGCAACATTTCTACCATGGTTGGGTTCCCTCATAGAAGCCACCATATCCTGAGCAATAATGATATTGTCCACAATCTCTCTCCCCTTAACAAAGGCACTTTGCTCAGGAGAAATAATCTTGGGCAGATATTCCCGCAACCTGCAAGCAATGATCTTGGAAATAATTTTGTTACAGAAATTGCAAAGGCTAATAGGACGAAAATCAGAAAGGTTCCTCGGGTGCTCGACTTTAGGAATAAGAAATAAGAAGGTATCCGAAATAGATACCGGGAGGCGTGCACCCAAGAAAAATGACCCAACTGCTTCCTCCACGTCAACAGCAATAATGTTCCAACAAACTGAAAAGAATCTCCCAGAGAAGCCATCCGGTCCAGCGCCACTAGCCGGGTCCATCCCCCGAACAATCTCCAACAACTCCGCTCTATCAGGACATCGAACAAGATCAGACTTGTCCTCCATAGAAATGATGCTAGGGATGACACCAAGGAAGACGTCCTTATCAGAAATATGCTCAGCTCTAAATAGCTTCGAGAAGAAAAAAGTTGCCTCCGTTGCTACCTCCGTAGTAGACCCAGTTTCTGATCCACCAGCCCGAATAATTTTCTGAATATCCTTCTTTCTTTGCCTTCTCCTAGTGCACTCATGAAAAAATCGAGTATTCTTATCTCCCTCCAGATCCCATCTCAATCGTGCTTTTTGTTTCCAAAAAGACTCTTCAACTTGGACCTTTTGCTTCAATCTGGCCATGACCTCCATCCAGGAAGCCCTCCCCCTCTCCGAAGGATGAAGCTCATAATCCTGCTCCGCCGCCAAGGCAGCGTCCTCGGCCTGACGGACCTCCTGGAAAACGTCTTCGAAAGTAGCTCTGCTCCAACCAGCCAGAACATGCCCCGTTGTCCTCAAGCGCATACCTAACCGCTCCAACTTTTTTTTGGAGTACTTAAAACGGACCATAAAAGTACATTGTTTATATGGGCAAGGCCATAAGCCATCAAAAGCTGTGATCTCCTGCAGCCCCACAAAACATAAGTTAAAACATATACTGAAACCAAATATAAGCTAAACCCCGGACACAAGGTTCAAACATGCAATATAGAAAATATATGCTAAACTTAACGAGAGAGAACCCCTCCACACAGATATTTCTAGTAGCAATTCTTGGTAGCTGTCACTTAGAAACCATGGATTTTGATCTTATCCTTCTTCACAATGCAAGCCTGAACAAGGAAACTGGAAACGTTCTTACGCTGATCACCCTGAAGTTGAATGACCTGTCCTAGCTCTGGATCCTGGACAACAGTACCATTACAGCAGAACTCCTTCTTTAGATCCTTCAGGATCTTGCTGTAACTGAATTCCTTTTTCAATCCTTGAACAGTAGTCAGACTATTCCTGCCGTTGCGCTGCTGTATGCGCACATGAACATACTCCTTTGAGCCAGCAGCAACAGAGTTGTCAGCATTTGCCTTAACAAAAGGATCGAAGGCTGTGGGGATCTGGACGTCGAGATCAGACATGAACTCTTGACTATCAAGAATCAAAGCAACCGAACAACAAGCTTTATTTGCTTATATCACACTTTGCACAACAGCTTTGATCAAAGGAGAAACGAAACCCTAACAAAAAGTAGAAACTTCTGTTGGGAAAGAAACACGGAAACCTTTCCCCAAACCGGAGAGTACCTGCGAGAGAACCGAGCAATACAACGCACGAACCCAAAAACAATTACACAAAAACAATCCACGCAGACACAGAGAATTTTTGACGTGGAAACCCTTGCGGGAAAAAACTACGGGACGATCGGAGTCCAACCCTGAGAAGCCTCCACTAATGGAATAGAAGAATTACACCCTCTACAAACTCCTCCCGATCCAAATCGGATCCCCACAACACTCAGAGATAAGAACAATGATTACAAGGCTACGAAGAGCGAGAACGACGAGTAGAGATTACCCGAACACGATCTCCTTCGAATAGCGACCTTCAATCCTCCGTCTTCTTCTCCGAAGTTGTAATGGCACTCTTGCCTCCTTCCTCTCTCAAACTTGTGTTTCTTGCGATATGTTGCACTTATGAATTAGGGTTGAGAAATCTCAATATAAATCCCTAATCCCGCAACCAACCTGGACCGTTGGATTAGATCCAATGATGAAAACTCATCCAGAAATACGCTTCAGCCCCCGACGACACAGAGTTCGGCCAGAACTCTGTGTCGAGCAAACAGAACCTTACGCCAACATTCTGGAGGAGCCAGACCGAGTTCGGCCCGAACTCGCCATGGGACCGAGTTCGGCCCGAACTCGGATCCCCTGTTCCAGAACCTCCCATGGAGCAACAGCAGCAGCAACTCTGACTTCCCGAGCTTCTCCGACATCGGACGGCGCTCGTCGCACTCCGGGGTCTTCTCCACATAGGTTGGGAACCCCACCCACTCCAACAAATCTCCCCCTTCACAACTATGGAGAGGATGTCGTCATTCCGACGACCTGCCTGCAGTACTCAAACTTCCCCCTTGGTAGAATCTTCGTGAACATATCAGCTCCGTTGTCATCTGTATGAACCTTCTCAAGCTCTGCGTCCTTCTTCTCAACCACATCCCGTATCCAATGATACCGGGTCTCGATGTGCTTGGACCGGCTATGAAATATCTGATTCTTCACAAGGTGGATAGCACTCTGACTGTCGCAAGGCAAAGTATACTGCTCTTGCTTCAGTCCCATTTTCTGCAACAACTTCTTCATCTACAACAGCTCCTTGCAAGCCTCCGTCGCTGCAATGTACTCTGCCTCTGTCGTCGACAAGGCAACACACTTCTGCAACCGCGACTGCCACGATACTGCTCCTCCTGCAAACATCATCACGTAGCCCGAAGTCTATCGCCTCGTGTCTACATCTCCAGCCATATAAGCGTCGGTATACCCAACCAGCTTCGGCTCGTCACCACCAAAGGAAAGTCTCCAACCAGCAGTGCCCTGAAGATATCGTAGAATCTACTTGACCGCACTCCAATGTACCCTTCCAGGATTTGAAAGATACCTGCTAACCGTACCAACTGCATGAGAAATATCTGGCCTCGTACACACCATAGCATACATAAGGCTTCCCACAGCTGAGGCATATGGAACTCGCTCCATATTTTCCTTTTCGTCCTCGGTAGATGGACCTTGTTCCTCAGTGAGCTTAAAGTGAGCCGCGAGGAGGGAACTCACTTTCTTTGACCCGTCCATCCCGAAACGCTGAAGTACCCGGTGAATGTACTTCTTTTGGGACAAGTGTAGCAGCTTGGACTCTCTCTCTCGGCCGATCTCCATCCCAAAAATAGTCTTCGCTGTGCCCAAATCCTTCATAGAGAAGGCCGTGCCCAGTTGGCGCTTCAACTCCGCTATCCTAGTGGCATTCCGACCCACTAATAGCATATCATCAACATAGAGCAACAAAATGATGAAATCATCATCGACAAAATACCTCACAAATGCACAATGATCCGACGTCGTCCATGCATAACCATGCTCCCCTATAAATGACTCGAACTTCCTGTACCACTGCCTCGGAGCCTGCTTCAGACCATACAAGCTCTTCCTCAACCGGCAGATCAAATGTGACTTGCCCTTCTCGCAGAATCCCTCTGGCTGCTCCATGTACAACTCCTCCTCAAGATCACCGTGGAGGAATGCCGTCTTCACATCCATCTGCTCGACCTCCAAGTCGAAACTGGCTGCTAATGCTAGCACCATCCGAATAGACGAATGCTTGACGACAGGCGAAAAGATCTTATCATAATCCACGCCTTTCCGCTGACCGTAGCCTTTGACTACCAGCCTCGCTATGTATCGAGGGCGAGTAGCATCTTCCGTCTGCTTCACTCTGAACACCCATCGATTCTTCAAAGCCTTCTTGCCCTTTGGCAACCGTACCAGATCATAAGTGGAATTGGTGTGCAAGGAACTCATCTCCTCCTTCATAGCCACCATCCACTCCTGCCTGTGTTCGTCTTCCATAGCCTCTGCGAAACTTTCGGGCTCCTCCCCGTCAGTCAATAGCACATACTCATCTGATGAGTATCTCGTAGATGGTCGACGATCCCTGTCACTCCTTCTCAGTGGAGCCACTGGTGCTGGCTGTATACCGACAGCCTCCGTCCCTTCAGGAACTACCTCTCCGGCATGCTCATCTTCTTGAGGGACACCCTGACCACCATCAGCAGGCTGATGATCAAGGTTGGGAGCAACTCCATGTACCGGCTCCCTCATAACTGGATCCTCTGCGATGTCCTCTGGAAAATGCTTGAAGTGAAATGACTCTAACTCAGGCAATTCCTCAGCCTCAGAAGGCGTCTCGGAATCCTGAGTGTTGGTCATGGTCTGATCTTCGACGAACACCACGTCCCTGCTTCTGTAGAGCTTTCCTTCCACTAGGTCGTAGAGTCTATAGCCAAACTCATCCCGACCATAGCCGACAAAGATGCATCGCCTCGTCTTCGGCTCAAGTTTGGTCCTCTCGTCCTTCGGTACATGTACGAAGGCTTTACAACCAAACGCCCGCAGGTGATTGTATGACGGCTCTTTCCCGTACCATACTTTGTCAGGCACATCACCCTGCAAAGGAGCACTAGGAGACAAATTAATAATATAAGCAGCTGTGAGAAGAGCCTCACCCCAATAACTGCCCGGCAAGTTTGCTTCTGACAGCAAACACCGCACCCTCTCCATCAGTGTCCTGTTCATGCGCTCCGCTACACCATTGAGCTGAGGTGTCTTTGGCAGAGTCTTCTAGTGTCGTATCCCTTGCTCTCTGCAATACGTATCAAAGGGACCGATGTATTTGCCGCCATTGTCGGACCGAACACACAATAACTTCTTGCCCGTCTCCCTTTCAACAGAGGCCTGAAACTCCTTGAAAGTAGGCAGCACCTGATCCTTGGTCTTTAAGGCATAGACCCAAACCTTCCTGGAACAGTCATCAATAAAAGTCACAAAGTAAGAAGCACCACCAAGAGATTTTACCTTTATAGGACCGCAGACATCCGAGTGAATCAACTCGAGCAACACCGGCTTCCTCGAACTTGGATGACTTTGGAAAGACACCCTATTTTGCTTTCCAGCTAAACAGTGCGTGCACTTCTCCAACTTTGTAGACCTGAGCCCCGGAATCACCTTCCTGTTCACCAAGTAGCTCATCCCTTTCTCGCTGATATGGCCGAGCCGCCTGTGCCACAACTCGGTAGACGCATCACTGACTGCGTTCACCTCCTGTGCCCCCTCTGCGCTCCCTTCCATATAGTAGAGACCGAACTTCTTGCTTCCTCTGGCAATCACCATCGAACCTCTGGAAAGCTTCCACTGACTGTTCCCGAAGAGACTGAAGAATCCCTCGTCATCCAACCTTCCAACCGACACCAGGTTGAAACGGATATCAGGGACATGACGAACATCCTTGAGAACAAGAACCACACCCGTCTTCGTTCTCAAATGCACATCTCCAACGGCAACCGCCTTCGACACATCTCCGTTGCCCATCTTCAACACGCCACAGTCGCCTGTCGTGTAAGTGGCAAACAGTGCCCTATTGTGAGATACATGTGCTGAAGCCCCTGAGTCCACCAGCCAAGAATTGTCATCACCGGCGAGGTTAGTAATGACCTCATCACCTACGACGATCACATCGCCTCCATGCACCGAGGCTGCCGCTGTAGTGTTCTCTTCTTGCTTCTCCTTGTCGCCCTTCTTCTCTCTCTTCCAAGCGAAACAATTCCGCTTGATGTGGCCCTTCTTACCGCAATGGTAACACTCTGAGTCCTCGTAACGACCCTTGGACTTCCCCCTGCTCTTGTCTCTACCACCACCTGGTCCCCTGCTTTTGCCCCTTCTGTGGCTCTCTGAAACAAGTGCCTCTGAGTGGTGGGATGTGATGAAGTGCCCTGAGAACGTCTCCACATCTCTTCATTCAACACCCCGCTCTTGGAAAACTCCAGACTGACCACGCCCTCTGGAGCAGAAGCGATCATAGATACTCGTACGGTCTCCCACGAGTCTGGCATTGTACACAGCAGCCATAGTCCCTGAACTTCGTCGTCGAACTTGACTCCCATAGAAGATAGCTGGTCAACCACGCCTTGGAACTCACTCAAGTGATCCGAAATAGACGCCCCATCCTTTTACCGCAGACCCATCATCGTTCGGATCAGGAACAACTTATTTACCCCGGTCTTCTTTGCATACAAGGATTCCAGCTTATCCCACAACGTCTTCGCGTGCTCAATATTGGCAACGTGATTGTACACGTTCTCATCAACAAACTGCCTTATGTACCCACACACCTGTATGTGCTCGAATGTCCAGTCCTCCTCGGATTTATCACTGGGCCTCTCAGATACAAACACGGGTAGATGCAGCTTCTTGACAAATAGCAAATCTTTCATCTTGCTCCTCCAATAATGATAGTTTGTGCCATTAAGGTTCACCATGCGCACCGGCTTCGCGTCCATCTCTCCTCTCTGGTTCCTCTGTCAACTCCTGACACCCTTTGAACCTAAAGCTCTGATACCACTCTGTTGGAAAAGAAACACGAAAACCTTTCCCCAAACCGGAGAGTACCTGTGAGAGGACCGAACAATACAACGCACGAACCCAAAAACAATCACACAAAAACAATCCACGCAGACACAGAGAATTTTTGACGTGGAAACCCTTGCGGGAAAAAACCACGGGACGATCGGAGTCCAACCCTGAGAAGCCTACACTAATGGAATAGAAGAATTACACCCTCTACAAACTCCTTCCGATCCAAATCGGATCCCCACAACACTCAGAGATAAGAACAATGATTACATAGCTACGAAGAGCGAGAACGACGAGTAGAGATTACCCGAACACGATCTCCTTCGAATAGTGACCTTCAATCCTCCGTCTTCTTCTCCGAAGTTGTAATGGCACTCTTGCCTCCTTCCTCTCTCAAACTTGTGTTTCTTGCGATATGTTGCACTTATGAATTAGGGTTGAGAAATCTCAATATAACTCCCTAATCCCGCAACCAACCTGGACCGTTGGATTAGATCCAATGATGAAAACTCATCCAGAAATCCGCTTCAGCCCCCGACGACACAGAGTTCGGCCAGAACTCTGTGTCGAGCAAACAGAACCTCACGCCAACATTCTGGAGGAGCCAGACCGAGTTCAGCCCGAACTCGCCATGGGATCGAGTTCGGCCCGAACTCGGATCCCCTGTTCCAGAACCTCCCATGGAGCAGCAGCAGCAGCAACTCTGACTTCCCGAGCTTCTCCGACATCGGACGGCGCTCGTCGCACTCCGGGGTCTTCTTCACATAGGTTGGGAACCCCACCCACTCCAACAACTTCCTCTTCTCCTTTGATCATATATATATATATATATATATATATATATATATTTTATATATATATATATATATATATATATATATATATATATATATATATAATCATCAATTTATAAAATATATATATATATATATATACAAATATAAAAATACATACTAGCATACATTACTAGCATACAAATATATATACATTACTACATACATATATAATCATCAATTTATATAAATACATGTATTTATATATTTTATATATATATATATATATATATATATATATATATATATATATATATATATATACACACACAAATATAATCATCAATTTATATATAAATACATACTAGCATACATTACTACATATATGCTTGCATCATTCATATATATATTCATGGGTAAAGTGCATTTAAACCCTCCTTAGATGTCACAAAAATGCAAATAATGACTCGCTGGTCCGAAAAACCCAAAAGATTACGAAAATGCTCAAATCACCCCCTTCGCTAACTTTTCTGTTAACGGGTGTTAAAATGGGATTGTTTTAACCATTTTACCCCTGGGCTATCTAATATTAACTTGTTAAAAACGGTTAGTTCTAAACTTATTTTGTTAAAAACGGTTACGCAAAAATACTTGTTAAAAAGTGGATAAATATTAACAAAGAAAAAATGGTCTTTGCTAGTAAAATTATTTATTATAATTATTTTAATTAATATTAACTTGTTAAAAACGGTTAGTTCCGTCAAAAAAGTAGATAAATATTATTTAAAATTATTTTGTCATAAATTATTTTTTATTTAACAAATATATAAATATTTTGGGAAAAACAAAACTGATAAATACAAAAGAAAATCAATTCTTAAAAAATAGAAATGATGAAAAACTGGGAAAAAACCAAATAAAAAACAAAAAAATACTATCAAAATACGGAAACAATAAAAAAGAGTCAAAATATTCCAAAAAAAACCAAAAAATAAGGATAAATCTTAAGCAATAAAAAAAGACAAAAACAAAAACTATAAAAATTTGAAAATAAAAGTCACTCTTAAAAAACTAGAAAAGATTATTAAAAAGATGGAAAAAAAAATATGAAATAAGAACTAAAAAAATGGAAACAAAAAACAAAATATTAAAAAGATTATTAAAAATAACCTCCCGTTCTTAAAAAGATAGAATTCTCATGCTTGACGTCATTTTCAAAAATAAATATTCATAATCTAAATAGTAGGTTTTCATCTTAAATTTTTTCTGGAAAAAAAAAATTCTTTTAACAAATGTCCGGTTAGTCCTGAACTATCCAGCCATTTAACTTAGGTCATATTTGGTAAACCATATTTGGAGCTAGATAACATTAACTAATATTATATTATTTAATATTTTATAATAATTATAATCTTAATTAATAAGTATAACCTTAGTTAATAATTTATTAATTACAATTTTATTATAATATTAATTAATAATAATTTAATCATAATTATAATTATAGTTAATATTTTATATATTATAATAATTTTAATTAATAATTTAGTAATCATCATTATAGTCTTACTTAATAATTTATTAGTCATGACTATTATCGTAATTAATTATTTATTAATCCTAACTAAAATTGTAAATCTTGGTACAAATTTATTTTCATGACATGTATTACTTAAACAAATAACTTAAATATTACTAAACGTGTCAAAAATTCAAAAATAAATTGCAAAACATGTATGTCGAAGCATGGTCCGGTTTCTCATCCTCCCATAGTAAAAAATTACAAGAATTTGTTGGAAAATTTGCACTCCCATAGAATCATCTTCCAGGATTTGTTGGTGTCAATAAAGTTTTCAATGGGCTAATTAATCCACAATACAATAAATTGTTCTTCCATAATTTCTATTTGGACGTCTTGAGAAAAAAAGGAATAAGTAAAAAAGCTTCAAACATTAAATGAGAGCAAATAAGTAAAAAAAATGGAATATAAAAAAAATTTGAAGTTGGATTTGAGATCTGTAGGTAAAAAAAACTTCAATACATTAAATGAGACCAAATAAGTAAAAAAAGGAATATAAAAAAATTAAATATTATTTTTCCTTCCAACCAACCAGTCAAAAAATAGAAAATATAAAACTTAGGTTTTATGTTTCAAACAAACATTCATATATATTGAGAATGAAAGAGAGCCAGCAGCAGCCACAATGTAAGCATTAGAGGTATTTTGGGTAGTGCACATTTTTTTTTTCTTCCAAAATATGGGCTCTAACGGCAACTTCTAACGTCATTTTGACGGAAAGGGGCTTTCCGAGAAAAACAGTTTTACGGGAGGTGCAAACTGCTTAAGTTTTCTAAAAGGTCTTATTTTGCGAACGAGGCAACTCTAAGGAGGGTTTAAATGCACTTTACCCATATATTCATACATGTATGCATACATTAATATATACATACATGCCTTCATATATGCATATATTGCATACATATATTCAGTTTTACATACATTGCATACATGCCCACTTACATATCATGTATACCTACATATATATATACATATATTAAGAGGGAAAGGGGATACCATATTTGACATATTCCTATATTATACATTAAATTTACAATTTAGCCAAGAGGATGAATGAGCTAGGCATCCCTCAAGTTCAAATCTAAACAATACATGAGGTATACTATAAGAGCCTAATATAGATATGAGCACAAACACATATATATAGATTAGAGGGATAGGGAGGGAAAAAGAGATAAGTGTGTGTGTTTATATAATGTATGAGTGAGAAAGATGGATGTGTGAGTGATGTTCAGAATTAAACCCAGGTTTCATACAACCCCATTTCATAAACCCACAACTCAGTTCACTTTTTTTTCCATGTCATATAAACCCGAACTCATTTCAGTTTTCAGTTTTAAGGGAAATTTGATTTCAGTTTTCATTAATTACTCGACCCAATAAAACCTAAATCAAACTTAAATCAAAACCCAAATCCAAATATAACTAGAAACCTAGAAATTCAACCTGAATCCATATGTATCAATATCAGGATTGAATCCCAAATACCAAACTGTGAAAAAAAAATCAGAAAATAGTATAATTAAACCCATTATCCTCAGTTATAAGACAATTAACATTATCTCAGGTTCAATATCAGCTTACATTATAAAACCCCAACCTCATTTTGAAATCTCAGGTTTCAACATCATCCAAAAATCTTAGTTTTAACAAAACCATTTTCATTTTCAGCCTTTTCTAACTATTCTCAGGTTTCCTTATTCATTCACAGGTTTTTCTCAGTTTAAACATTGGCAGTGAACTTAAATTCGAGAAAACAGTTAAATAAACCATAACCTATTTATCAAAACATTACAAAACCTAATCTCAACTACATTCAGTGTACCAACAACCTCAAACATCGCAATATACAAAATCAACTCAATTTTAAGTATCGGTAAACTTGAACTCAACCTTCAAAACCAAAATTCAATGTAAAACCCAAAATTGAAGTGTGTTAGGAGTGTGCAGTCATAGGGGTATACTCCACGTGTCCAGGGGAGTCAATCGTGTCCAATTTACAGGACACAAAGTGTCCAAAAACTATAAAAATGAAGTATCAGAATCAGTGAAGGGCTATCTCGTGCTTGCGTGTCGAGTCGATTTGGACTCGACACAGAGCTCGAGAGGCCACGTGCTCGTGTCTAGGGTTAGGGGGGATATAGGGTTAGTGGGTCGACACCCTGATTCGTGTCCAAGTCGTATCGTGTCTCGACACGAGAAGCGTATCAGTAGAAAGTTTTTGCGCGCAACAGTATGGTGCGAAACCAGTGCACGCACGAGAACTCCCTCGATACGACACGAGGAGAGACGAAACTTAAGAGAGGTATTGTCAGAGGTTGCCCCTATCTCTGTGCCAAGTAGCACATATCCACATCGCGTGTCGTGTCCGAAATCGCAATCGGGTAGCAGGGCAACCGCGCCGCTGTGTCGTACAGCTTGTCCAGTCTAATTTTGGACACCAAAATGGCACAATCTTTGACTCAGTCAAATAGATTTGGAATACACACACCAAGGGCTACACAACCACATAATTAGTTTTGAAATTTATTAACTTTTATTTCTAAGTGGCATTTCATCGAACACAAATTCAAAAACGCCGATACATGTCCGATACAGACACGAAATGGATACTACCTTACACCAAACTAACTCTGCAACTAGGGTATACCTATATGAATGCATCAATAAAAAGAAAATATGATTTAATATAGGTTTCATGGTATTTACCTATTGAGAGTATATCTCAATGCAAAAGTGAAAATGAGTGTTTCCCCCTTGAACTTCAATTGCCCAAAGCACTCCAAATTCTAGCTAGCAAGCCTCTACTAGATTCCACTATGGTAGAGGGTGATGATGCAATTAATTAGACTCAATCTGGACTTAATTTGGATATTAGGAGAAAGAATTTGGGGAAGAACAATTAGGGCTTCTCTATTGTGTAAAAAGAGTCAAGATCCTTAATAGGTTGCTATTTAAAGAGGGGGGCACCTAATGGCCAGCAAATAGATGAATTAGGGTTAGGTTTTACATGTAGATGAGTGGCTAGGGCTTGTTCACCCAATTCCAAGCCTTCCTATTGGTCCAATAGTCCTAAGGCTTTCTTTTTCACAAATATCCTAAGGGGCAAATATCCTACTTAGAAATATCTAGATATTGTTAATCTTGTCATTTACTAGGTTACCCTAATCAAGACTCTAAGCTCAAGGCTAATCTAGATTAGGCTAAGATTCTAGGTCAAGTCTCAAATAATTAACTAGCACATATTTAATTAATATAATTTATAATTTTACAAAATTGTCAAAATAACCAAAATACCCTTAGGCTAAAAAGTAGTAATATGACATTCTAATCACATGACTAGGCTCCAATGGTCATGGTTAGTCTCTAGGCTTAGCAATTCTAAGGTTACACTAGTTAACCATCAAAATCACATTTCAATTTTTTAAATAGTTTGAAATTGATTAAAAAGTTACCAAAAATTATAACATGGTTTAAATATCATTATTAAATGATTATAGTTATAAAATTTCAAAATTAACCTCATTTTACAAAAGTGGGTGTTACATGTGGGGGTGCTGGAACCTAGCCAGTGGCGGTGGCGGCTTACACGATGGTCCAAGCAGGGCGACCGCTGCCCACGACCGACAGTCGACATATCTGGCACTGGTGGTGACTTAGGGTGCGGGGCAGCCAGCTGCGGTAAGAGGAGGACGAACGGCGGCCGAAAGACGCAGCTCAGGTAAGTGATTCGTCCCCCCTCTTGCGTGATGGTGGCAAAAGCTGTGTGTCGGGGGCCGAAGTTGGCCGGGGTAGCGACGTTGGAGAGTAAGTATGGTAGTGGTTTGGTGTTGTTGTGGTCGATTGTGGTGGTGTGGGGGATGCTAGAGGAGAGTTTGGTGGTGGTCGAGCTGGGCAGCAATGATGTGGAGTCGCGGGGGTGTTTGCTCCGACGGAAGGAGGTGGTTGTGCTGGTGATGTCGGGTGGAGGCGTAGGTTATTTGTCGTGGAATGAAGTTGACAGTGGTGGTGGTGATGGCAGAGGACGACCGGAGTGACCTATTCGGCCAAGGCAGGGCAGGGTGGATGTGGTGTTGTGGGGATGGTTGTATTGTAGGGTGGCGGCCGCAGAAGGCGGTGGTGGATATGGTGGTTACAAATGGAGGTTGCCGGACTATACATGCAATGGAGGTTGTCGGACTAGGCAAGGAGGAAGCAAATGGTAAAGGCCAGGAGGAGGGGGATGCTACAGGGACATGATGGTTGTGTGTAAGAACTTAGGAATTTTTCTATGTGTAACATTGGGGAGTCCCCAATATATATAGGGTAGTGGGAAACCCTAAGAGCAAAAGATGTAAATGTAATAGAACTAGAAAAATTAGTGGAACACTAGCAACTAACTATAATACTAACTGCTAAACAGTAGTTAAACTAATTATTAGCTAATAATTTATTTACTGAATATTTACTAGCTAATCACAATTTAGCTACTAAATATCTATAACTAGCTAAATCCAAAGCCTTAGCCCACAAACCAAGCCAATGGTTTGGTAGGCTAAACTAGGACCGAAATAGTCTTAGCCCGTCACGAGTAAAATAGAATAATTACCACCATTATAAACTTAGGATTAAAATAAACAATAAATGGTAATGAAAGTATATTTATTTTAAAAATATTTTTGACAATCTTTCCTTATATAAAAGTAATATTCATAATATATTTATACTCAAGAAAATGAACAGAAAAAATAAATTAGGTTAAAATCTCATACATAATAGTTTTCTCAAAAATTAATGACCCATAAAATGACGATAGTATATCACGATCAAAAATATACTTTATATTAAAATTCACGATTTTTAAAGATTCAAAATTTTTTTAAAAAGTTGAAAATACAAATTTTAAAAAAATAATTCCAAAAATTCGGTTAACGAAGGTTGCACATGATGCAATTTAGATGACGTACCTGCAACCTCTGCCATGAAATGATTAAATTCTGATGTAGCTCTATTGTAGCTCTATCAAATATTCAAGATATTGAACATGTATTGTAAGTGCATGATGCAATTTTTGTAACATAAAAGCAATAGTTTCATGTGACATCCTAAGTGTCATGAAATGATTCTTACTACTAATCCCATAACCATAATATAGGATTAGAAAATATCAAACCATAATGTATATGAGATGGAATCAGGTCGACCTACTATAGATTGAGCAAAAACAATTTCGACAACACAATCAAATGTTAAATGTTGTTGTAGCTGTACTGCTTTAACACTTTGTTTAACTGATATGATCGAGAGAAGTTCCAGGCAAAACATTGTTTTGAACTGGCATGGAAATTTGCTAATATTATTATTCTTCTTAAATGTTCTGTCATGACCTCTGCAACATTCTTATTGTAAAAAAGGATAAAGTAAAGAGCTTGATGACAGGAATAAGGTCATCAAAAGTTGAAGCTCATGTATCCTCTATTTTATTTGTATCCTCTATTTTACTCTAAAACTTTTATTTTATCCTCTGACACTTTTTTTGTATCCTCTATTTTACTCCAAAACTTTTGTAGTTGCACTTTGTATCTTGCTAAGTAGAGTTCCATATCTAAATCATGGGTAACATGTTATATTAATCTTTTTAGGTACTTTCATTCTAATCCAACCCAAAGTAGATAAATTATGGATGTCAAAGGATAGAATATATAGGGAATATGAGGAAGGAGTAGAAGAGTTTCCTGAGTTTGCAAAACTCAATTCAAATAATCCTAGTTTTATTAGATGTCCATGCAAAAAATGTGAAAAATTGACATTTCAAATGCCCAGGGACGCAAGAAAATATTTCTTTATAAGGGATATCGATCGACATTATACAATATAGATTTGGCATGGTGAGAAACATGAGAAGATATGATCGATAAGCTTTGCAACAATTGCTGAACCAACACATAGCTATAAAGATGTCTTTTTTGAAGATGCTGCAAATGTTGTATACATGGTTAATGCTGCATATGGACATGTTTGTGGTGACCCAAAGTCATTTAATTCTCTACTCGAAGATGCAAAAAAGCCTCTTTATTCCAGTTGCTCAAAGTATACAAAGCTATCAAGATTGATGAGATTGTATAACATTAAAGGAAGATTTGGGTGGTCTGGCAATAGCTTTTCAGAGTTATTTAAAACTCTTCATGATATTTTTCTAACACAAAATGAATTACCTTAATCAATGTACAAGGCTAAGACGATAGTGACTGCTGTGGGTTTGGAATATGAGAAGATACATGCATGTCCTACTGATTGCATACTTTATACAAAAGAGTATAATAATTTATTTGAATGTCCCACTTGTGGAACATCAAGATGGAAGAAGGAAACTGATGATCCTCATCAAAATTTTAGTAAAAAGGTTCCTGCCAAACTTCTATGGTATTTATTCCCGTTCCCCAGTTTAAACAGATATTTTAATCCTTACAGATAGCATGGGACTTAAGTTAGCTCACTTACGAAAGTATAGTTGACGGCAAACTTCGTCACCCTGCAGACTCTCCATCATGGAAGCTAGTTGACCATAAGTCTCCAAATTTTGTGAAAGAACCTAGAAACCTTCGACTAGTTCTTTCAGCTGATGGCATAAATCCACATAGATCCCTTAGTAGTAAGTACAGTTGTTGGCCAGTTATATTGGTTACCTATTATCTACCGCCATGGTTGTGCATAAAAAATTCATGATGTTGTCGCTACTTATATCAAGTCCAAACTGAAGGATCGTCAGACAACTCTAGGAGGGGTGAATAGAGTGTAGTGGAAATATCTATCTAATAAAAATTATTCTGTGTAAAGGCATGTAGAAGCATGGAAAATATCAGAACGATAATCTATACGGCTCAGAACAGGAGAACCCCATGCGGCTCATACAGGAGCAGTCCCATGCGGTTCAAAAAGACTCTTAGTCTCATGCGGCTCGGACAGGAGAGTCCATATGGCTTACATAGGGACAGTCCTGCGGTTCAAAGAGTCCTCCAGCCGCATGCGGTTCAAAAGTACATGCGACTCACAGAGATATGCGGCTCAACGCCACGTGTACCCACGAGACCCCTTCACACAGCTGGCCATCGAGCAGTGTGCCTATTTAATGCTCTGCCATGATTTGACAGCTGACGGCTCTGACATGAAGTGTCATAATGGCCCTGTCATAATGACAGACTCTTGGGAAATAGGAGAAAATCTCTGACACGATCCGAGATTGACACGTGGCTACCCCCATGCGGCTCCAGTGAAGAACAGCTTCATGCGGCTGGCAAGAATCGTCTTCCTGCGGCACACCAAGAAGCCATCCCATGCGGCTCGCGATTACTACACTTATGCGGCTCACCAAGAAGCCATCCCATGTGGCTCGCGATTACTACACTTATGCGGTTCACCAAGAAGCCATCCCATGCGGCTCGCAAATACTATACCTATGCGGCTCGTCGAGATGCTGTCTCATGCGGTTCATGGATGTCATGCGGCTTTGGCAGAGTCCATCATTAAGACATGTGGCAGAGATTCAATGATCCCCCAGACTTGACAGCTAGTAGCAAAGATGATTATGAGATGCAAAGATTTACCAGATCCCAATGACCATATTTAACGTTATCCTCATAATTAATGAGATCAGGTCATATCATTCATAATCAAGCCAATGGGACACGTGGTGAGAGATCCAAGCTACACAACCAATCATAAAGATTTAAAGCAATCAGCATTAATTATTCGCAGGATTCAGTGCTATCCCCATTTATGGCCCAGATCCTTCATGCTTAAACTAATGGTCTAGATTGATTAAGCATCAGGCTGCCGCCACTTTGAGAATAGGTAATCAGCCAAACACTAATGATTCCCCTCCACTATTATAAATAGCAGGGTACTATTCCCTTACAAAAAGAAGAGAGAGACAAGGAGAGATATACGCTATCAGAGAGAAAATACACAAAGAGAGAGAGAGAGAAGCCAGAAGAGCAACAGAGGAGCAAGAAGAGCATTTCTTCATCAACGCCAACTATCTTTTCACAAGGAGCCAAGGCCGCATACCGATCGTCCAAGGAGTAAGGCAGGGCTGCCGTCGCCTTTTCGAGCCTCTATCGTCACCCCCCAGAATCTAAAATAAATAATTGTACTTAGACTGTTGTACCTAGGTTTTCGTCCCTAGGCTTTCATTGTACAAGCGAGTTTGTAACGTGAAGTAAAAGTCCGGTCCTCCGATAATTGTTCTGTTCTTTTATATTTCATGGCAAACACGATGGCGACTCTGCTGGGGACTAACTTCTCCATGGCTGAGGAGTTGGTGACGCAATCGATACAGCCAAGCTTGGCTCCACGCAACAAAAGATGGTCGCCCGGTTCGACCAACAGGCGTTCGAAGAAATGCTCTCCGACAAGAGCACTGGCCCGGTCCAGAAGCGAGCTCGCACAAAGAAGGCCCGTAAGGAGTGGAGACCCCGATCCTTCGTTCCTACTGAAGCTCTTGCGGAGACACCCTCTGTTGTTCAAGACGGCGAGCAAGATTCTCCTGCAACCCCACTTCAGATCGTAGACGACTCTGCTGTCCCCAAGTCCGGCAGATGAAAACACTATGATGCTGGACTTGCAGGGGCAAAGAGAAACTCTATGAGATCCGAGCCGCATAAGGGTACTAGCCGCAGGAAGAAAGATCATGTGGCTACATCCGTCGGCCGCATAAAGAAAGCCCAGGCGGCCACATCTGTCAGCCGCATAGCTTATACGGCTACAGCTGCCAACCACATGAATGAAACCCATACGGCTAAGAAAGTCAATCGCTTGCAGAAAACCCATGCGGCCACAATTGCCAACCGCATGCGGCCAGCCTGTATGGTCGTGACTCCTAGCCGCACAAAAATAATTCATCCGACGGCAGAAGACAACCGCATGCAGATAGCCTGCACGGTACCCAACTCTAGACGCATAGTATCCGTTCCATGCTTCTCTCGATCAGTCTTCGACCGTCTCTCATGCGGCCCTGACCCTGATGGTTCTCTGGATGATAAGCCAGACTCTGTGGTATTCAACTTGGACTCCTCCTATTACGCACCCACAAGTGCTAAAAGGAGGAAATCTAGGGCAGCACGGGCTCATCAGGCCCAGTCAGCTGTCCCAACCTCTGACTATCGGGGCGTCCCGTTGACTATCACACGGGCCTCGGATGGGAAGTTGTATACAACCGCTCGAGTCCAGCCCCCGGCGGCAAACGGACAGAGTGGTTCCTCGGACCTGCGGGAGGCGATCCTCCATAAACGTAAGGAAAGAGGAGGAGTGTCGGCGTGCAAAGAGTCCTCGCTTGGACATCACTGTACCCAAATCATCGTCAACTGCTGTTGCAACAACGCGGCAGTGACGGAAGATCGGCCATCCGTCTTCCAAAGACTACAGCATCCGAGCTCAGAAGATGAGGCACCTCCTGTTGTCTCCTGTAATTCTGCTCCGAAGGTCCCCGCCAAAGGGAGAGGGAAAAAGACAAGCATCTCCAATCCCAAGATATCAACCACTACAGCTAAGAAACTGTCATCTAAACGATTGTCCTCCACCGGAGTATTCCAACACACCCGTTCAAAGACAAAATCTGCCGCGATGGGAAATTCATCATCCACATTGCTGGGGGTCGTGGGAACTGGGGGTAGCACTCCTCCGAACATCCGTAACAATCCAATGTTTCAAGGAGCTGAGCCCGGACAAACAACTCTCCAAACAGGTACAACAGACGCTGATGTCCCCGAGGACATCCGTAACTCTCAAGACGAAGCAAGCTCTGAAGCTGGGGATACCGTTCCCTCCGAGTTCGAGCCCGAAGAGAACATTCCCACCTATCCCGATGACTTCTCGGTGCATGGGTGCAACTCGGAGGGCACATCCTCCACCGTTCCTTCCATCACTCCTCATGTAAGGACGGTTTTTATGACAGACAGCAATCAAGGTGGTTCCAATGATCGCCAGCGCATCGACAATCTCGAAGCCATATTACTTGCTTTGGTCAAGTCTGTAGACGAGATTAAAGCGGCCCTGCCAACTCTACAAGGAGGAACGCCTGGTCAAACAAGCACGGGCCCCGCGGTCAATGTGGATTTGAACTCAGCGGCACCAAACTCGGACAATAATGCTCCCAAAATAACAGCCCCTACCGCGATAGATGAGACCCGAGAAGTAAGAAGAGAGGTCCAGGAGCTCCGAGCCATGTTCCATGCCCGAGAAAATGCTCAAGATCTCAGAATACGGCAACCATACCCTGCTGAATGGAGGGATGTTCCGTTCCCACCAAGATATAAGCCATTCAATATTAACCCGTATGATGGCAAGACCTCAGCAAGTCGGTACATCACTTACTTTGAGGTCACCACCGACCATCTGTCCCATGATGATGCTATCCTCACACGGTTATTCATTGGGGCGTTGGAAGGAGTCGCCTTCGATTGGTACCGTAATCTGCCGGACAACTGCATCCACTCCTTCACCGGCTTCAAGCGCTTGTTCTTGGAGCAATTCTACGAAGTAGGACAGGACATCACTATGTCCACTCTCATGGACGTCGTCCAAGGGGAGAAGGAGTTGACAAGAAACTACATCGAACGGTTCCGCCAGACCGCCATGAAGCTGCCCTCCGAAAATCCAGATTCATCTTTAATTGAAATTTGTCAAAGGAGACTGCTTCCAACGAACAGTCTCTGGATGGACGAAAGTCAGTTCAAAGATTGGAAGGCGTTCGTCATCAGCGCCACAAGTGCCCAAGAACGACTGAAGAAGGCTCGCCAACTGGGATTGCACATCTCGGAAGAAGAAAGCAAGGGCAAGCGTCCCAACAACGATAATGGGGGTAACCCCTCCAACAATCGGGACGGCAAGGGAAAGCAGGCAATGGTGGTCGATACAGCACAAAAACCTGAGCCGAAGCCCGTAGACAAACAATGGCCTCAAGTCACTTACTCCTTTGAAGACGGCCACGTCAAGCCTATTTTGGACATGCTCATACAAGAAGATAGAATTTAGCTTCCTCCACCAAGACGGGAGCCTCGGCCGGCTGATCTGGAGAACCCAAAGTTCTGCCATTACCACCGTTATGTACACCACGCTACACACGACTGCTACCAACTGAAACGGTACATCCAAAGTCTCATCGATTCGAACGCTCTGGCCATCGATTTCGAAGAGGTAACCGTCGCAGCCAATATGGTGTCCGTACAATTCGGCAGCTTCCCTCCGACGGAGACTCAAGACGGGGTAATCCTCGTCCCTCTGGCGACCATGGAGATTACCAATCTTCCACCTTCCCGGGAACAGGCTGCTGGTCTAGTACCTCTCACCACATCACGAGGGGAGGTCATGTGGGTCCATCCAGACTTGGTGTCAGAAGTGACTTGGCCCACACCATCTTCCACCAACAAAAAGAAGAGTGGAAAAGTCAGGACCTGCCACACAATCTCGGCAGACAACGAGGAAGCTACAGCCGTCGTCACGCGGTCCGGAGCGCAATCCCAACCTGTGGTTGACAACCCAGCCGAAAATCATCAACCCACTACAACTGATGCTCCGGGACCGACTCAGCCTTCGACGATTGACAAGCCTAGGCCGAAGGAGACTCGCTTCGACAAATCCCTCCAAAAAGAGGCAACCCAAGGGCTAGAGAGGCCCTACAACTTTGACATCTTAGCACAATTGGCTAACACACCGGCCAAGTTATCACTGTACGAACTCCTAAGGCTCTCCAAGGACGTTCGTATTGCATTAAGCGAAGCACTCCAAAATGCCGATGCCTATCTGGCTCAATCCAACCTCACCGGGGAGGACTCACCCGTGGATCTCCAAGACAGCGCCTGCACGGGTGTAATGCCCAACATCGTCTTCACTCCGCAGGACATGCTCATCAAAACCAACCTACATGATCGCCCGCTATACTACACGGGATACATCGACGACGTGAAAGTGGATCGGATGTACATTGATCCTGGCTCTTCCATAAGCATCATCTCGAAGGGTCTGCTACATCATCTCCGCATCGCAATGCATCGTCTGACACCTACAAGCACCGCCATCAGCGGTTTCAATTCGGGCAGGAGCTACCCTATTGGGAAGATTCGTCTGAAGTGTCAGATTGGCGATCTCCAATTCGAAGTCACCTGCTACGTCATAGATGCAGACACTTCTTATAATATCCTCTTGGAACGCCCATGGATACACGATTATATGATCGTGCCTTCCATGCTACACCAGTGCTTCAAATATATCGACAAATACGGCTTCGTGAAGACATAATTTGCTGATATCGATCCCTTCAAAGTGGTCGAAACCTACTACTCAGACTCCTGCCTATACGAAAAGTCAAAGAGGCACCTTGATGAAGGAGACGTACAAGCTCATACCGAGACAGCTACGGGATCAGAAGGACCCCTGACGATCCACCTCCAAGCTCGTAAATCGGGCAAGTCCGCACCCCTTACTGCCACTCTGTGGAAGGACGCGATCAGCCTTTCGGCGCAAGAAGAGCAGATGATAATCCGGCTGCCAAGGTCTGGCCAAACACCGAAACCCACAACGGGGCTACTAACAATCAGACTGTCGAGAGTCAGTCAACCCCAAACAGGAAAGCTCAATCCCTCCGACAAGTCGCTGACGATACGCCTTCCCAAGAAGGGTCGTCACCCCGATACAAGGTCTGACACTTCTAGCGAACCTGCCACTCCTTGCTCCACGTCAAGTGCCAAACTGGGGGTCGCTAGTCTGCCAACAACTCCACGCTCTGCTCCCTCAGCTGAACCTCTGACAATCAAGCTGCCCAGGGCATCCTTTCAGTCTTCATTTACACAGGGGGTAGCCGAAAAGGAACCAGAATTTGCCAAGTATGTGGCTGCCCATACTGATGTTCCCTTCACTGATGATGTAATCCCCCTAGAAAAGATACCTTACTTCAATAATAAAGGGTTATCTTTGAACTACACCGAGCTCAATAAGCTATATACAATGTATGCTATGGAACACGGTATAGGCACTCACCTGCACACACGGGTGACAAATGTGTACACCGCGATCCAGCTTACTCCAGCAGAAGACGCTTACCGAATAATCGAGGGAGGGGACCATCCAATCATCTTCGGCCGAAAGAATGACCCGCATCCCTTCACCATAGAGGAAGCCGACCTCGGGTCAGATACTGGAAGATTGCCTCTGTATCTTTATAGCCCCCAATCCAAATATCTCATGCAGAAATAGGGGTATGATCTGGAGACGACGCCAGGTTTGAACTACGGTACTGGGCGACGATTACCTTTGAAGCCACCAGTCCCGGCAGGCAAACTACGAGACTACTATAGCAAAACTCGATGCGGGTTAGGGTATGTAACGCCTACTACGACCCCTGAGAGTTCAGATGAAGAATGTGACTGGCAGTCACATTCAACTGGGTCACCAACTTCTTACTCGGATAATAGCATCGGAGACGTGTTCAGACAAGTCTTGTCAGTCAACATGGCATTCGCCGACGCTTACGAAGAAGACGAAGACATCCCCAAAATCCTCGAGCTAGAGCCGTGGGCCTAGCAATTAGACGTACAATGGGAAAAGCGGTTCGAACTGAGAGAACCTCCTACTGAAGATGAGGTCATACAAGTGGATCTCGGCAGCGAATCTTCTCCAAAACCAATTTTCGTCAGTAAAAGCCTAGCAGACGAAGAACGGGAGTCGCTGCTAGAACTTGTCAGAGAATACATAAATGTGTTCGCCTGGAGCTATGAAGACATGCCAGGGTTAAATCCCGACATTGCTCTTCACAAAATCAACATTCGGCCAGATGCAAAGCCAGTCAAGCAACAACAGCGACGCTTCCGCCCAGACATCATGGACGCAATCAAAGTTGAAGTCAACAAACTGATAGCCAGCGGCTTCATTCGTGAGGAACAACATCCCGATTGGGTCGCCAATATAGTACCCGTCCTCAAGAAGAATGGAAAGATTCGAATCTGCATCGACTTTCGCAACCTGAACGAGGCGTGCCCCAAAGATGAATTCCCCCTTCCTATCACGGATATCATGATCGACAATACCTGTGGCTTCGAACGTATGTCATTCATGAATGGTTTCTCAGGGTACAACCAAATCAAAATGTCTCCTGATGACGAAAAACATACATCCTTCCGAATGCCAATTGGCACGTACTGCTACACAGTCATGCCTTTCGGTTTAAAGAATGCTGGTGCCACATATCAAAGAGCCATAAGCATCATCTTCAGAGACCACTTATGCAAGACAGTGGAGTGCTATATTGATGACATTGCCGTCAAGAGTCGCTGCAAGGAAGACCATCTGCAGGATCTGAGGACGGTATTCGACCTGATGCGAGCGCACAATTTGAAAATGAACCCTACGAAGTCCTTTCTGGGCGTATCCAGCAAGAAGTTCTTGGGTTTTATCATCACCGCCCAGGGTATCCATGTAGACCCTGAGAAGACAAAGGCAATTATGGAGATGGGTCCCCCGAGAAATCTTCGCGAACTCAGAGGCCTTCAAGGGAGGCTAGCTTACATCAGAAGGTTTATTTCCAACCTCTCCGGGCGATGCCGACCATTCATGCACCTCATAAAGAAAGGAGTCTCATTCATATGGGACGAGGAATGCCAGCGTGCTTTCGACATCATCAAAGAATATTTATCAAATCCTCCAGTTTTGGTAGCCCCGGTGCCTGGAAAACTATTCCTGCTCTATGTACGAGCAATAGAACACTCCATCGGGGCTCTGCTGGCACAAAACAATGATGCAGGCCACGAACAGGACATATATTACCTCAGCCGAATGATGATTGGGCCAGAGCACCGATACACCGCTGTGGAGAAGGAATGCCTCGTCCTGGTATTCGCCATTCAGAAAATGCGACATTATGTCACCGAACAAACGATACATGTGATCTCACGAGTCAACCCTCTCAGGGTCCTCATGACTAAACTAAGGGCACTCCGCTCTCGACTCGCTACATGGGCAATATTGCTGTCCCCTTATCATATGATCTTCGTCCCACAAAAGGCAGTCAAAGTTTAAGCCCTGGCAGACTTCTTAGCAGCCCACCCAGGCTCGGAGTCCTCCAGGATATATGAAGAGATCCCAGATGAGGTTGCTGACTCGTATGCAACCTCTCCCGATGATATATGGCGAATGTTCTTCGACGGTGCTTCGAGGACCGGACCTAAGGACAATATAGTCGTCGGAGTCGGGGTAGTGCTAATCTCTCCTTCCGGATTGGTGATTAATCGAGCTTATTCCCGCACCGAGCCCTGCTCTAACAATGTGGCCGAGTACAACGCTCTGGTCATTGGCCTCCAACTTACAAGAGAGCTGGGGGTAGAATACCTTGAAGCATACGGCGATTCCCAACTAATCGTCAATCAAATCTGGGGCTCATACGAAGTCCGCCACGAAGACATGAACCTTTATCACCAAATAGCGATTAACATCATCTCGTCGTTCGAGGGGTTCTTCATCGAACATGTCCCCAGACTCCGAAATATCGAAGCGGATGCCTTAGCCGGTCTTGCCGCTTCCCTAGCAGTTCCGAATTATGATCGCCAATCAGTGGATGTGATAGGCCACGAACTGGTCTGTCCCAAAAACAATGTGCAATTCGTGGCGAGTTATTCTGCACAGACGATCGATGATGCCCCAGATTGGAGACAACCATTCATCGACTTCGTCGTCTACGACATCCTGCCTGAGAACCCAAAGGAAGCCACCTCCATTAGACGGTATTCTCTCAGATTCTTCTATGATACAGAGACGAAAATGCTGTATCGCCGCTCTTACGATGGATTACTGCTTCGGTGTCTATTAAATGCAGAAGCCAAAGAAGCCGTACGAGAACCTCATGACGGTGTCTGCGGGGCCCACCAGCTCGGCCCAAAACTGTAAGACCGCCTTCGCCGAATGGGCTACTATTGGCCTACAATGGTGGCAGATGCGATAGATTATGCTAGAAAGTGCAAAGCCTGCCAAGTCCACGCGGACTTCATTCACCAACCATCCGAGTTTCTATATCCGACAGTGGCGTCCTGGCCATTCAAAGCGTAGGGAATGGATATCATTGGTCCAATCACCCTATCTTCCTTCCGAGGACATCGCTTCATACTTGCGATCACTGACTACTTCTCCAAATGGGCGGAAGCTGTCCCACTCGCAGAAGTTAAGACTTCAAACGTGATCAACTTCCTTAAACATCACGTCACCTAACGCTTTGGACTGCCCCGAAGGATCATCCATGATAATGGTCCGCAGTTTGCAAGCCACACTTCTATCAGTTTTGTGATAAGCACCGTATTCAGAATGTCGCTTGGACACCATACAATCCGGCATCAAACGGGTTGGCAGAGGCATTCAACAAACAATCATCAAACTCCTCAAGAAGTTTGTCTCCTCCAACAAACGTGACTGGAACGAGAAGCTCGGCGAATGCTTATGGGCTTATCGCACCACAGTCCGAACAGCCACCGGGAATACACCATTCTTCCTGGTATACGGGAGTGAGCAGTCCTCCCATTAGAGACTCAGATCCTCTCACTACGTGTCGCCCTCACACATCAATTGACAACAGACGACAACCACTATCGTCGGCTACAGGAATTGGAGGCACTAGATGAAAAGCGCCTCTTAGCTCAGCAACGAATTGAGCTATACCAAGCACGCATCTCTGGAGCCTTCAACAAGAAGGTCAAAATCAGAACATTCCAGGTGGGCAATCTCGTCTTGGCAGTCCAGAGGCCGATGGTCATGACTCACAAGACCGCCGACAAATTCCAACCAAAGTAGAAAGGCCCATTTATCATTGAGACAGTATTCTCCAACGGTGCTTACCGCCTCGCAAAACAAAACGGAGACTTGGTCATGTTTCCCGTCAACGGCAAGTTCCTGAAGAAATATTATGTCTAAACAACGTTCTCTCCAGCTCATCGAGTTATGTACCTACTGGTACCGCTGAACTCACATCTACACCATTTCAGATTATCGAGTCATATACCCGCTGGTGCCGCTGAACTCACACTTTCTTAATATTCTAAATTACCGAGTTATGTACCCGCTGGTGCCTCTGAACTCACATTCTGGTCACTCTTTCAGATAGTAAGTCACGTATGATTATACCTCTGAACTTTCTTCCTAGAAGAGATCCTCCCTCATGATCCACTACTCGCGCTTCCAGTGCACAAAAAGGGTAACCGATCCACAAATTTCCGAAACGGCCATGTCCTCATTACCTCTGAGTCGTTGTCACTTCCACCAAAAAATAAACCGCCCCCTCGCATAGAACTTCTACGTTCTCCTACCTCTGAGTCGTTCTATGTACCCCTCTTTATTGAGCCCACTCCTGCCATGTCCTCATTACCTCTGAGTGGGAAGGCTCCGTCGAAGAAACCTTCATGCTTGCCATGTCCACATTACCTCTGAGCAAGTATGTCGGTCCCCTTTCAACCTATTATCTGTACCCACAACCGGAGTACTACAAGGATAATAGGTCCACAAATGTCCTCTGTTGACCACAAATGTCCTCTGCTGACCACAAAATGTCCGCTATTGACCACGAACATCTTTCGTGAAGTCCCCCCGCCATGTTCTCATTACCTCTGAATAGGAAGACTCCACGATAAAACCCTCATGCTTGCCATGTCCTCATAACCTCTGAGCAAGTATGTTGGTTTCCTTTCATCCCATTATCCGTATCCTGGACCAGGGTACGCCAAGGATAATAGATACACAAATATCCCTTGCAAAACTTCTTAGCATAAATCCACCACCTCACCATGCCCCGGGAGCCCAGCTGCTCTACGGCATTCTTTTTTCTAACACCGAGAACATCCATGACCACTTTGCCATGGCTATTCCAGACATCTTGTCCAAACCTGTTATCCGTACCTAAACCCAAGGTACGCCTAGGGTAAAAGGTCCACAAATAATCCCCCAGCAAGTCCAGTTCCACGAACACCACAAGTACAAGAAAAAGAAGATGAGTTGAAACATGCTCATTTATTCAAAATTCAAAGTGCTACATCATTTGGGATCACATCCCTTACAAAAAAAAGAGAAACAAAAGAAAACAGAAAGCTGATCACTGCTCCGGGGCACATAACACCCTGAGACGGTCCATCAGCAAGGCAACCGACCGCTCAAACCTCTGGAAAGCTCGACGCTCCACCTCGTGGGTCAGCACCGCCTCGTCCTCCAGATGAGCGTGAGCTTGCCAGTTGTCCTCAAATTTCTTAAAAGCCCGCTCCAGGTTAGCAGAAGATCGGGAAACCTTCTTGGCCTCCCGAACGATTGACTCCTGGTCCGCCTGAGCAGCCTTCAGCTCTGACTCTAAGAAGGCCAATTCCCTCTGGAGTACGAGAATCCGCTCCTTCGTATCAGTGATTCCACGAGAAGCAGACTCTTCCCGAGCACGACAAGCCTGACTCCGACGATCCAGCCTGTCATACGAAGCGGAGAACTTGTCAAGGTCTCCCCGTACAACTGGCCCGGCAGTATCTCGAGCAAGCTTGATCCTATCCCGAGCAGCAATAAGGAAGCCCCGCTCCTGCTCAATAGCAGCAGGCAAGCATGCCTGCCATATCGCCAGTAGTTGGGTCACAAGCTGATCAGCCTCCGCCAGCTGAGGCTCTAGCAGTGCGTGCAGCCAACCCTACCCCGCTAGGAAGGGACTTCAAAGTTGTAATCTGACCCCGATCGTACCGGAGAGATAGAGAAAAAGGGGTCCCCCGTTCCACCGCAGCGTCTACGCCCCTTTTTAAATGGCGATAGAAGCTGTCGACCATGTCCTGCGTCACCTCGTCCAGAGTCTCCGAGGAAGCCGGTGTCAACGGGAGTGTGGCTGGCAACACTAAAGAAGACGCAACAGAATCTGCCGCTCCTGCCATAAGAGAAGCAAACTCCGTACGGAAGGACGCATGAACAGCGGCCAATTCCTTTTCAGCGGTCTGAAGAACTTGAATGCTCGGCAGGGTCGAGAGGTCAATCTCCGGAGCCGTATGATCAGCAGACGATGAGGTGGAGACCATCGCCAGCTCCATTCCCAACTGCCCGGGGCTGGCGGGAGGCCCCTCGATATGAGACGGCAAAGGAGTGGGAACGCTCCTTTCTCCCAGATCACGGCAGGCTAAGCCTTCCCTAAGAACATCCGCGGTGGGAAGTAAAGGGTCAGGACCTGCAGGGCCAAGGTGACCATGAATCGATTTGACCGGGAGAATATGTTGATAGAGCAAATAAGCCCCCTCACTAGTCAATATCTGGCCTATCTTACCAGTAGAGGAGTGTGGAGGCCGAGGTTCGCCTGCAGCCACCGCAGCCTCTTCACCAACAGCCTTCGAGTCAGGTATAATGGACTCCTCCGCCCTGGCATCCTCGGGGGGGGGAGGAATGCACCAAGATCGGCGTCACCTTGCTGAAATTCAGCGATCTCAGAGACGGGCCCGAGGAAACCTTTGTCACCCCGGGCCGAGGCCTCAGCAACCTGGAAGCTTCCAGCCGTCGCTGAGATAGCCCCCGCAGAAAGGACCACGGCACACATGTCGCTAATCAAGGCAGCAAGGGCCGGATCAACTCCAGGGACAGTAGACGGTTCCAGAGAGGTCGGTTCATCAGACACCTACAAAGAAAAGTGATTAAGTCATACTGCCGAAAGAAAAGAAAACTACAACAAAGAGATAGCTCTGACTTGGTCTTACCTCCGGAACAGCGTCTATACCTTCACCCCTCTCGGTAATAAGTAATCCACGAGACCTAACGGCAGCTCTCTTCACGGAAAAGGTCGCTCTGCTGTCAGAAGACTCGCGTCTGACTCGTTTACGTGGGGAACCAGACACAGCTGAAGGCTGTTCTTCCCTCACTACTTCCTCTTGTGTAGTAAGCAACGGATCTTCCGTCGGTTCATCGGGTATGGGAAGCGGTTGATCCGTTACTTCTTCACCTCTACCAGAAAGGGAGTCTTCTCTATCATGATCATCCTTCTCCGCAGCCGACTCGGAAGGTTCTGATTCAGGGAGGGAAGTCTGGAGCGCTAGTTGCTTTCTAGCCTTAGCCCCTTGGGCTTCTCCTCTAAACCGGTACCCACGATGAAACTGGTACTCGGATCGAAATTAACAGGAGGCTTGTTCGCCATAATGTGATACAAAGCAGCCACGTACAAAATTTCCCTCGGCGCCTTAGCATCGGGGACCGAGAAGCTGGCCCGAGTATGATAAGCGTCATAATAATTCCATGCCCTGACACCATCAAGAACGCTACCTTCAAAGCCCAAACAAGGGTTAGGACAATCAAGGAATAACTGGCTGTAACCAAATTG
Source organism: Iris pallida (assembly GCA_029216955.1). Lineage (NCBI taxonomy): Eukaryota > Viridiplantae > Streptophyta > Magnoliopsida > Asparagales > Iridaceae > Iris > Iris pallida. The sequence goes on along the minus strand of JANAVB010042620.1, from coordinate 1,384,428 downwards.
GCGGGAAAACCTACTAGGTAGGTAAGGCTCCAAGTACACATTATCGCGGTTACGATAAACCAGATGTGCGGGGCGGATGTTGCGCAACCAGGTGAGCATATCCGGAGATAGAAAGTGAGAAGGCCCGATACCATCTAGATGTACCTTCCTCACTTCCTCATCAGAAAAGGAAGGAACAGACACAAAAAAGTTACACCCATCCACCCTCGCCAGTGCCTTCCGACAAGATGGCATAGTGTTGTATTCCCAAGACCGGCGATAGCATTTGAAAAGGAAAGCGTCTTCATCTGTAGCATCTTCCGCTATCCCAGGTCCCATTAAAGACTTGTAGTGCATTGCCAACCACCCCATCAAATAGTGGAAATGCAGTTCTACGCGCTCAAAATCCAACGTCTTCTTGTGCGCAATAACCTTGGACGAAAATGTTCGAAGACCATGGTGTATGCTACACACCATAGCAGGAAGAAGGGCCAGTCTAACTCCAAATACCTGTTTAACGACAGGGAGAATGAAATGACGACCGATCCTCTCGATAGAACCCGCTCCTCCCGAGACTACGCAGTTCCGTAGCCATATCATTAAAAATCCAGCCAGGAGCGCCTTCTCTGACATCTGTGTGGTCCCGTAGTAAAAATAGCTAAGAGAGTCAGTTTGACTCCCGAATATGTCGCTCTTGGATCGCGACTTCTTGACGCTTGACATCAGACCCTTTCTCTCTCCATGCGTTCGAGGGGTTCGAGGAGTAACTTCGCCAGAAGGGTCAACTTTAAAAAGATAATTAATCCAGGATGTGGTGTGGGGAGCGGTCCCTTCGGAGCTATCTATCGTTTTTATAGCCATCTGGTGACAAGCACTATGGTGGCACAGCAACTCCCGATACACCGCAACAGAACCTGGGAGTCGTCGGTTCAAGTCCTCAAACTCCTCATTCGATGGGGTATATACCTCGAAAGGCTCATTCCCCTACGAAAGTTTGGAGACAGTATACATCTCATGGAGAGCAAGCCCCAACTCCGCTCCGGGTGCAAAGAACATTCCCGTTCGCCGGCTATACATCTCCAAGAGCACCACGAACAGTGGTTTATTAATAGGAAGCCCGTGACAAGTGCCCCGAATGGCATAGTAAAGTCCCACCTCCCGCAAGAATGTTTCGTAGGTCTGCAGAACCCTAGTGGTCAACTGGGCCCACGTAGAAGTGGAGTTTATCCAGTTCGGCAATGCCAGCCTGCCAACGGGATAAGATTTCTTGCGAACAAGCCGATTCAGGAAGGTATCAGCTTGAGTGAGTGTGAAGTTGGGACCGTATACATTCATGAAAGAGCCCGGGGCCAGACCCATCATGTACTGTAGGACGAAATCCTTACCCACATACGCTGACCGCATGTTCGGTTATAATGGATGTTGCCCATCAACATTCTTGATTGAGTAGGAGTTAAGTTACACACCATCTTCCTGTCCAGCAACACCATATTGAACCACGACAGAGGATAATGACGTTCCATGAGAGGAATATGGATTGCCACTCCATCCAAGGAAAAATCCCAGTTCTCGAAAATCTCTAATACTCGGGGATTCTTTATGATTAAAGCGTCTCCAAAAAGGAACGAAGGCTTCAGGTATTTTCCATCCAGCTTCCTAGTATTCATCATGGAACGGAGGTAATGGAGGGTCTGATTCTCGATGGCGTTCAACCTCTCCGAAGGCTAATCAGCAGAGAATTGATTCAACACATGCTTAATTAAGTCGTCAAGACATACGCCTAAGACGAATTGATTTGAACCCACTATAAGTTCCCCCGCAGGATTTACTGGCAGATTCACTGAAGATAAGGCAAAAGAAACAAGTCAAAAAGATAGCTAAAACACAAAACTACGTGATGCTTATGCGGCTTAGCTCAGTATAGCCTCATGCGGCTCAGTTTAAAAGAGTTCATACAGGTCAGTCCGAATGAGCTTATGCGGCTCAATTTGAAAGAGCCCATGCGGTTCAGTTCGAATAAGCTTATGCGGTTCGACTCGAAATAAACTTATGCGGCTCAGTACGGATGAGCTTATACGGTTTGAAAGGAGCATATGCGGATATGGTCTGATTCGAATAAGCTTATATGATTCGGCTCGAAACAGGCTTATGCGGTCCAGCGCAGATGAGCTTATGCGGTCCAGTTAAAATAGTCTTATGCGGTTCAGTTAAAAATAAGCTTATACGGCTCGATTTGAAAGAGCTCATACGGTCCAAGTCCAGATGAGCTTATGCGGCCCTGATGATGAAGTAGTTATGCAACAAACTTTTATGCGGCTCAGGCCTGGGTCATATCCCATGCGGCCCGAATATGAGTCGGACACACAGCATACTTGGGAATATAGGCTCGCGCATAAGATATGCAGCGTAGCCATGGCAGTTCATATTGATGGTCCTACCAGCAATAGGAGGGTGAACGTCGGGGTGAAAAACAGGCACGCCAGCCGTCGGAGGAGCCGCCACGTTCGCCGCCGCAGTCGATGAAGACACGGCCTTCTTACCCTTCACCGCCGCAGAAGATGACGTGGCCTTCTTGCCCGTAGCAGCAGCAGTCTTCTTGGGAGCCATTGCCGATCGCTGATAGGAGAAGACGAAGAGGAAGTCGACAACAAAAAGTTCAAGCAAAAGTGAGAAGGTAAAAAAAACCCTCAAAGAATAAAATTACTCCTATTTATAGGCGAAGGAGGCTCGAAAAATCAAACAAACACCTCGATCCACGCGCCGCCTAAAAGAATAAACCGCTTTGGTCAAAACAAAACTGACCCTTGGGATCCTCCCCCAAGAGGCGGCGAATCAAGGGCATTTAATACAGAAGATTTGCACACGTGGCTAGGACACGTGGCAAAAAGTCTATGCGGCCTTACAGCTCATACGGCCAGATAAATCCATGCGGCTGAATCATCTATGCGGTCAACAAAGGCCATGCTTCTTATTCAAAGTATTTCAATTTTGCAAATTGAAAACTTTGATAGGGGTCTTGTAGAAGCATGGAAAATATCAGAACGATGATCTATGCGGCTTAGAACAGGAGAACCCCATGCAGCTCATACAGAAACAGTCCCATACGGTTCAGAGAGACTCTTAGTCTCATGCAGTTCGGACAGGAGAGTCCATGCGGCTTACATAGGGACAGTCCTGCGGTTCAAAGAGTCCCCCAGTCGCATGTGGTTCAAAAGTACATACGGCTGACAGAGATATGCGGCTCAATGCCACGTGTACCCACGAGACCCCTTCACACAGCTGGCCATCGAGAAGTATGCCTATTTAATGCTCTGCCATGATTTGACAGCTAACGGCTCTGACATGAAGTGTCATAATGGCCCTGTCATAATGACAGACTCTTGGGAAATAGGAAAAAATCTCTGACACGATTCGAGATTGACACGTGGCTACCCCTATGTGGCTCCAGTGAAGAACAGCTTCATGCGGCTGGCAAGAATCGTCTTTCTGCGGCTCACCAAGAAGCCATCCCATGCAGCTCGCAATTACTACACTTATGCGGCTCACCAAGAAGCCATCCCATGCGGCTCACGATTACTACACTTATGCGGTTCACCAAGAAGCCATCCCATGCGGCTCGTAAATACTATACCTATATGGCTCGTCGAGACGCTGTCTTATGCGGTTCATGGATGTCATGCGGCATTGGCAGAGTCCTGTTGGCACATTTTATTTTGAGTAATTAACAGCATCTTCGTAGTTTAGTCTTCTGTTCTTCAGATTCAAACATTCTCAGAAGATCTACTACATGGAGTTCTTCCATTCAAGAGCTTTCTCCTTCTTCCTTGAAGACTGTAGCAGTTACCGGCGTTCCCAGCATATGACGACGTCTTTCTGCTTAGAGCCTTTGAGTCTGTACTGGTCTAGGTATATCTGTAAACACCTAAGGACGGATGACAGTAAAAAGAACAAGTCAAAAATCAAATAGCTACAGAGCGGCATACCGGCGGTATGCTTCGGCATACCGACGGTATACCGTTTTTAGTATACAGAAAGTTGCTGTGACAAATAGTCGGCATACCGGCGGTATGCTTCGGCATACCGACGGTATACCGCTTTTCTTGTCCAGAAAGTTGCTGTGACAAATTGTCGGCATACCGACGGCATGCTCCGGCATACCGGTGTATACCGTTTTTAGCAACTCAAAACTTGCTGTGACAATTGTCGGCATACCGGCGGCATGCTCCGGCATACCGGCGGTATACCGGGTTTCAAATATTTGGTTTTCGAATTGCTTTGACTAGCATTAATGGCCGTATTTAATGCTCTCTAATGATCATTAATATGACCGTTACTATTTGGCCGATATACCGACGGTATGCCGCTGTATACCGACGGCATGCCGGTCTGTCTGTATTCAGAGCATTAAATGCCACCAACTCTTGGTTCTCTTATAAAAGAAAGCTCTCTCTCTCTCTTGAGCTTCTTTACCAACTCTTCCATAAATTTTCCAACAACCAAGAGCTCCACCATTAATACTCTTTCAAGCTTTTCATTATCATCCTCTCCCAAAGTACTAGAGTATTAAAGAGTTGTACATTTCGATCTTCACGTGTTAGAAGATCAACAAGTTCTCATTCTCTTTTGTTTGAAGTTGACGAGCCTTCGTAAGAAAACTCGTGTGTAGAAGTTGGCGAGTCTTCGGATCCAAACTCGTGTTGAAGTTGGCGAGTTCTTCGGATCCAAACTCGTGTGTACTATTTGGTAAAATAATAGATTAAAGTCGGAGAGAGTTTCGGGACTGGACTGCCTCAAAAGAGGATACCAGGATACATCCTTGCGTTTGCGTTTGATCTTTCTACTCTTTACTTTCATTTGTCTTTATTGCATCAATTGTTGTAGTTAATTTTTAATTTCCCTATTCACCCCCCCTCTAGGGTTCTACAATTGGTATCAGAGCTTCGTTCTCTTGATTTGAATTTACACCCTTGAGTGATCCATGGCCTCTAACCCTAGCATCAACACGTTTCACAATGAGGGACACTCCACAAATAGGCCTCCCCTATTTGATGGTACCAACTATAACTACTGGAAGATTAGGATGGGCATTTATCTAAAGTCCATAGATTTCAATTTATGGGATTGTGTGATAAATGGCCTTCCTACTCCTTCCAGAGCTATTGAGGATATTGCTTCTGACACCCTTCGGGAAACACTTGCTGAAAACATGAAGAAGCTTGCTTGTCGAGATGCCAAGGCAATGAATGCTCTTTACTGTGCTCTCGACAGTAGTGAATTCAACCGTATCTCTACTTGCAAGACTTCCAATGAGATTTGAAAGTTACTTGAAGTCACACACGAGGGAACTTCACAAGTGAAGGAATCCAAGATCAGTAGACTCACGCAAGAATATGAGTCTTTTAAAATGAAGCATGATGAATCTATTGCTAGCATGTTTACTCATTTTGGTGACATCATTAACCCTCTCTCTTCTCTTGGAAAGGAATATCCCGCTCATGAAAAGATAAGAAAGATTCTTAGTGGATTGACGAAAGCTTGGAGTCCTAAAGCTACCGCAATTATTGAGGGGAACGATCTAACCGTCATGAACCTAGAGACCCTCATGGGTAAGCTAATGACTCACGAGCTTGACATGAAGGATCAAGAGGAATCCTCCATTCAAGAGAAGGAGAAGGAGAAAACCAAAGAAAAGGAGAAGACACTTGCTCTCAAAGCATCAAGGTCCTACTCCAAGGATAGCTCCGACGATAATGAGTCGGATGATGATGAAGAAATAGCTCTCACAGCTAAGCACTTCCGGAAGTTCTTAAAGTTCAACAAGGCCAACCACTCTAGACGGGACAATGAAGAGGACCCGGCATGCTATCAATGTAGAAGACCCGAACACATCAAGAGGGATTGTCCGATGATACGAAAAGACTCAAGCAAGTACGAGAAGCCTAGCAAGGGAAGCTCGTCCTCCAGAAAGTTTGCCAATACTAGCATTTGGTGTGAAAGCGATGCGAGCGACTCCGACAACGACAAGGAGTGCAAACACAATGCCAACGTCTGTCTCATGGCAACCGATGAGGTACTTGATGATTTTTTCTTAAACACTCTTACCTATGAGGATTTGGAGAAAGCCATTCTTGAGTTACATGAAGAACATAAAGGTGTTCGGAATAAATACAAGAAATCTCTCAAGGAGGTTGAGGCTCTTCAACTTGAAGTAGAGAGACTCTCAAGTATCATCATTGATGTGAAGGGAAAATCTTCTATTTCCGACACGGATGAAATAGAGTCTTTGCGACTCAAATTTCAAGAATCTCTTGACACCATCAAGAAAAAGGATGATGAGATTCAATCCATGAGAAGCTCTTATGAATTTGCCATGCGCAAATGTCAAGATGCTAATAGAAGAGAATATTCCACTTCTATTAAGTATAATGATCTTCTTACACGAAGTAAGAATTTAGTTAATAAGAATACCACTCACATGCATGCTCCAAGATACCCTCACACTCATCACAATGCTAGGCATAACCATTACATGAACACTACACACAACTCCTTTTCTAACACAAGAAAAGGACCTTCTGTTAAGAAGAACACCTCTCATCATGCATTTTACTATCATCATAACACTCATGGTAGAACTTCTCACACTAGAAACTCACACATGCACAATACTCACACTTCTTCTTCTAAATCTTCTTTGATATGCAATTATTGTGGTTTGCTCGGTCACACTTCTAACTTTTGTTATACAAGAAAACAAGTTGACATGAGAGTTCTTAAGTGGGTTCCTAAGACTAACACTCATGGACCCATAAGATCATGGGTTCCAAAATGTTCATCTTCAACTTATGTTATAGGTGACGAATCCTTCTCATGCTAGAAGCAAGTGGATTCTCGATAGCGGTTGTTCACGGCACATGATCGGTGATGCTTCATTTTTTACAACGCTATCGATGAAGAAAGAAGGACACGTCTCCTTCGGTAATAATCTTAAAGGTTATATTATTGGAAATGGTAATATCGGTTCTCCTCCTTATCCTTGTATTAATAATGTATGTCTTGTTACTAATCTCAAGCATAATCTCCTTAGTATTAGCCATCTTACCGATAATGGCTATGATATCAAGTTTGTTAAACTCAAATGCTACATTACCGATAGCTCCAATGGAACTATTGTGTATGAAGGCATTAGAGAAAACAATATTTATGTTCTTTATCTTGTTGAAGGTACTAACAATGACAGGTGCCTAGTTGCCAAGAACGATGAGAGTTGGCTTTGGCACATGAGGCTTGGACATGCCAACATGGATACCATCTCTCGCCTCGCCTCCAAGAAGCTTGTACGAGGACTTCCTAGTATCCCTTTCAAAAAGGATATGGTATGTGAAGAATGCGAGAAAAGTAAGTTGACCAAGTCATCCTTCAAATCCATCAACTATGTGAGTACCACTAGACCCCTTCAACTTATTCATATGGATCTTTTCGGGCCTAGTAGAGTAGCTAGCCTTGGTGGCAAACTTTATGCTTTTGTTTTAGTTGATAATTTTTCGAGATTTACTTGGGTTATTTTTCTTGCTTGCAAAAGTGATACTTTTCATGAATTTGTTGCTTTTTGTAAACGTGTTCAAAATAAGAAAGATTTTTCTATCAACAAAGTTAGGAGTGATCATGGAGGAGAATTTGATAATGTTGATTTTAAAAGATTTTGTGAAAAGAATGGTTTTGGACATGATTTTGCTTGTCCTCGTACTCCTCAACAAAATGGTGTTGTGGAGAGAAAGAATAGAACCCTTGGCGATATGGCCCGGGTTATGTTAAACCAATATAAGCTCCCCCAATATTTTTGGGCGGAAGCTATTAATACGGCGTGTCATGTTATTAATAGAGTCTTGATTAGACCTATTACTAAGAAGACACCTTATGAGCTTTGGTTCAATAAAATTCCTTCTATTGAATATTTCAAAGTTTTTGGTTACAATTGTTTTATTTTGAATACCAAGGATAATCTAGGCAAGTTTGAAGAAAAAGCCTATAAAGGAATATTCTTGGATACTCTACTCATAGTAAAGGTTTTCGTGTTTTTAACAAAAGAAGTCTTGTTGTCGAAGAGTTAATCAATGTCTCTTTTAATGAACTCAACTCTTCTACATTCTCCTCTTCCGAGGATATTGATGACATCTCGTTTGGGTTGGAGAACTCCTCTATTGAGGATCGTCCTTCTTCATCTAACAATGAAGTTGTGACCCCATCTAAAGAGTCTCCTCCTCTCGAGCCTCCTCCACAGGATCTCCCAAGAGAATAGAGATTTGTCACCAATCATCCTAAGGAGCTTATCATTGGGGATCCTTCCTCAAGTGTTAGCACAAGATCCGCCACTCGTGATCTCTATGCCAATGTGGCTTTTATCTCTCAAATAGAGCCTAAAAATGTTAATGATGCTTTTCTTGATGAATTTTGGATGATAGCTATGCAAGAGGAGCTAAATCAATTTGAGCGAAGCAAGGTTTGGGAACTTGTCCCAAAACCTAGCAATCACCCCATTATTGGAACTAAATGGGTGTTTCGCAACAAGCTTAATGAAGATAGGTTAGTGACTCGTAACAAAGCCCGATTGGTTGCTCAAGGCTATAACCAAGAGGAAGGCATTGACTACGACGAAACCTATGCTCCGGTTGCACGTCTTGAATCCATTCGTATGCTTTGTGCCTTTGCTTGTTTTAATGACTTTAAGCTATTTCAAATGGATGTTAAAAGTGCTTTTCTAAATGGTATTATTAAAGAGAAAGTTTATGTTAAACAACCTCCTGGTTTTGAAGATTTTCAATTTTCTAATCACGTCTTCAAACTCCATAAAGCCCTTTATGGCCTCAAACAAGCTCCACGTGCTTGGTATGAGCGTCTTAGCTCTTTTCTTGTTTCTCATAATTTTTTAAAGGGCAAAATTGACACCACATTTTTTATTAAATCCCATGATGGGACTCTCTTATTGGCTCAAATTTATGTTGATGATATTATTTTTGGTTCTACTAACAACACACTTTGTGTAGAATTTGCCAAAGTTATGCAGGAAGAGTTTGAAATGAGTATGATGGGTGAACTCTCCTTCTTCTTGGGATTACAAATCAAACAAGGACCTAAAGGAACCTTCATCAATCAAGCAAAATATACAAAGGACCTCCTCAAGCGTTTCGACCTTGACTCATCCAAATCAATGAGGACTCATATGGCCACAACGACAAAGCTTGACAGTGATGAAGATGGCACATCGGTCGACATTTGTAAGTATAGAGGTATGATCGGTAGCTTACTCTATTTAACTGCTAGCCGTCCGGATATCATGTTTTCTGTTTGCTTGTGTGCACGATATCAAGCCAATCCAAAGGAATCACATTTGAGTGCCGTTAAGCGCATTTTTTGTTATCTCAAAGGCACCATTAACATGGGTCTTTGGTATCCGAAATCTTCATCCTTTGAGCTTTACGGCTTTTCGGATGCAGATTTTACCGGATGCAAGATTGACCGCAAAAGCACTAGTGGCACTTGTCAATTCCTCGGAAAGTCCTTGGTATCGTGGTTTAGTAAGAAGCAAAACTCTGTTGCTCTTTCAACCACTGAGGCAGAGTATATTACGGCTGGTTGTTGTTGTGCACAAATTCTTTGGATGTCACAAACACTTTTAGATTATGGCATTTCTCATTCTTGTACCCCTATTAAATGTGATAACACTAGCTCTATCAATCTCACGAAAAACCCGATTTGTTACTCACGTACGAAGCACATTGAAATTAGACACCATTTTCTTCGTGACCATCAGCAAAAAGGAGATATCCGTCTTGAATTTATTGATACTACCTATCAATTAGCCGATATCTTCACTAAGCCCCTCCCAGAAGATCGCTTCTCTTTCCTTTGCCGTGAACTAGGCATTTTGTCCTTTGATCCATAGTCCCATTCGGCCGGCACACCGACGGTATACTACGGTATACCGGCGGCATGCCGTTTTTCCAAGCAGAATTATGTTCTGTTTTGAAACTCGGCATACCGTCAGTACACGTCGGCATACCGCCGGTATGCCGGTGGGAGGCGGACAGGACACATACTCTGAGATCCGGGCCCACTTTTTTATCTCTCTTCCATTATTCTATTTATCATATCTTTATTCCCTCTCATCCATCCCATCCCTCTTAACTACCCATCTTCTCAACTCCCCTCCTATTTATTACACTTCAAAATACCTTCCCCCTTTCTCTCCTCTTTTTACTCCACTCTCATTAATTTCATCCCATCACCTTTTCATCTTTCCACTTTACTCCTCCTCTACAACCGTTCCCTTCCTACCCCCCCTTTCAAACTCATCTCTTCATCTTCCTCCTCTACTTTAAAAACCCTCTTTCTTCCATCTCTTCTCTACTACTTCTTCCACACCAAAGCACCAAATCCCTCTACAATGGCTAACCCTAAGCGCCCCCGATCCTCCTCCTCCTCCTTGTTCAATTCCTTTGTCCCGGTGGCGCTACCTACCGGCTATGACCAACGCGTCTTCTCCAACTCTCTGGCGGTCGACCTTTGGTTCCAGCACTTCATCCATCACAACGTGTTCAAAGGACGGGCGATCAACTGGAACCTCTTCCCCAGTCACGTCCCTTTGTTTGACGATGCCGGTCTCTCCTCCCTTCTTCGGCGTCAGATTCCTGTCTACCCCGCTGCTGTCCGACTTTTCTATTGCAACATGCGAGGGGATGACGACGATCCATCCGCCATTCAATCTATGGTCAATGACCGCCACTTTCGTCTTACTTTTCAGGAAGTGGGGAACATCCTAGGCATCCCAGACAAAGGGGAAGCGTTACCATCTTTGGGTGCTCTCAACTCCTCGGCGGCATCACCTTTTGACGAATTCTGTCGTATCATCTGCAAGGGTCCCAACCCTCCTGCCATCCCGGCCCTCTCTGTCCAGCTGGAGCCGTTTTATTACGAGCTCCATCGGATCGTGTGCCACACTCTCTTTCCTAAGGGCGGGAACTATGACGCAATCATCGGTGATGCCCTCGTCTGCATGTATCATCTCTATGCCCGGAAGCGATTCTCCTTCCCAAAGACTCTTCTTTTGTAATTCCGGCGTGTCTTACCTTCGGGGAAGCAGAATCTCTACTATGGCTCTTTTATCACTCTGCTTATGGAGGCCAAACATGTTGACCTGTCTCTCTGCTCCTCGGATGGCGTCCCCTCATATCTCGTTGTCTCCCGTACCCTTGCTGGCGCCTATACTTCCCGTGCCTCATCTTCCCAAGAGCAACCGGCATCCACTCCTGCTGCTCCTATATCTACCCCTCCTAATTTGGGCTGTTATATGCCGCTCACTCAGCAACACTTTGATATACGGATGGCCCAGGCGGAGGAGCAGATGTGGGCCCACACTCGTGGACTTGGCGCCCTGATCCAGACTCGTTTTCACGATCAGGGGTACTTCATTCAGCGCACTCTTCAAGACCGTGATGCCTTTCTGGATCTTAATCTTCAGGATCCCATGTACACGGGCCCGCGCTTCTCAGACCCTAATGCCTATGGGTTTATGTACCCTGACGGCATTGATCCTTTTGGCGCCTTCCAGCAGGCTCAGGGTGATGATGATGATGATCCGGCTGAGGATTAGGGATGGACTTCCTTTTGGTGATGGTTTCGGTTCTTGAGTGTTTCTAGTTTTTATGTGTTTTTCCTTATGTTGTCTTTTGTGGTCCTTCGGGGACCGGTTGTTGCTTGTTCTAGTTGTCTGCTGTCCTTCAGGGACGTTATCTATGGTTGTCTCTCGTGTCTGGCTCTCGTTGTGGAGAGTCTTTTTATTACTATGATATGTATGGGTCCAGCATGTATTCACTTTCTACTTTAATATATTAATGCATGCTTCTCTTTATATACTCATGTCATTTTTATTATGCACTGTTTCTATTGTTTATCCCCATCTTTGACTAAGTGACAAAGGGAGAGAAATCGTATTGAGGGGGAGCTGTCTACCTACGGGGGAGCTACTCCCTGAAGATGCTATCTCTCTAATTTGTCAATTATCAAAATGGGGGAGTTTGTTGGCACATTTTATTTTGAGTAATTAACAGCATCTTTGTAGTTTAGTCTTCTATTCTTCAGATTCAAACATTCTCAGAAGATCTACTACATGGAGTTCTTCCGTTCAGGAGCTTTCTCCTTCTTCCTTGAAGACTGTAGCAGTTACCGGTGTTCCCAGCATATGACGGCATCTTCCTGCTTAGAGTCTTCGAGTCTGTACTGGTCTAGGTATATCTGTAAACACCTAAGGACGGATGACAGTAAAAAGAAGAAGTCAAAAATCAAATAGCTACAGAGCGGCATACCGGCGGTATGTTTCGGCATACCGACGGTATACCATTTTTAGTATACAGAAAGTTGCTGTGACAAATAGTCGGCATACCGGCGGTATGCTTCGGCATACCGGCGGTATACCGCTTTTCTTGTCCAGAAAGTTGCTGTGACAAATTGTCGGCATACCGACGGCATGCTCCGGCATACCGGCGGTATACCGTTTTTAGCAACTCAAAACTTGCTGTGACAATTGTCGGCATACCGGCGGCATGCTCCGGCATACCGGCGGTATACCGGGTTTCAAATATTTGGTTTTCGAATTGCTCTGACTAGCATTAATAGCCGTATTTAATGCTCTCTAACGGTCATTAATATGACCATTACTATTTGGCCGGTATACCGACGGTATGCCGCTGCATACCGATGGCATGCCGGTCTGTCTGTATTCAGAGCATTAAATGCCACCAACTCTTGGTTCTCTTATAAAAGAAAGCTCTCTCTCTCTTGAGCTTCTTCACCAACTCTTCCATAAATTTTCCAACAACCAATAGCTCCACCATTAATACTCTTTCAAGCTTTTCATTGTCATCCTCTCCCAAAGTGCTAGAGTATTAAAGAGTTGTACATTTCGATCTTCACGTGTTAGAAGATCAACAAGTTCTCATTCTCTTTTGTTTGAAGTTGGCGAGCCTTCGTAAGAAAACTCGTGTGTAGAAGTTGGCGAGTCTTCGGATCCAAACTCGTGTTGAAGTTGGCGAGTTCTTCGGATCCAAACTCGTGTGTACTATTTGGTAAAATAGTGGATTAAAGTCGGTGAGAGTTCCGAGACTGGACTGCCTCAAAAGAGGATACCAGGATACATCCTTGCATTTACGTTTGATCTTTCTACTCTTTACTTTTAATTGTCTTTATTGCATCAATTGTTGTAGTGAATTTTTAATTTCCCTATTCACCCCCCCTCTAGGGTTCTACAATTCCATCATTAAGACACGTGGAAGAGATTCAATGATCCCCCAGACTTGACAGCTGGTAGCAAAGATGATTATGAGATGCAAAGATTTACCAGATCCCAATGACCATATTTAACGTTATCCTCATAATTAATGAGATCAAGTCATATCATTCATAATCAAGCCAATGGGACACGTGGTGAGAGATCCAAGGTACATAACCAATCATGAAGATTTAAAGCAATCAGCATTAATTATTCGCAGGATTCAGTGCTATCCCCATTTATGGCCCAGATCCTTCACGCTTAAAACTAATGGTCTAGATTGATTAAGCATCAGGCTGCCACCACTTTGAGAATGGGTAATCAGCCAAACCCTAATGATTCCCCTCCACTATTATAAATAGCAGGGTGCCATTCCCTTGCAAAAAGAAGAGAGAGACAATAAGAGATATACGCTATTAGAGAGAAAATACACAGAGAGAGAAAAGCCAGAAGAGCAACAGAGGAGCAAGAAGAGCATTTCTTCATCAATGCCAACCATCTTTTCACAAGGAGCCAAGGCCGCATATCGATCGTCCAAGGAGTAAGGCAGGGCTGCCATCGCCTTCCCGAGCCTCTATCGTCACCTCCCAGAATCTAAAATAAACAATTGTACTTAGACTGCTGTACCTAGGTTTTCGTCACTAGGCTTTCTTTGTACAAACGAGTTTGTAACGTGAAGTAAAAGTTCGGTCCTCCGATAATTGTTCTGTTCTTTTATATTTTATGGCAAACAAGGCAGAGTGTAACTAACATGATAATATTGTGTGTTTAATACAAATATTAAAAGCAACAGAGTTTTAGAAAGCAAACGCAAACGCTAAGAATTTTATCCTGGTTTCCTTCTGAGGGACTAGTCCAAGTCCATAAACTCTTACTCGGAGTTGAATCTACTATAGTCACAATAGTGAAACACAAGCTTTAAATCTGAAGCTCTTGCAGATCCTTACACCTTGTGCTTTTATCTGAAGGCACAATGACTTCAACCATGAGCTTTTATTCGAAGGACTCGTTGACTTCAGAACAGAAAAGAAGCTTTTGTAGACTAAGCTTTTACAACTTTTTTCCGACTTCTGACCGAGATCGTACTTGGAATTGGAAGGCTGAGGAAGTTGATCTTAGAGATGAGAAGATTAAAGCTCAGATATTACTCTATAGGATATGAAAGAGGAGAAAAGATGATTGAGTAAGAATATGGAAATCTATGCCTTTTTATACGATATTTTTTGGGCTGAGCTTGGACGGAATTCGGGTGTATAATAATTTTTTTTAACATTGGGAACCACAATATCAAGAATTGCATAACTATCTAGATTTTCCAGGATCGAGTTCAGCCCAAGTTTGGTTGCCAGAATAGGTATAGATTTTTGGTTTATTTTGGACTGATTTTGGTTTGAATGGGTTTGGCTTCTTATAGATGGATTTAGAGGCTGTTTGAGTGGACTTGTTGGATTTATATGAGTGGACTTCTGGTATCAAGTGCGACTAGATGTACACAGGTCCTAGACTCAATAAAATAAAAAATTACATGATTGACCACAAGTACAACTTTCAAGCACAGCAGCATTTGTTGAATTTTTATGTGAGTCATATTGCATCAAATCGAGACATTATTTAGTTAACTGTCAAAATTAAGTTGACTGAGACCGAATTGGCCAACATAAATCAGTTGGACAATGATATGGATTTTATTTAGCACCATTTGTTGAGGACTTAAAACTTGTATAGGAAGAGGGAGTTGATACTTATGATGCACAAAATCAAGAGTTCTTTACTTTTAAGGATTTATTGTTGTGGACCATCACTAATTTTTCTATATATGGAAATATGTCTGGTTGCACTACCAAGGGATATTATGCTTGTCCCATATGCAGAGAAGATACTTATGCGCCTAGACTAAAACATAGTAGTAAAAATGTGTATACTAGTACAAGGAGCCACGATACCATCAATATCGCAGTCAAAAGAAAGTTTTCAATAGTAAGCAGAAATTTTACGATCCTCCAACACCATTGAGAGGAAAAGAGATATTAGACAAGGTTGGTAAAATTTTGAATTCCTGGGGAAAGAAACATGGTAAGTGTAAAGCATCAAAGTTAGGTGAAAGAAGATGGATGAAGAAGAAGTCAATCTTCCTCACACTTGACTATTAGAAACACTTACATGTTCACCACACACTCGACGTTATGCATATCGTTAAAAATGTTTCTGAGGGCATATATGGTACAATGCTTAACATTCCTGGAAAGACAAAGGATGGAGTCAATGCTCGTCTTGATCTTATGGATGAGGGTCTAAGGACAGAACTAAAATCCAATTTTGAAAAAAAAACATACTTATTTGCCGCGAGCTTGTTATACATTAACAAAGGATGAGAAGAAGATATTTTGTCAAATATTGTTAAACCTAAAGGTTCACGATGGTTACTCTTCTAATTTCAAAAATATTGTCTCAATGCAAGATTTAAAATTTTATGATCTCAAATCCCATGATTGTCATGCACTAATGCAACAATTACTACCCGTAGTAATCAGTTCCATTTTGCCTAAGTCAGCTAGAGTTGTTATTACTAGGTTTTGCTTCTTCAATTCAATCTGCAAGAAAGTGGTATATGTGAATAAGTTAAATGATATTCAAAATGACCTCAAGTCATATTATGCATGTTGGAAAAGTACTTTCTACCGTCTTTCTCTGACATTATGGTCCATTTAACTCTCCATCTTGTTGCACAAGTCAGAATATGTGGACCTATTTTTCTGACAAGGATGTATCCATTTGAAAGGAACATGAAACCCTTGAAGGGTTATATGCGCAATCATAATCGTCCCGAAGGATGCATTGCAGAATGTTACATTGCAGAAGAAGTAATATAATTTTGTAGCGAGTATCTATCAGATGTGAGACAATAGGAAATCCTCTTGCAAGGAAGAAAAATGTTAAAGATGGTAAATGTTTGCCATTAAAAAAAATCAAAGACATGCATTACAGAAATACTGAAATTGATTGCAAACTTGCTTGTACAAAGAAAAGCCTAGAAAGAAATCCTAGGAAACAATCTAAGTAATATTGTTTAGTTTTGATTCTGGGGGTGACGTTGGAGGCTCGGAAAAGTGCTATCAACTCTGTCTTACTCCGTGGACTATCTGATGCAGTCTTTAACTCTTGAAAAAATTGTCTTTTTGAAGGTTGCCAGCCATTTGCAGGGGTGTGGCACCCTGTTATTTATAATGGTATGTATGTTAAGCCACATAACACGTGAAGACCCGCTCTTTGGCCGCCATCTGTCAATTTTTTAGGATTTTTTTGCAGCAAATCCAGGCAGTTAGGATTTAGTCAGCCTTCCACGTGTCCTATCGCAGGAATCATTTTGAGCCGCATGAGTCTCTCAGTTTTCGACCATGTGGGGCCGCATGAGACTCATGCGGCTTAAGCCGCAAACTTCCTTAGCCCATTTCTAGCTTAAGGATTTAAGCCGCATAGATTCTGTATTTTGGCCGCATAAAGCTCATGCGGCTTGGGTCACAGTCACCTTTGGTCGCATGAAGTTTTGGAGACTTTGGGGCCGCATATGTTTGAGCCGCATAAGGATCATGCGGCTTAGGTGATACTTCTTATGGCCGTATGAAAGCGTACGAACCCTACTTTTGGTGACGTCTCACGTCTTATCATTTTGTCAAAGTGTCAGAGCTGTCACTTTTGTCAGTTTTGACAGGACTTGTCAGCTTTATCAGACGAATTGCTCCTCTTGGCCACATATCTTTCTTCTGAAGATGTTGTGTCGACGAGTCGCATAAGCGATTGAATCAGTCATACGGCTTTCCTTTATGCAGACCTATTTGGCCTAAAGTACATATGTGGCAATTTGTAATCCGTATGGACCCCATATTTTCTATGCTTCTATAAGACCCCCTTCAATATTTTCAAATTGCAAATTTGGAATACTTTGAATAAGAAGCATGGAAATATGTCAAGCCGCAGGGAGTCTTCTAGTTGCAGGAAACTTTCGAGCCGCAGAAAGATCTCGAGCCGCAGGGAAATATTGAGCCGCAGGAAGACCCCATCAGTCTGTCAGTCTGTCACTGTTGTATTTAATTTTATAGATTCGGTTGTGGATCTCTTTTCGAGATAAAGCCGATGGTTACTAGGAATAAAGTCCCCAAACGTCAATATTATCTTTAATGATCTCGAGAACAGAAGAGATGCTCGACGGTTATTAGGGATGAAGTCCCCAAACGTCGTCATTATCCTTAATGATCTCGAGAATCGAAGAGGCACTTTTTAGCAACTCTATAAATAGGGGTCATTCGGAGAGAGATTTTCCTCTTTCACCTTCTTCTTCTTCGACTTCATCATACTTTCTGCTATGGCTCCAAAAGCTTCAAGGTCGACAGGTACGACGGCCAAAGGGAAGAGACTTGCTTCTCCGTCGAGAGCGGCAGACGCTCCTTCCATTCATCCCGACGTGCAACCCCCTTTCAAGAGTAAGGATGGTGGGCAGATGACGATTGAAATTTTGAATGGCTATAGCGCATATTTTATGCACGGGCCTGTCATATACTGCCTCTGCTTTAAGTCTGGTCGATGCATGCCCTATCTCATTTGACCACATGTGTTCTGTATGATAGTGCCACATGGGCTGGGCTATATAACCGCTGTTCATTTCGAACTTGACCCGCATAAGTGCTTCAAGATTGATCTGTATGAACATTTTATGACTGAGCCGCATAGGTGCCTCATGATTGAGCCGTATGAGCATTTCATGACTGAGCCGCATAAGTGCCTCATGATTGAGCCACATGAGTACTTTATGATTGGGTCGCATAAGTACTGTATGACTGGGCCACATAGTTACCTTATGAGGGAGCCACATGAGTACCTTATGACTGGGTCGCATTAATACCTCATAGTTGAGCCGCATGAACACTTCATGTCTGAGCCGCATAAGTGCTTCATGACTTGAGCTGCATGAGTACTTTTATGAAGCCGGCCTTATGTCCTTGGGCCGCATGAGTTCTATTTTGGCTAGGCCGTATAACTGAAAAAGAACAGAGTCCTTTGTTTTCTTTTTGGTGCTAAGCCCCCCTTTTTTTTTCCATATTTTGTAGGTATCTGGCTAGCAAGGTTCACCAGGACCGGTGTCGGCGATAGAGTGAAAATACATCATTCTGATACATATATCAGACAGCTCAGAACTCCTCATGCTTCGGAAGAGTTTTTCTCGCACCATTTTGGCATACACATCAAACAACTCAGGGCTCTTCATGCTTCGGAAGAGTTTTCCCCAGGTGGTAGGAAGGGCCTTTATACCTCGGAGAGTTGGACGATGGTCAGGCGTCGTTATGAGCGTCCTACCTACACGACTCTCCAAGTAGGCGAAACCACCATCAGGGATAATGTTTTGAAGGTGTGGTCCTTCGAGGGAGCGGGGCTAAGTCATCCGCAATACGGAGGGGAGGATAGCATGCTATATTTGCCCTCCTCCAGGCATATCCTTGGGGATTCAATAGCCTTGTTTGCTTCTCAGCAGTAAAACATGACCTCTTTCGAGGGCCACGAAACTGCTTTTTTGGTGAAGGCAAAGTACTGTCAAACTGACCAAACTATGTATTGCTAGATTTTCCTTTCTTTGTTTTCTGCTGTCGATGTAGTCCTATGAATGTAACTAATTTTGAATAAGCAGGGTATGTTCACTCCATTCTTTATTTGTGATATTTTGTGGTGCTTGTACTAGAGGGCCTAATACAGCATTTGTGTTTGATAACGGACACCCCACTGGGGGATTTTTGTGGACTTATTGCCCTTTTGTGCATCTGGAAATACGAGCAAATAGATTTGAATACTATTTTGTGGACCTACTACTCTTTGGTACATCGATGGTACGAGTAATAGGTTAGGATAATTTTTATGGACTTATTACCTTTTTTGTGTACTGATAATAAGTGGAGAGAAAACCGACATATTTATTCAGAGGTAATGAGGACGTGGTAAATATGGGTCTAAAGTAGAGCCTCCCTACTCAGAGGTAATGAGGACGTGGTAGGAGTAGGCCAAGTAGGGATACACAGAAAAACTCAGAGGTGTTATCAACGTGGAAGTTCTATGTATTTGGGTGATTTGTTTGTGATGGATGGGAAAATAACTCAGAGGTAATATGGACTTGGTTGTTTTTCCCCGTTGGAGAATTTTGTGGACCTATTACCCTTTTTGTGTACTGATAGTACGAGTAATAGATTAGGATAAGTTTTATGGACCTATTACCCCTCTATGCACTGGTAGTGCGGGTAATAGATTTTGAGGCAAACTCTTGGTGGAGAAAAGATATGACCAGGCGATGAGGTATGAATCCATTCGGAGTAGTCAGAGAGTAAGTTCAGTGGTACATGAGGGTATATAACTCAACAATCTAGGAGATTTGAGGTCAGAGTGTAAGTTCAGCGATACCAGAGGGTACATAACTCACAATCTGGAAGATAGTTGGAAGATGTCGTTTAGATATAATATTTCTTGAGGAACTTGCCATTGATCGGCATCATGAGCAAGTTTCCACTTTGTTTTATGAGATGGTACGTGCCATTGGAGAATACGGTCTCGATGATAAATGGGCCCTCCCATTTGGGATAGAATTTGCCGGGGGTCTTGTGAGTCATGACCATTGGTCTGCGAATGGCCAAGACGAGATCACCGACTTAGAATATTCTCTGTCTGACTTTCTTGTTGAAAGCCTGAGAGATGCGTGCTTTGTAGAGCTTTATGCTTTGTTGAGCTTGTAAACGCTTTTCATCTAATGCTTGTAACTCTTGTAGCCGTCGGCGGTAGTTACCGTCTGATGTTAACCAGTAAGTAAGGACCACTCGAAGTGATGGGATCTGAGTCTCCAGTAGAAGGACTGCCTTGCTTCCATAAACCAAGAAGAATAGTGTATTTCCTGTAGTCGTCCGAATTGTGGTACGATACGCCCATAAGCACTCGCTAAGCTTTTTATTCTAGTTGTATTTGTTTGCAGACACGAATGTTTTGAGGAGCTTGATTATGGTTTTGTTGAAAGCCTCAGCCAGACCGTTAGCCGATGGGTTATATGCTGTCGAGGACATGTTCTGAATCCGATTCTTATCACAAAATTGATAAAAAGTGTGGCTTGCGAACTGCGGACCATTGTCGTGAATAATCCTCCGGGACAATCCAAAACGGTAGATGACGTGATGTTTTATGAAACTAATCACGTTCGATGTCTTAACTTCTGCCAACGGAACAGCTTTCGCCCATTTGGAGAAGTAATCGGTGATTGCAAGTATGAACCGATGCCCTCTAGATGACGGTGGGGGTGATTGGCCCAATGATGTCCATTCCCCAAGCTTTAAATGGCCAAGAGACCACTATCGGGTGCAAGAATTCAGATGGCAGATGTATAAAATTTGCATGGATCTGGCAAGCCTTGCACTTTTTTGTATAATAAACTGCATCTGCTACCATTGTGGGCCAGTAATAACCTATCCGGCGGAGTCAAACTTATAATTTTGGGCCAGGTTGGTGAGCCCTACAAGTATCATCATGAGCTTCCTGTAAAGCTTCTTTGGCTTCTGAGTTTGACATGCATCTTAATAGTAGCCCATTGTAGGATCGTCGATATAACATTTTTGTTTTCGTATCATAGAAGAATTTGAGGAAGCGTCTTCTGATTGAAGTTGCTTCCTTCACATTCTCTGACAGAATTTCATAGACTACAAAGTCGATGAGCGGGCATCTCCAGTCTTGTATATCGTTGGTTATCTGGGCGGTGTACTCGTACCCTGTTAAAGATTGTTCTTGAGACAGACCAGCTCATGGCCTATTACGTCGACTAGATGATGAGTATTATTTGGAAGTGCCAAGGAGGTGGCGAGACCTGCTAGGGCATCAGCTTCGATATTTTGGAGCCTAGAAACATGTTCTATAAAGAATCCTTCTAAGGTTGCAATAATGGCAATTGCTGTCTGTTAGTAGGGAATCATGTCCTCATTGTGAACCTCGTATGAACCTCGGATCTGGTTAACAACTAACTGTGAGTCACCATATGCTTCAAGGTACTTGATCCCCACTTCTTTTGCGAGTTGGAGTCCGATGACTAGAGCATTATATTCGGCTACGTTGTTTAAACATGATTCTGTAATAGAATATGTCCGATTGACCACTGACCCAGAGAGGGAAATTAATACTACCCCGACTCCAGCGACGATATCACCATGTGGCCCTGTTCTTGAAGCACCGTCAAAGAACATCCGCCAAATGGCGTCATACAAAGTCATGTTTGAGGTGACGACTTCGTCGGGAATTTCTTCATAGATTCTGGCTGTTTCTGAGCTGGATGGGCTACTAGGAAGTCAGCCAGGGCTTGACCATTGATAGCCTTCTGCCGAACAAAAACCATGTCGTATGGGAATAATAGTATCGCCTAGGTGGCTAGATGAGAACTGAGTGTACCGGGCTTGGTCATGAGAACCCTAAGAGGATTAACGCGTGAAACAACATGGATGGTCTGCCCTGTCATATAGTGTCGTATTTTCTAAATGGCGAACACCAGGGCAAGGCACTCCTTCTCCACGGCAGTGTACCTATGTTCTGGCCCTACCATCATTCGAATAATATAGTACATGGCTTGTTCATGTCCCGAGTCATTATTCTATGCTAACAGAGCACCGAGGGAGTGTTCCATCGCCCGTATATAGAGCAGAAAGGGCTTTCCGGTGACCGGGGATACCAGAACTGGCGGATTCATCAAGTACTCCTTAATATCATAGAAGGTATGCTGAAATTCCTCGTTCCATATGAAAGAGACACCTTTTCTCATGAGTTGAGTGAAGGGTTGACATCGCCCTGAGAGATTAGATATAAACCTCCTGATATAGACTAGTCTTTCCTGAAGGCCGCGGAGTTCACGGAGGTTCCTTGGTGGACTCATCTCCAGGATTGCTTTTGTTTTGTCGGGATCTATGTGAATGCCTCGGGTAGTAATAACAAAGCCCAAAAACTTTCTGCTGGACACCCACAGGAAAGACTTGGTGGGATTCATCTTCAGGTTGTGCGCTGGTATGAGGTCGAACACTGTCCTCAAATCATGTAAGTGGTCATTTTTTGAGCGGCTCTTGACAACGATGTCGTCAACGTAACACTCTACCGTCTTGCACAAATGATCTCTGAAGATGACACTCATAGCCCATTGATATGTAGCACCGGCGTTCTTCAGGCCAAAGGGCATGACCGTATAACAATATATGCCGATTGGTGTTCGAAATGACGTATGCTTCTCATCATCTGGAGACATCTTAATTTGATTGTATCCTGAAAAGCCATCCATAAA
Source organism: Iris pallida (assembly GCA_029216955.1). Taxonomy (NCBI): domain Eukaryota; kingdom Viridiplantae; phylum Streptophyta; class Magnoliopsida; order Asparagales; family Iridaceae; genus Iris; species Iris pallida. The sequence goes on along the minus strand of JANAVB010042620.1, from coordinate 1,361,794 downwards.
GGACATACGCTCGAAGCCACACGTACTATTGATTATTATGTCGGTGATCGGAAGAAGGAATTCATCCTTAGGGCATGCCGTATTCAGATTGTGGAAATCGATGCAAATTCAGATCTTTCCATTCTTTTTGATGATTGGTACTACGTTGGCTACCCAATCTGGGTGCTGCTCTTTATGGATGAAACCGCTAGCTATAAGCTTGTTTACTTCCACTTTAATGGAATTCATGATGTCTGGACAAAACCGCCATTGCTGTTGTTTGACTGGTTTTGCGTCCGGATAAATGTTGACCTTATGAAGTACGATTTCGGAGTTTAGTCTTGGCATGTCTTCATAGCTCCAGGCAAAGATGTCGATGTATTCTCTGACGAGTTGTAACAACGACTCCCGCTCGCCGTCTGTCAGGCTTTTATTGACGAAGATTGGCTTTGGAGAGGATTCATCACTAAGGTTAACTTGTATAACCTCATCCTCAGTGGGAGGATCATGAAGTTCGAAGCGTTTCTCCTATTGTGCGTCTAGTTGCTAGACCCACGGCTCCAACTTAAGTGGTTCAAGTAGATCTTCGTCTTCCTCTTCGACATCAGCGGATGTCATGTTGACAGATAATGTCTGTTTAAATATATCTCTAATACTGCTATCAGAATCGTAAATAGGTGATTCGGACGAATGAGAATGCTACTCGCATTCTTTATTAGAACTTTTGGGCGTTGTTGGTGGTGTGACATACCCGAGGCCGCGTCTATATTTGTAATAATGGTCCTGAGGTTTCCTTGTCGGTGCCGACAGCTGTAGAGGCAATCGCCGACCGCTGCCGTGATTCAGACCCGGGGTAGCCTCCATGTCGTACCCTTGCTTTTTACATGAAGTACTTGGCTTGAGGGCTATACAGGTAGATAGGTAATCTTTCAGCGTCGGGTCTGAGATCAAACTTTTATGGCGTGAAAGATTAAGGACCTTCTTTCCGGCCAAAGATGATCGTGTGATCCCATCCTCTTCTGTTTGGGACCAGAAAGTAGGCTCCTTTAATGGAAGCAAGTCGATTTGGGGTATGGACGGTTGTCACCCGTGTGTACAGACTAACGTCTAGACAGTCCCGTACAACATACATTAGATTAGGCTTGTCATACTCAGGAAAGTCTAACAGCAGCCTCTTATTGATGAAGTAAGGAATTTTGTCCACAGAGATTACATCATCAGGAGAGGGGCTATCCACCTGTGTAACCAAGTATTTGGCGAGCTCTACGTCTTCTTCGGCTACCCCCTACGAGCTTACAAGTCGGGATGCTGTCCTGGGTAACTTGACCACCAAGGGTTCAGCTTGAGGTATTGGCTTGCCTGAGAGTGTTGGATTGACACTTGGTCGCCGACTAGACGAATGACAATTGGTTCGGCAGGGGACTTTGTACCTTCCGATTGCCTTTGAGTGGACTTTGGCAATCGGATCACCATCGACCCCGTGACATGTTTTGGCTCCTGGTTGGATCTCAAGAGTCGTATGACCATTGGTTCCAACTGCGTAGGTGCGTCAGGAGAACCAAGCACCTCTTTATGCAAGGTTGCGATGAGGGGTACGGCCTTGCCCGATTTGCGGGCCTGGAGACGAATTCTCAAGGGTTCTTCTGGCCCTGTGATGGCCTCCAGTTCGTCAGTTATATGTTTCCTAGATTCGTCATATAGACAAGCCTCCGAAGAATAATAAGATTCAACCCCTTTAAAGGGATCGATATCGACGAATTCAGTTTTCACGAAGTCATGCTTATTGACATACTTGAAGCACTGGTGAAGGGTAGATGGCATGATCATATAGTCTTGTATCCACGGACGTCCCAGGAGGATGTTGTAGAAGGTGTCTGCATCTATGACGTAGCAGGTGACCTCCGTCTTCAGGTTGCCAATCTGACATTTCAATCCGATCTTCCCTAGAGGATAGCCCCTTCCCGAGTTAAAACCGCTAATGGAAGTATTGGTCACCGCTAGCAGGTGCATAGGGATGCCAAGAAGTTGGAGCAAGCTTTTTGGGATGATGCTTATTGACGAGCCAGGGTCGATATGCATCCGATCCACCTTGATGTCGCCTATGTATCCAGTGTAGTACAAGGGGCGATCATTCAAATTAGATTTGATCAACATGCCCTGTGGAGTAAATATGATGTTGGGCATCGCATCTATGCTATCGCTGCCCTGTAGATCTGCTGGCGGGTCTTCCCTCGGAGGCTTGACCTGAGCTAAGTAGGTATCAGCATTTTGGAGTGCTTCACTTAATCCGACACGAAGTTCCTTGGAGAGCCTTAAGAGCTCGTACAACGACAACTTTGCTGGCATATTAGCTAATTGTGCCAATATGTCAAAGTTGAAAGGTCTTTCCAGTCCCTGAGGCACATTATTACGGAGTGGCCTGTCGAAGCGGGTTTCCTTTGGCTTGGATTTATCTGCCAGTGGAGGCTGAGATGGCCTTAGAATATCAGAGGGAGGCAATGTTGCCGATTGAGGATCTTCGACTGAACTATCCCGTACGGGCTGGACTTGCGCACCAGACTGGGTAACAACGGCTGCAGCTTCCTCAGCCTCGGCTAAAATTGTATGGCAGGATCGAGACTCAAGCCCTTCTTCTTGTTGGTATAAGATGGCACCGTCTGGGTAACTTCAGGCATTAAGTCAAGGTGCACCCATATGATTTCTTCTCACTAGGTTGTGAGAGGTACCAGTCCAGATGTCTGGTTTCGGACGGGTGGAAGATTAGTAACCTCCATCGTTGCCCGGGGGACAGGTATTACCCCGTCAGGAGTAGATGTCGGAGGGAAGTCGCCGAACTGAATTAACACCATATTTGCCGCCACGGTAACCTCTTGGAAGTCTATCGACAAAGCTTTGGAGTCGATAAGACTCTAAATGTACCGCTTTAATTGAAAGCAGTCCTGAATGGAATGATGGACATAACGGTAGAAGTGACAATATTTTCAGTCCTCTATTTCTGTCGCTCGGGGCTCACGCCTTGGTGGAGGGAGCTGGATCCTACCCCCTTGCAAGAGCATATCGAAGATAGGTTTGACATGACTATCTTCAAACAAGTAATTCACCGTAGGCCAGGGACCTTCCGCCTGCTTTTGTTCGGGCTTCTGGGTCGCATCAGCGACCATGGCCTGTTTGCCCTTATTATCCCGGTTGGAGGTGGCGCCACTATTGTTGTTGCTGGAGGTGGAACCAGGACGTCTGCCTTTATCCTCTTCGTTTGGGATGTGTAATCCCGGCTGTCGAGCCTTCTTCAACTTCACCTCTGCGTTGGTAGCACTTATGATGAAGATTGTCCAATCCCTGAACTGATCGTCGCCCGTCCAGAGGCTAATTGCGGGGAGCAACTTCTTCTGGGAAATTTTAATCAATGAGCTCTCGGGATTGCCTTGGGACAACCTCATTACGGTTTGGCAGAACTGTTCGATATAGTTCCTTGTCAGCTCCCTCTCTCCCTGAACGACGTCCATGGGAGACGGCATTGTCACATCATGCCCCACTTCATAGAATCTCTCCAGGAATATGTGCTTGAAGCTGCCAAAAGAATGAATATAGTTGTTGGGAAGGTTGCGGTACCAGTCGAATGCGATCCCCTCCAATGCTCTAATGAATAATCGTGTAAGGATGGCGTCACTATACGGCAAGTGGTCCGTTATGACTTCAAAGTAAGTCATGTACCGACTAGCAGAGGTCTTTCCATCATACGAATCGATATAGAACGGCTTGTACCGTGGTGAAAAAGGCACATCTCTACATGCAACAAGATATGGCTGCCGTATTCTGAGGTCCCGAGAGGAGTCTCGGGCTTTAAACATCTCTCGAAGCTCCTGGACTTCCCTTCTTGCCTCCTTGGCTTCATCTGCGGCTGAAAGAACGGATGCTCCTAAGGGATCATCACCCACAGGAGGGGCGGTCGTATTGGAGTCCGCGTTGACTGCGGTCCCAAGCTTATTTGTCTGGGCATCCTTGATGGTTGAGTTGGCAAGGCGGCTTTGATCTCGTCCACGGACTTAACCAAGGACAGCAACATGGCTTCCAGCACTTCTAGTCGTTGTCGGTCGGAAGGCGCTTCATAATCATCGTCAGCCATAAAGACTATCCTCACGTGGGTAGAGGTGGAAGGGATTGTAGCAGAGATACCCTCTGTGCCGTACCCTTATATAGAGAAATCGTCGAGAAATATAGGAATGCCATCTTCCTCGAACTCGGAAGGGGTGCTACCCACTATGCAGGAAGTCGCGTTGTCTTGGTAAGGTTGGTGGCTCTCAGGGAAATCCAAGTCTGTTGCACAGTTTTGGGGCATCTCTACACCTGTATGTGTTCTTGGTACACCGAGTTATCGCATATATTAAGGGGACTGCTACCCCCAGTTTCATCTACTCTCAAGGAGGCCGAAGGTGCACCCCCGGATGCTGGAAGCTTCTTTTTGGATCGAGTGCCTAAATAGACACCCTTTGTTGTTGTTGGTTGTAACCCTCCAGATGAGGGTCTCCTTACAATACTGGTCGAGATCGCCGGGCTGGAAGAGCCTGTATTCTTTTCTCCTTTACAAACCTTCTGAGTTAAATTACAAGAGGCGAGAGGAAACTCCTCGTCTCCCAGAATTTGTACATGTTTCTTGAGTTGTTGTCGGATAGGTGCTGGTTGCTGCAATCATTGGAAAACTGACTGCCGTCCTTCAGGTGTTGCTGATTTGTCGCAGTAGCAATTGATGATGACTTGGGTGCAACGACGTCTCGAGAGGGACTCATTGCATGCCGGTGCTGCCACCTTGCGTTTGTGAGTAATCACCTCACGCAAGTCGGTAGCAAGTTGATTTACCTTTGTACCAAACTTGTGGACTCGGGTATCCCGAGCGCACGGGTACTTAGGTATCATGTTTGCTTCCTGATCCGTGGCTAGTAAAAGCACTTGCTCTGGATCGTTTGATGGAGATTTTAAAGACCCACCCTGTCCGTTAGCTCTAGGGGACTAGACGCGGGTGGTTCTGTACAACTTTCCATCAGGAGCCCGTGTAACAGTCAACGGGGCCAGCTGACAATCAACAACTTGGACAGTTGACTGGGCTTGTTGGGCCCGCACTGCCCTAGACTTCTTTGACTTAGCACCCGAAGGTGCATAGTAGAAAGAGTCCAGATTAATACATCCCACATTCTTAATGGGCCATATGGCGTCGAGCCCGCATGAGAGATGGTTGAACACAGAGCTTCTGACAGAGCCGCATGGAACATCCAATCTGAGGCCAGGTTTGGTCGCGCTGCCAGAGCTGGCTACCTCATGACTTATCTTCTTGCGGCCAGAGCTAGCTGCCATATTGACCATTTTCATGCGGCACAAGTTGTCTGCCGCATGGGCGATCTTCCTACGGCCAGAATTGGCTGCCGCATGAGTTGTCTACCTGCGCCAGAGTCGACTACCGCATGGACAAACTGCCCATCTCTCTTATGCGGCTTCTTCTTTATCCGCACAGATTTTCCTTGTGCCCCCAAAAACTCAGCATCGTAGTGTTTTCCTCTGCTGGTTTTGGGAACAGTGGGGTCCTCTGCGGTCAGAAGCAAAGCCGAAGGAGAGCTTTGGTCACCGTCTTGGGCTGCAGAAGGAGCTTTTTCGAGAACTTGGTCGGGGGCAACAGTTCTGTACACCGACGTCCTGCGAGTTCTCTTTGGATTGGCCCGCTTCTGAGACGGGCTGGCGCTCCCTTCAGAGAGCATTTTTTCGAAGGCTTGTTGGTCGAAACGAACCACAAGCATTTGCTGCATAGAGCCGAGCTTGGACGCGTCAGATTACGTCACCAGCGTCTCATCAGAAGAGAAGGACGTCCCCAGCAGAGTTGCGATCGTATTTGCCATTAAAAAATCAAAGATAGGTATTACAGAAACACTAAAATTGATTGCAAACTCGCTTGTACAAAGAAAAGCCTAGAAAGAAATTCTAGAAAACAATCTAAGTACAATTGTTTAGTTTTGATTCTGGGGGATGAAGGTGGAGGCTCGGAAAAGTTCTATCAACTCTGCCTTACTCCATGGACTATCTGACGCAGTCTTTAACTCTTGAAGAAATTGTCTTTTTGAAGGTTTCCAGCCATTTGCAGGGGTGTGGCACCCTGCTATTTATAATGGTATGTATGTTGAGCCGCATAACACGTGAAGACCCGCACTTTGGCCGCCATCTGTAGATTTATTAGGATTTTGTTACAGCAAATCTGGGCAGTAAGGACTTGGTCAGCCTGCCACGTGTTCTGTCGTATGAATCATTTGAGCCGCATGAGTCTCTCAGTTTTCGACCAAGTGGGGCTGCATGAGACTCATGCGGCTTAAGTCGTAAACTTCCTTAGCCCATTTTTAGCTTAAGGATTTAAGCCGCATATATTCTGTATTTTGGCCACATAAAGCTCATGCGGCTTGGGTCACAGTCACCTTTGGTCGCATGAATTTTTGGAGACTTTGGGGCCGCATATGTTTGAGCCGCATAAGGATCATGCGGCTTAGATGATACTCCTTCTGGCCGCATGAAAGTGTACGAACCCTGCTTTTGGTGACGTCTCACGTCTTATTTTTTTGTCAAAGTGCCAGAGCTGTCACTTTTGTCAGTTTTGACAGGACTTGTCAACTTTATCAGACGAACTGCTCCTCTTGGCCGCATATCTTTCTTCTACAGCTGTTTTATCGACGAGCTGCATAAGCCATTAAATCAGTCATACAACTTTTCTTTATGCGGACCTGTTTGGCCCAAAGTACATATGCGGTAATTTGTAATCCGTATGGACCCCATATTTTCCATGCTTCTACAGCAAATCTTTGCCTGGAGGTCGCATCGTCGAAGTTGATTATGAAGAATGGCAACAAGCCCATTTATATGTTTTGTAGAATACAGATGAATTCCAACCTTATATTGAGTAAGCATCTTTATCATGAATTTTCTACTTAATAATTTATTGTATAAAAATTGCTATATTATTGTATGATAAGTTGTTTTGATGACTTGATAGTGAGCGTATGAAGTGGTCACAAAACATCCTCTAAAAATAGAAAGTGGTTGCAGGTCAAATACAATCAGACTTTTATCCATTGGTCAAGAGAAGGTAGTAGTTGAAGCAATATTATTGTAGTTATACTATACATATTCATATGTTAAACAGTTTTAATAAATCTGAACCTTCACAGGTTGGCGGTGCATTTAATGTAAAAGAAGACATCTCACAAACTTTAAAGTGGATAGCACAAGTTCCTTGCCACCATGTGCTTAAATGTTCTGGCTATGTTATTAATTGTTGTCTCTATCACACAAAAGATGGTGACAACGCTAGAGTTACCCAAAATAATAGAGTTAGTCTTGTAGCTACGACAATACAGACTGCAAGTTCAAAGATAAGAATCCTATAGTAGGGGACATGTGTTTTTACGGAGTCATCACAGAAATATGGGAGCTCAATTATCACATGTTTAATATTACCGTATTTAAGTGTGATTAGGTCGAGAGTAAGGGTGTTAAGGTTGATGAACTTGGTTTCACATTGGTGGACCTTAATCGAGTTGGCTACAAATCAGATTCTTTTATTTTAGCTTCGCAGGCCAAGCAAGTATTTTATATAAAAGACCAACTTGATCCTTAATGGGTTATTTTTTATCCATGGGTCAAAAAGACTATCTACACAAAGAAGATGAAGAACTGGACAAGTTGATGGAACATCATCCCTTTGCTAATGCAATATTAAATATTGGATTATTTGATATTAGGGATGATGATAATATGTTATAAAGGTGTCGATTGTGAAGAGGATTGGGTTGATAAGTAAATTTTGGACACAAGTTTTTTTGTCATATTTGACATTAATGAATTCTGTTTTCACTTATACGACTACTTCAGTCTCTTTTTTACTGATACAATCCACTTATTTTGTTTGACATATATATTATAATCCAGTCTACGTTTTTGTTTGACATATATAGTTTGATACAACATACTAGCATATTATTTCATAGTTTTTTCGGCCACCTTGCAGACATCAAGCATGCCTAATATGAGACATCCCAATAATAACAAAAATAGGACCTCAAAATAGGTAGCATCAAAATAAAACAGTTGTTTGTAGCATGTTTTTTTAGGAACATGACATCTCTACAGTTGCTCGTAATAGAATCCATCGGCAATAATGTCTGTGTTCAAGTGGTAGGAACCTGATTCTTCTTCTTCTTAATTTAGTACTCATATTGACACACTATCAAATATCATTTTTAGCAAGTTTAATTTTCAAGGGCACATTGTTATAGTACCTTTCATATATTAATTTAGTACTCATATTGACATACATGAAATTTCATTTCTAGTACTCATATATCTTAGTAATTTGAGTAGTTATTACCATACTTTTTTTTTATTTCTCATAGATTGGAATTGGCTTTCTTCTGAGATTTTTAGAGTGAACACATTTCCTTTGTATTTGTCTCCTTGAAATTGATGTGACATCTTTAATTAGTAGTAGTTATGAAGTGAGGTCCTTTTGTTTATTTTGTTCAAAGAGTTTTGCATTTATTTTGTCATAGGTAATATGTTGCTTCCAGTTTGATTGGGGTTTATGTTGCTTCCGGTTTTAAAGTATGTTTTAAATCTTTCCAACTCTTTGAGCAAAATTGGAAATTGTGTTATGTTGCTTTCAATTTTATTGGGGTTTATGTTGCTTCTAGTTTTATTGGGTTTTATGTTGATTCCAGCTTTTTTATGTTGCTTCCAGGTTATATCTTTAAGAAATGAAATTATTTTATGTCGCTTCCAGTTTTCCTCAAAGAATTGGAAAATTTTATTTTGTCATAGGTTATATTTCAAATTATGAAGAGAGCAGTATTTTTGTCACTTGCTTGTTTTTGTCACCGATTACAGGGATGGACCCTTCCCAAGTGGAGGAAGTCCAAAAACAAAAAGCAACAAGAGGTCCTAGAAAAATGGAGAGAATTATCAAGCGAAGAAGCGACGGAATAAAAAATTTGCCACAGTCATTGAGTCTGGACAACCTATTGGGGGGAGGGGGCTGGGCCAGAATGTATCAGTTTGAATGGGGTTATTGCACGTTCGATAATACTCATTATACCTATTACAATTGGCAAAAAGTCCCTCAAAAATTAAAGAGAATGCATTGTCATCGGTGGAGTTAACTTTTACTTATCTAAAAGAAATTATTTTGAGTTTATTGAATAGTACTTATTAGTTCTAAATCGTAGTAATTTTCATATGCAACAAAATTTTATCATCGATCCAAGAGCTAAAAGAAATTTAATGCAAACAATGGGTGTTGCATCAAAATCATTCTGGCATACGTTAAAAGATTATATTCTTGCAAATATGGACAACCTTGTAGTTCTTAAAGATCTCCCTCAAAACTCTGATTTTATCAATCAAAATAAATGGTCCAAGTTTATGACATCTCGTCTTTCTAACGACTTTCAGGTATCGTAGTCTTAAATATGTTTAACATTACAACTTCAGAAATTCTTACTTACCATCAAAATAAGTTCCATTATGACTTCAGTCCCGGCTCAAAGAGCAACAAAAATGGAGAGAGAAGCATGTATATAACCATAAGCTAAGCTGAAAAGGCTATGCCAGTTTAAGAGAAGAAATTGTAAGTAATCTTGTAATGAGTTTTATATTTTATATTTGAATTTTTAAGTCATTATTTTATAGAATGTTCATTTTATATAAATGAGTTTTCCTAAATAACAGAAGAAAGATGGTGCATATACTAAGGAGCAAGTAGACTATTGTCTTTTCTGGAAGCTAGCTCGAACGAAACAAAAGCGGGATGTAAGCACCAGTTCTACAAAAAAACTATGGGTGATAATGAACATGCAGAAGAAGATGATGCTCCATCAGTAGTTTATGATCCCGTCACAAATAGTGGTGGATAAGACTATAAGCAAGTCTAAACTGTTTTTCATTATCATTATCACTTTTATTTTCATTCTTTTTGCACAACTTCATTTTAAGATGCTAACATAAGTTCCTTCTTTTCATAGGATGAAGTGAAGAAAAAAATAAATTTTGGAGAGTTGTTCATTCCTCGAAACGTAGATGTTTTTAGTTATGTAATGGAGAGGCCCGAGCACAGTGGTCGTGTTACTGCCATAAGGAAATATGTCACCCCAGATCTTATTTCAACAATCATAATGATTCGAGTGGTTGGGAGGAGGAGAAAAAAAAAGTTGCTTGATTAGATTAAGAGGGGAAAAAGATGATAAGTAACTTACTTTCACAACGTATCTGTGGTACGTAGTTATCCTATACCGGTTCCAACTTTTCGAAAAAGGTTGGAACTGTATTAATTCCTCCAATCCCTACCATGAATGAACCAAGTTATGCTTCCGAAGGATCGCGGAGGCCAAGAATTATGAACCAGGTTTATTTTATCTTGTTTTCTAGCTTTAGTTACTCCATTGATAACTTTAATATTTCATCCACATTGAATCGATATCGACCGATACTACATACTATGCTTATATTAATGTTTAAAATGATAATGATAACTCTTCTCACATATTTGTGCATCTAAATTATTAGTACGATATCATTATTTCTCATAAATCCTATTGCAATTGATCATTTCCACACTTGATATAATAGTTACTGGAAAAATAGGATATCTAAGTAGGATCTAACTTCTAAGGAGAAACTTAGCATAAGATAAAATTGAGTCCACTGATATAGAACCATCTCGGGTATTGTAACTCCCTAAAATCATTTTCAAGAATTGATGCATTTTAAATAAAATTTTCCCTAAATTTTTATTTAGAAATCATGAATTTCTTGTTTTATAAAATTGGGTTGTAAATATTTACCTCTATTTTATTAAATTTTAAATTATTATTTATCCTGATTTTTAGTTAATTTTAGTTATTAGTGATTAATCCCAATTTTTATTGTTACTGATTAAATCTTGATAGTACTATTATTAATTAATTCAAATTTATTATTTATTATGGTTATGATGGTTAATCTGGTTTAACTAATTATTAGTTCTGATTATTGATCTTAATTATTATTAGTAGTAGTATTATTTAATTTAGGTTATTATTCATGGGCTGAATTTATTTTTTAACTATTGGGTTTCTAATTAAAGCCTACCAAGCCTTGGGCTTTGAGTCTTGGGCTTTAGACTACATTTTTCTAGAAGAAGGAATTAGTGTAGTTTAATTAATTCTGGATTATTCTTTAGCTGTTAATTAATTATGTAATTAGTTACTGGATTAGTTAGTCAGTTAGGATTTAGTTATTATTTTTTACTAATGACCCTAGATCTATTACAAATTACAGGGAGTGCCACTAAGGCTGACTTGGACCATACTCTAATATTTTAATATAAATATTGAAAGAGTTTCCCGGAGACAGAGCCTCGACACCAGTGTTGCCTCCTCGAAGACTGTGTGAATCGTAGTTCGAGCCGTCCCTTCGTTTCCCGTACAGTTACCTTGAGCCGTGTGCTGCCCCTTTGAATCTCGAGGAGCCTTCTCGTCGTTCAAGCCACTAGAACTCGTTGACGTTGTCGTGCTACAAAGCCGCTGGATCCAAGGCACAGCCCCGCCGAGTCACTGAAGACTACCGCCGGCCGACGTGAGCGTTCTCCTCTATCTTCCCGATCCCTCTTCTTTCTTAATTATGCTAGAAATTAGGGTTTGATGTCTATATTTGGGGAAGAAGGGGTGGATGACTAGGTTTAGGCGGCTTGAGTGTTCGACTATAGGGGAGATGGAAATTAGGGTTTGGTGTGGATATTAGGTTTAGGGTTTTTCGACCGGTTAGGGAAGAAGACACAGTAGAGGTGAGGAAGGAAGTGTCGGCTGCTGGAAGTGTAAGATTAGACACGAAAAAGAAGAACCAATGTTCATCTTTTGAGGTTGTGATTTGTAGCGTAGAGAGAGTAGGCTGTATTTGTAATTAGGGTTAGGGTTCACTTAGGGATGATGGTTGTGGTTGAGAAGGAAATAAGAATGGAGAGAGAGAGAGAGAGACTGAAGTGAAGTTTTGTATTAGGGTTTGTTCGGTTACGGGCCGGGTCGGGTTCATACATTATGGCTCTAAGTGTGTGGGCTGGAGTTTGATCCTTAAATATTGTTCAGCAGCAATGAGGCTAATAGACTAAGTTGGTGTACAAGAATTGGGTTGGTAGAATCTGGACTGGACCACATAGGCAGGGTCTGTATGGGCTGATATGGGAATAGTGGTGGTGGTGATCACAGTAAATAAATCTGGGCCTGATCTCGGGCCAGACTGATGAGCTGGGATTCATGTGTTGGTTAAATAAATTGTTTTCCAATTTCTCAATAAAAGTTTTTGAATAGCAAAATGACATTGTTTACTCTAATAATTCTGATGTAGTTTATAAACATTTTTCTACTAAGATGTATCTATATATAATGATTCTAGTTAATATTTATAATCTAACTAATATTATTTTATACTAGTAGTATAAATTATCTTGCTAAAACTAGAAAACTGTATTTTATTAATATCTTGTTATAGAATACTTGTTTTTCTACTATATATTTTACTAAAACCATACAAGTAATTAAGCCTTTATTTAGAATTAGTTTTGTAGCTCCATTTAATTAATTGAGTACTTATAGTTACTAGTTAGCCTAAAAATATAGTTAGAAGTATTCTTAGCTAGTTAATAGAAATAAATAGTTAGTGGTAAATATTAGTTAGCTAGTCATGATAGATAGTGATTAGGTTGCTATTGTTAGAATTTAACCTATTTTTGCCCTATTTCTAAGTGGACATACAGATTTATGCTCTTTTATTCTCGTTCTTCCAGAGCAAGGCAAGTACACCAACTTGAACTCTTTACTTTGTATTTATGTCTTGCTTCATGTTTTTACATTTGCACGTTGTACACACGATTGTTCATGTGCTTCCGGTTCTGGTACTCATCAAGTTATTGTTCTTTACTTGTACATTGGGGGAGGGAAAATACTACAGATATGTGACCAAACTCAAATGTTATCTAGGCATTGTTCAATAGATTAGGTCTCACATTGTGCACATGAGACTCTAAGCCATACCATTATTCATATACCATATACCATGCACTACCCCCAGCCGGTCACATACTCTGGTAGCTATTTCAAAATTCACTATTGCATTGACTGTCTTGTTCATTGTTCCAGTTCTTATACTATAGTTTCATATTCCAATTCTTGTACCATAGTTAATATTGTAGTTCTTTACTTGTGCATTTCTGTAACACCTCTTCCCGAAATTTTGAAACTATCTTTTATTATTTATTTCAATTAAAATATGATTTTTGGAATTTTATAAATATTTAATTTAAATAATTATTATTATAGAAGATCTTAGTCATGGTTAAGTTTTGGAGTGCAAGATGACTAGAAATTATGGCACGAATAGTATAGTGGCATGCTTTAACTTGTGTTTTAGCTATGGTAGGGAAGGCCAAGTCATAAGTGTGTTCTAACTAGAAAAACTGGGCCAAGTTGCGACTTGACCTCTATAAATTATTTAATTAAGTTATTTATTAATATTATAACTTTCAGGAGACCCGGTTGTACCGAAGTAGTCCGGACTGGACCTGAACCAAACCCGTGTCCATATAGGCCTTGTAGTGAGATCAAAACACCCATGTAGACATATTTTATGTGGACACACATATTTTATATTTTATTTTTGGATTGACAAACATTTTCTAAATATTGTTATACATATAATATAGTGTTATTAATATAGCATTTTTAACATATTTGTACGATCTTTCGGTGAACCAATCAAATTAGGAGTATAGTGTGTCACCCCAATATTATACACATTATTTGTTTATAGTATTTGTTATCACTACTATTATTAATATTGATATTATAATTACTAAAGGAGTATACTAACTATTGGCTATTTTGGGACCTTAGAAAAATAAATATTAACTGTATGTGCATATGCATATTTTATACACCCTATACTAGAAAGATATTATTATATCCTTGGGTTCATTGAGTATTTATATAGAGGTAAATATAGGTACATATATATATATATATATATATATAAAATATATATATATATATATAAACTTAATATCTCGCGAGATAAAGATTTTCTCGCGAGATCACTAAGACTAGAGAAATCTCGATACGGAAACCCTAACCCTCGATGCGGAGGCACCCCAACATCGACCTCGCCATCCCCTTGCACTAGGCGGCCATCCTGATGGCCGAACAACCGCCGGAAGTAGCCTCGTGCGTGCTAATTCAATAGCAGCGTACAATAGGTGCCTGTAAACCGCATTCCTTGTGCACGACCACCAACACCGGCCGCCGCACCACCCAGAGCACCTGACCCTAGCTGTGAGCTCTATGTGTGCTACCGCCTGGCCGCCGACAGGCCGCACGCAGAGCCGCGGGCAGCAACAGCATTATGAGTGATCAGGACAGCAAAAGTGGCATCAATAAGGCAAAGTCGAGGTGAGTTTTCTTGCACCTCATTCAACTATTTTTCGATCCGTCACTTCCTATTTATAGCAATATAACCACCTACGTGATTCTTTGATTAGATTTGAATATAGTCGATATATTGTTCAGGAAATCCATCCAAAAATCAACGAAAAACTGGTTCAAAGAACAGTTTAGAAACAGTTTAGGTGCCCTGTTCGAGGATTGATTTCGATCAACTCATGAATAAAATCTAAAAACCAATTAGACACAGTGGAAGACAACCTATAGGACTCTAGAAACCATCTTGTAGATTGTAATTTGATCAACTATATGTCGAGAAAACTGATTTTCTTATTTGCGAAAAACTATTTTCAAAAGATTATAAATTTTAGAAAAATCGTCGATACGACGTGCGTCCTATCAAACCGTACGACATGGTCGCAAACCATGAGCATTGAAAGACATGTACGGATGTTGCGAAAGTGCGGGATTTGATGAAACTCGAATTGATTGTGTGTGTGCGACGAATTTGATGAGAATCTGTCAAAAATCCCCGTATCGGCCTATTTGCAAACTAGCAAATTACTTTGTGCACGTTTATCATCTTGAGACAAAACTTGCGCTAATAGGACCATGTCATTTTTCTGGTCCTATATGCCAAATTTGGTCCGATTCTCACAAGGTCGACCGGAACGCCCTTTTGGCAGGCCCGCGACCCAATCCAATAGGCAAATTTGTGCACGGTCCACTTAAATCCAACTTTGGATATACGGCTGGGTTTATCTCATTAAATTGGATCTATAGACATATAATTTAATGACTTTAGAGACCGTAGATATTGGCACACTTTTCGGTGCAAAATGAGTCTAAGAACGGATGTCATTTTAGCCCAAAATTATCATTTTGCCTCTGTATCCAGAATTGGACTTCTGGGTAGGCTATCCTAGCTAATTTGACTATTCTAAACATATTGGTAATATCTGTTTCACCCTTCGGAGACTGTTGTGCAGTTGGACTTTCGTGTGGTATTGAGTAGTTAATATTATTAGTTTCACCAACAATGGACACCAGGCTAGTACATATACTGATTGCTTTCGATTCATGGTAGTCATTCCATTTCATTTTTATAAATATGCACTTTTGCTTGCTGACACATTGTTACACGGATTAGTATCATGGACCTCTACAAACCATACTTCTTGATTATCATGTTTTCGTGCTTTGTGACTTGTTCGAGTCCATGAGTACTAGTTTGGAGGGAAAATATCTTAGTAGCATGTGGACTACCTAGAACTATACCCCGTACCTTTCGTGGAGAATAGCAGCTGCACAATATATGTGCAGAGTGCCTTATTTATCCCCCAGCCATTCACATGTCAAACCCGATATTTTAAAACACATAGATAGTTGTCGTTTACTTGATTTTTCTTGTCTCTTCACCATATGCCATGTCACCCTATTTACATGTTCTTCTAGTTGTTATATCATGTTATAGAGTTATCTACATTCATTCTTAATTTGCCATGATATCAGGTTTTATTTATTAGATTTATTCACATATGCTATTTTTATGTCTTGTAAATTCTATTATATTTTTGGATAGCCTGTCTGTCTATGTGCTTGTTCCATTCTTGACTGGAAATCAATATTTTTGAGGTTGCCGCGACTACTCTTAACATTGGGGAGACATGGGTGTACTTGCAGGCCAAACCTAGAGACTAGTTAGACGGTTGAGTATTCAGTTAGTAGTCTTTTCTATTTTTTTGTGAGACCTTGTACTTTGTATCAAATGTAAATGTTTGAATATTGTAATCAATTTAGTTTGGTGAATGAGAAAATAAAGTATTGATTATTTTGTGATATTGAGCGTCATGGCCTTTACAGCATTCTACCGTCGACACTGCGGCATAGGCTGGCTTGGACATGCACTCGTAACCCAAAAAGTGGGTGTAGGTCATGACAAGTTTTTGTGGTGGCCCATGCAGGCCCGTTTTTGCAAAATATTGTGAACTCATGTTTGTACCATATTAGTCATACTGCTGCGAGCCTGCGATTAAGAAATACTCATTCACATTAGGAATAATTTGAATTTAGGATGATGACTAGGATTAGGAGTTCTTTATTCAATTTGACCGTTGGGTAGTTAAGATTGGTATATAGGCCATGTGATTTAGGTAGAATTCAACCCTATTAGATGACGTGAGAAATTTTTATAGTGGAATACACTATTGTATAGGAAGGTAGGACCTAAGAAGGGTAGACTTTTCATTCGAAAAATTAGAACTTCTTAGGATTCAACCCTTACTCTTGATTCTGACATTTATTTTCCCCCTATTTACTCCTCTCCCTCTCCCCATTTAATGGCAGCAGAACCAAAAGAGAGAAAGAGAGAGTGACTGAATTAATTATTTTATATGCAAGGCATAGTATGGGTACTATATTAAATACATTATACATATGCATTGTGCGTATTGTATTAAAAGTATTTTTACATTGGGTACAGTATTTGATATATATATTTTATATTAAAATATATTATGATTATATTTATTATTGTATTTAGTATTACTTACATTGTGTTGGAAAATAAAATAGATATAAAAGTATTATATTTGAGTTAAATATTGGATTTAGATTTGGGCTGGTTTAGATAATTAATAGGTTTAGTCCATACTCCTTAGATAGGTTTACATTTATGTATTTTCTTTAGATAATGAATATTATATGGTTAGAAAAAAAATGTATTGGGCCGGGCTGAAGTAAATGATTTTATTTATAGTTTACTTGGCCTTTTAAAATAGTTGCCTATATAAGTATACATATGGGTATATATACATGCATATGTATGGGATTAGAAGAGTTATCATTATTTTGGGCTTCGACCAACATCTATCCTAGCCACTCATTTGATTTTGAATTGATACTTGAATGACAGACACTTATATTTCTCCTATCTTGATCACCTTGGAATTCGTTTGAATTATCTTTTCTGTCTAGGCGGTATTACTTATTTATTTGCATAATGTAATTTTCCTGTAAACCCCCTAAATTTCCACTATAATTTTAAAATTTTATTTATTTATTTGGTATTGATTTTGTTTTCGAATTTGAACGTCGCGCATGAATTTGTGTTTTTCATATTTGCTCGTCGAGTGCGAATATGTACGAGGTACATATTTTGAAAATGTTTTATTTATGGATTTTATTAATATAGAAAACATACAGTTCATTTCAATATTAGTATAGTAAATATTTTCTTTTGAAATAGAAAATTTCGTCGCACTAGTGGCAATTTTTATTTAATTATACAGATTTCAAAAATAATATATACCTAGACAATTTGTACCAGTTGAATGTGAAGTACAAAAAATTTGATTCGTGTAGAAGATTTAAAATTTTGAATTTATTTTATCATCATCTATTTTAATTTTACTACCAAGGTAATTCTTGAAGTATTATTCATAATTTCAAAATTTTAATTATTTATTATACAAATAGTAGTTCCAAGTATTTCCTATTAATATTTAAATATTTATTGCAATTTTCGAAATTATTTAATATTGATTATTTTATTATTTATAAAAGATAATTTGGAAGTTTGTTGATTTAATATTTAATTAGTTATGGTAATTTAAATTAAGATTTAATTTAGGGATTTCTAATTGAAGATAAGATTTATCTAAGATTTAATATAGATTTGGATTGATTGAACTAATTTTGATTTGATTTAAATTAGTTGTGAGAATTAACTAAAAAGGGGTTTTAAATTTCCCAATCGTTATCAATCTAGGAGTCCACCTCCTATATAAGGAGAAGCTCTATGTTCTTTTTTTCTCATAACCAAAATTTCCTACACAAATATTTCCCCACACACGTGCATCGTGTTCATGTTACCCCATCCAAATTCTTATATTCCAACTTTTACATATACATAAATCTCTTCCGTGTCGGACACACCCCTAACACAATAAATTCTCTAACCTATCCCTAAACCTAATCGAGCCACCCTCTTCGCCAACTTCGCGAGGACCCCGACACAGCCACCGCACCATCAGGAACACTTCGCCGTCACCACCGGTCTGACCATAACCCGGCCCCAAGCCACCACGGCCATCCCCAACAGACAACGTTCCTGACCACCGATCACCATCATATACCACGCACGACCTGCCTTCTCCGGTGCCATACCACAACCGTAACCCGTTGTCGCCTCCACAGCCGACCACAGCAACACATCGCCGGCTCCATCCAAACATCCAAATTCGTCACCACCACCTTAAACGGAAAACCCAAAACCGCCACCGCGGCCACCGTCGCGACAGCCCACGTCCACCATCTCTACCCTCCTGCCTGACCCACCGTGGTGTGCGCCGGCTATCTCGTCGTGCCTCCGTTAAACCCTAGCCCGACCACTCCTTCCCGCTGACACTTTCCACGCCTAAGCCTCTCGCCGCCCGAGCTGGGTCACCATTGTGCGTGCGTGCTGCCGGACCAGCCATGGCCGATCCCTGCCTCCAGACCGGAGGCGCACCTCTGCTTCTTCCTTCATCGACAAGGCGCCGCCGCGCTCGAAACCATGGCCGTGCCCCAGCCTCCTTCAAACCACAGGTTCCGCGTCGATCCAACCAACCACCGCACGGCCACCGCCATTGAGCCTCGTCGTCGGGTTTCGGGGTGCGTTGGAAGACTCTCCGCTATCTCAGATCCGTCGCACGCGCAGCTCGCCAGACCGGCCACCGCCGTATGCGCAGACCAAATCTTTTACGCCGGCGACGCCGGTGAGCTCTCCCATCCCGATCTCTCCCCTCTTCTACACTCTCTCGATTCCCTACTGATTTTTCTCTCTCTTCCTTAGCAATTAAGTAAAGGAGCAGAGAGTGGTGAGCTCTGTTGGGTTCATAAACTATCAGCACAGTATAGATATTTATTAGTATAGACATACATATATTTCTTTTGTATGTATATATATATATATATATATATATATATATATATATATATATATATATATTTATTTATTTTTTTTTATTTTTTGCATGTAAATATATGTATATGTGTAAATTATAATGATTTTTATTGTTATTAATGGTTATTATTAATACTGTGATTTATTTTGAGATATTTATAGATAATATTTTCTAAGATTATATTATAAGCAATTATTATTTTGGGCTCATAATAATTACAATTTATTTGTTCCCATAAACTATTGGGCTCATGTCCATAAGTGTGTATATATATATATATATATATATATATATATATATATATATATATATATATATATATATATATATATATATATATATATATATATATATATATTATATATTTGGCATGGTTTCATTGGGCTTTATTTTTAATACATATAGAATTGGTCTTGGCTATACATTGATTTCCAAAAATTGAATTTAGAAATCCTTAAATAGATAATATATATTATTTTTGGTATTTTTTAATATAGCTTACTGTCTTTAAAAATATTATTATTATATTTTTCTATCTAAATTATAGTTTTTGACCTAAACATGATTTTTCTATAATTTTCAAAATATTTATTTAAAATATTATGGTTAGTAGTTTTCCAATATCAAAACACATTTTTAAATAGTTTTATAAATTTATTTAAAATTTTCCTCAAATTTTTATCTAGATCGTGACCAGTTATAGGTCCATATTTCTTGTGATTCTGACCACTTAATATCGATCCTAGGCTAATTGGACTGTCCCGGATCCAATGACACGTTCTATTCCATCAGAGGTCGTCGGGCGTAGTTATAACACTGAAGTCATATTCAGTGCCACATTGGTCATCGCAGTACACCGGGTGCAACACCAGGCAAGATACCTTGCCATTAGCTGTCTATTTATTTTAGCTCATATTTCATTCATTTACTTATTATTTACTTTCTGCAAAATAAACTGTGATACATGGCATAACTTGATAGATCTTACTGTTCAGTTCTATTTCCTGCTATGTATTAATTTCTTACACATTGAACTTAGATTTAAGGGACCACCCTTTGGGTGTTGCATACATAGGCCTTGACACATTTGTACCACGTTGTTGCGAGATGCATATAGAACTCGAAAATGCATGACTGGCTGGCCACCAGTACGTATAAGCCATACGATATGATTAAACCGCTAATAGTGTTGCATGTTTAGTTTGACTTAGCGGTTAATAGGGATTATGTATTGTGGACACAACATACTAGGCATGGGGTGGGAAGAATATTTCCTTGATGTATGGGCCACATATGTATTATTATTGTACCTGAAGCTCCGCTGGAGATGCAGGTTCACCTTACTATTACTGACTCCCTCTGACGTTCATGGAGCGTTATGGACATTTTCTTACTGATTCCCTCTGACGTTCACCGAGCGTTATAGACGGAGACGTCCGGTTCCCAAAGGAAGGGACGATGCCACTGCTATACAGCCCTAGCGCCCATATGTGAAGGATTGTTCTTTATTGCATATTCACTATAGTACGGTTAGGAACCCTATTGCATGCATCCCTTTATTTTCTATTATATATCACAGTTTATATCGCATGATATTGTGTATTTTGTTACGTCCCTCTGAGGACCTGTTTATCTCTCCAGGTGTGTGCTATTATAATTCACAAGTGTTCAAGTCGTGGCCGTGATCATCTCTATTTTTTCGATGATGATTGCACTTGGATCGTCTTCGCTTCGCTCGCCAAGCTTATTTTATTTTCCATGTATTTATTCCCTTACTTGTTGGTAGTGGATTTCTCTCCGCCCAACATATTATACAAAAATATTTCATAGTTGATTATATGATATATTTTATTCATTAATTTGTTGGATGAGATTAGATTACTCTTGGTTTACTGTATTTTCCTTCTTTTGTATTTATACGAGTTTTCTATATATTGGAGTACGTATACTTCGTATGTATACAGCTGGCATGTCTACGTACCTAGACCTACGTATTTTGGTACTGGGGCATTACATGTTTTTGTGGTGGCCCATACAGGTCTAGATAAATTATTTGGTTATTTTACTGTACCAAGCAAGCCTGCGTATAGGATTAGATTCTAGGATCTCATCCACATACTTGACCTCTTTCTTCGATTCTATTTTTGAACTACCGCTTGACTCATCGATTTGCGTCTTGCTTGATTCCTTCCATCATTATTCTTATCTTCCCTTCGCGCTTGCTAAAGGTTAGGAAGTTGACCCCTACTAGATAGACATATTTTATTGTCCCAAAACACCATTAGTTTAACTCTTATAAGTTGGGTAGAATGCCTTATGACCTAACCTTCCTTATGACCTTAACGAAGCCTTAGACAAGTAAACAATAGGGCAACTGTATAGGCACCAACATAGGACATGACTTAGATTCTTAAGGAGTTGAGCTAATTCTACTTTCCTTCAATCTTATTCTCTTGTGCCTATGTTTTTACCATCTTGACTAATGTTGCTACTATATTCTAGTTTTGCAAGCTTATCCATTATCGAGCTTGTTCATGACTTATGCTATTGAGCGCGCGCTCACTAACATATTGTCTAATCAGAACCGGTGTATGATGGTCTGATCAACCTAGTGCACTTTGGTTCACTTTTTCATATATTGTTCTACGTAGATGGAGACATAGTTAAGCTTGGCCTATAGAATCTCATCCACGATTGCCTTGGCAATCCTATTTTGGAAAAAAATTCAGTCGCATTTGAACCACGTAATCGTATTCAATGTATCTTCTTCGAACTCTATATTGCTTTCATCCTACACCTATTTTAGAAGGACGAAGGTGCTTGTACTTGAATTTTCTCTAGTTGTCCTATCACTTATGACCATTACCACTCATTGTAACTATATCTTTGTGTTAAACTACTCGTCCCTCCTTCTACCCTATATCTACTATCGCGACTTTCTAACAGTTTGGAAACCTTAGAATGATTCTAGTCTCTTAATAATATCCTCAACCTAGACTATGACCATATAAACTTCTTTAAGAAACCATATCTCCAAGTCACTAATCATTTGTAAACCCCTCGACCAATTTTTTCTCTTATTTATTAAATTACACCCATTTGTTATTGTCTTATTTATTTGTTAAGTTTAATATCTCTTTTCTTTACTTAAAATATACCAATAGAGGATCAAACGGGTATATAGGAATTAACAGGGGGCTTTGTGCAAAAATCTTATAATTCAAATCCTGTTCTAGCCGATTCCCTTCTGTTTTCAAATCTCCAAGTGAAATAGGAGATAGGCTCAAATCCTTAAGCATCAAAACAAAGACTGATTTTAAATATAGATCTCCCAAACAGTTTTCCCCCTTTGATCAAATCCATACCCTATCTATATAGGGGAGTAGCATTCAGCCGACCCTCTCTTCGAACCCTAATTCTCTACTCCTTTCCTGCCAAAAAAAGATCAAAGAGAAGATTAGGAGCCAGTCGAACTTCGCAACCGAAACTACCAGGTATTTCTTCTACTTGCTATGTTTCTGTCAGCAACAACATTATAGGATGCAACCAAGGTGGCCTAAGGTTGAGAGGGAGATGGCGTATCCCCTGTATCCATCGTTTAGTACAAATTATGGGTACTGGCTTGTTGTCGCATATAAGCAGATCGTGTATCAGTCCAGAGTTGGGGGTATCAGGCTAAGAGGAGTCGTAGACAAGGAAGAACAGGCAGTCCTTGTACCATCACACTCGAAGGTAAAAAGATACTAGTTGACACCCTAGTATCGGTTAACACAAAATTGGGTATCTTAGGCGAGCAAAGATGGGACTGGTTGTATCCGGCTAATATGAATTTCATCTTGCATATTCGTATCAGAGATTTAGGTACATAGGGTGTTTGTAGCTGGATATTGAATCCCTGTCACCGATAATAGGAACCCAAATAACGAAATCAATTGTGATGCAATGATCAATTTATGCACCCATAAGTTACAGTAGCATGAGTACCAAGAGCCAAGTAGGAGAGGGAAAGGGTATCAGTAACAGGGGTTGGTGTTATGATCAGTAGACTATGAGTAAAAGACTTCGAATCGTTGTTACAGAAACCAATGAGTGGACGCACACTTGTGCGCAACAGAAGTCGGGTTGCATCCGAGTTGAACAAACAAGTGTGGCAGGGTATAACCATTAGAGTTAGTGTCTTCCTTGGATGTGCCAGTTTGCCTAATGTATCGGTCAGTAGGCTAATGTGTCAGTCTTTGGGTATGGCATGTCAGTCAGGATATTTGAGGATAGGCGTGCCTCCAGGAATTTGAATGAGGGATCACTCGAGTAACACTCGATACACGTTCTCGTATCAGTCGGCATATCTATTTGATAAAATACAACAGTAAACATAGGGTAGGTGTTTTATGGTAAAAGGGGAATTAAACTCGAGTCCTTTCAGATCAGAATCTTAGTCTGACAAAGTAGACTCATAAACAGCCTGTACTACTGCTACTAATGCTAATGTTTCCTATTCAGCATCTCTATTTCTTAAAGGATATGAAGATAAGAACTAAATGTGCCACTATAATTGGAGTCTAGGTATCAAGTAGAGTTTGGGAAGTTGCCTAAGAGTAATAGATTTTGAATACAGGTTTCGTACTGCAGGAATGCAATAGAGAAACATACCTTGAATGCATTTAGATACCTAAGAATAGATAGACACCCATGTGGAAGGATAAGTGGAAGTCCCATATGTGTCCTGCTATCAAGAGACAAATACGACAGTCGGCTTAGAGAAGGGTTTGTGCTTCTGTGCAACAGAAGTCGAGTTGCTTTAAAGTTGAACAGATATGTATTGTGTCCTAATATTTCTGATAACTTTAAGAACACCTGGTAATGGTTATCTAGACTTATTGACTGTATCCGAGTACCAAATAGACTCTTGTATCAGTAAATAAATCGTACCATAGGCTGTGAGTAAGTTACCAATATTAACCAAGTATAATTAATCATATATAGGGGTGGTCTCATACTTATAGATAATACCCTTCAAAACTACATCAGTAGCAGTAGGGTGAGTCTATTATTGCTAAAATGTCGATATACCGAACCAAGCCACATCAAAAACTAACATATAGACAATTAGGAAATAAAGTGGCAGTCTAAGGACGGGTTGGCTCTAGGCATGAAGAGAAGGGGTGTCTCTATGGTTCAGTTTTGAGAGTTAGACAAATATGAACATTTATGCATAAACCAAGAAGGAATGGTTCAGCCTACAGTGAGGATTATTTGGTGTCTTGATGTATGGGTATCAGAACAGAGGTGTACGTTGGTTCAGTTAGAGATTGTAAGTAGGAATTTGAGTATAAGGATCGTGTCTCTTGAGCACTTCAATGAACCAGTTATTGTCTGATACATATGAGTATCGAAATTAAGGGGATATTTCTATAGCAGGTATCAGGAGTGTGGAGAGTGTGTGGGCTATTTCCTACTCTCCTAAGGAACCTATTAACAAGTGTATACCAATCTAAATGCATCCTACAGGAAAGAGTTACCATGTAGACACTAGGAATAAGGGACTCATAAAAAGCCTTAAAACCTAACATATGAAACCCCCCTAACTCTATAACATGAGAAAAGTAGACCACAAGGTAGAAAAAGGGCTACAGGTTACATTGGAGATGTACAATGGATATCAAGATTAGGGGAGTCCATATGGCTAGGACACTTAAAGTATCTCTGCATACTAGGATATTAGTAAGGGGTTTTATTGGTCTGTAAATACCAAGAACAACAGTAGTGGTAGAGTCAGAAGTTAAGGTATAGTTGTCAGTAAGTGTCAATCAATGCATATGTGTAGGCTTGTATAAGGAGAACAACCAGGACTCAGGAGACCAACAAGGGTAGTTTAAAGACACTACACAAAGACAATAATAATGGCTATGAGTGTATCTCACCAGTATAGAAGTCACTTGGACCGAGATACTGACTTGACCCGTGCTAACAACTCAGGACCATAGACAAGTATACCTTGCCTCCCTCTACAGTTTTATTTACGTGTATTTCTTTTCACTTATGGACATGTGCTCTTCATATTTTATACTGTTGAGTTATTTCATTGATATATAGCCGTATTCATGTTTGGCCTTGTGGTTCACATTTGGAGTTTTTCACCAGTACCTTGCTTGAGTCGTGTCATAGAACGAGTGCGTGTAGTTGAACTGCTAAATCCATGATTATCGTTTTATATAACCAGATAGTCCACACTCGGGATGAGGGTAGATCAGTGCACTAGAGAGTCCACACTCGGAATGAGGGTGTTTGTCGTTTTTATTGGCACCAGAGAGTCCACACTCGGGACGAGGGTGTTTGCCTTGAGCTAACCAGAGAGTCCACACTCGAAAAGAGGGTTAGTGCTTAGTTCAAACCCGTGAGTCCACACTCGGGATGGGAGTTTGGTTTTCCATTGATCTCGTGTTCATTGTTCATCTGGCAATTCATTTATGCGTAGTTTGTTCTCGTATCCGTGTTCATAGTCACTTGTCATGTTCTGTCTTTCTTGCTTATTTCTTACACATGATAAAACTGTCAGATAGGCATGTTTTTATGTATCTTGTTAGTCCTCTGAGGACCTAATGATCTCTTGAGGTATTAGCCAAGTTTGAGTCAGGAGCAGACGAGCGGTTGTGAGCCAGCATCCGACCAATGTGCCTTGCAGTTGAGGTTGTCTTGATTAGTAGTTTTTACTCAGTCAATTTATTTCATGTATTTCTCTATTTCCGTCTATTGGTAGTGGATTTGTGTCCATCGGACACAACTTTGATTCTTGGAATTATTCAGTTTATATTCTTTATTACACAGTTTTATGGATATTCATTGATCTTGGTTGTGTCTTGATTATTTTGTGGATGAGATATAGATTTCTATGTGATTTTAGATTCAATGACTTGTGAGTTATAGACAGCGCTCTACCGCCGATACTGCGGTGTAGGCTGGGCTTGGATACGTTTCATATCCGAAAAGCGGGTGCGGGTCATGACAAGTTTTTTTGGTTGCCCATGAAGGTCTACGTTAATCACTTCGGTTACATCACTGTACCGTCGTGAGCCTGCAAATAGGATTAGAGTCATAGGATCTCATCCACGTGTCCTGACTCCTTGTTGATCTCTATCCTTGATTATTCATTAAATCCTCGATTTGCATCATGTTTGAAATTCTTCAACGGCTAAAGTGTTTTCTTTTGTCACAGTTAAGATGAACTCTCAAGACAGGAACAATGCTTCATTGAACATTCCACCGACTGCAGGAGGCTTTTTCACGTACATGACCCCACCAACACAAGGAGGCAAGCTCACTCATATGGGCAATCCGCCACAGCAGTAGTTCTCGAGATTCCGTAGAGACGATATTCCACCACCTCCGCAGTCTCCGTCGTAGACTCCAC
The DNA here is from genome assembly GCA_029216955.1 of Iris pallida. Lineage (NCBI taxonomy): Eukaryota > Viridiplantae > Streptophyta > Magnoliopsida > Asparagales > Iridaceae > Iris > Iris pallida. Next base: position 1,334,975 of record JANAVB010042620.1, on the reverse strand, counting down.
CACTAGCACCCGTTCTGCCACCCGCATCTGTCCCACCTCCAGCACAAGTCCCGTATCCAACACGTATTCCATATCCAGAACCAGCAATGCACCCAGCACCAGCGATGTACCCAGCTCCTATGATGTATCCAGCACCTGTTTTGCCTCCTGTCACGACCCGTACCCTGTAAAAGGGCACAAAAAGTGAAGTACGCCCAGCCTACACCGCAATGTCGGCGGTAGAACGCTGTCCTGGGTCACAATATCTAACACAGTCTAGAATATGCTCCGAATGGAGAAGAAAATAATAAGTAACTCAATAACAACAACTATGATGGAATAGAAGAATAAATCTCAAGAGTCTCACAGATATAAATAAAAGTCTAGGTGTAAACCACCAGAACAAATCTCAAGTACAACTCATAATGTCTCAAAGAAAAAAACAATAAGATACTAAGTCTCAGCTAGACTATGGGTAAGTCCTCAGCGACTGCTGGATCCTCCTGAGGGTCCATGTCACCAGTGTCATCTAAGCCAATGCTATAATAAGTAGGGCATAACTCTTCATCGTCACATATAAAATTTTCAACATACCCAATCAGGACACAACGAGCACATATCTCTCACAACAGTTCATATCAGGATTGGACATATAAAGCGAGCTATAGAAAATTATACATGAAATGCTGTAAAGAAAATCAACAAGAGAGAGAATATCGAAACTAGATATGACTATGATAAATAGGGAAATGTAACCATCTATGTGATTTAGAGCATAAATTGGTTATTTAAACAGGTTGGGTTGCATATGGATAAACTATGGAGTTGCACATGGATACCTACTGGGGATAATGATCACATAACCAACTACACTCTCCCTGCCCCCAAACAATACACTAGGATCAAGGCATGATATGTTATTGCATATGGATAACAACTACTTTATACATGGAGCTCATATGGTCATGAGTGTACCTGAATAACATATGAGTGTACATGGATAAATATGAATACATGGAGTACATGATGAACACGATAAAGTACATGAACATGATATACTCGATGTATCCAAGGGAATAACATCGCATGAAAAGATCCATAGGGTACTAATCCGTATGAATATCGTGTCAGCATCAAGTATACTAGTCTATAACAATGGAACATATCCAAACAAGTATGAAAAGATCAGAGAATGTACTCGCCTGGCAAATTGAACTGCTGATGATGAAGTATAGCTAAACTGGGACAATATAAACCTATTTAAAGTATACACATGTCACAACAAAGTCTAAAATATTAAAGGAAATAGCTACAATGCAAAACTACATGCTTCTAGGTCCCTTTTGGTCAAAGTTAATCCTTGGTCAACTCTAGTCAAACCCGGTCAACGCTGGTCAAACCTGGTCAACGCTGGTCAAACCTGGTCAAACATTGGTCAACTAGTCCGTCTACTAATTTTTAGGTTATACACAAGTTTCTAGGTCGTTCTAAGTTCGTTTGAGTTGAATTGGATCAAGTTTGACCCAAAGTTGACTTTTGTCAACTTGGTCAACTTGTCGGTCAATTCGACTAAACTAGGCTCACAATGACAAATCAAATATGTCCTAGGACTCCTATGGTTACAACCACAACTATGATCTATTCTAAAATGGGATCTCAAGCATACAAACTATACACATATAGGTATATATACATACACATGTATTTACAACACAAGCCTACTCTTATTTCTAACAAATGGTTGTGTGTGTGTGTGTGATACCTGTAGGTTACTGAAGTGAGTCAAAACTGAGATTAAAAACATCAAAACACAACCATGGTATGCCTCATTTTAATATACTCTTATATACATATAACCAAAATAGGAAAACTATATATATATATATATATACACACATATGCTCATTTAGAAGAAATGACACATGGTTTGAAATGGTTTTAATAAATCAAAATCTGGGATTAATTCCCCTCTACCCATTCTCAACACGTACGCTTGCAATGGGCTTCAACAGGGTCTTACTTATATATATATATATATATATATATATATATATATATATATATATATATATATATATATATATATATATATATATATATATATAAATATAAATATATATATATATGTATATATATATATATATTTTTAAATAATGGCAGAAGCCTTCATTAAAAGAAAATACGAGGGGTTGGAACCGGGAGATAGCCCGAGTTCCTACAAACAGTTGGGGGTAGCCCTGACAAAAGTCCTGAATAAAAACGAAATTACACAAGGTTATTTTTTTTGTGGCAGAAATGAAAACTGAAATTCAAAAAACGAATTTCAAAATTCAAAAAAAATCCCAAACAGGAGGGGGCGTTGGGCCCGAAGGGGCCAGCAGCTCGGTGCACTGCATGAGAACACGCACGTGTCCCCAGGGAAACGTGCGAGACCCGAGGCAACCGCGCAGTTTGAGGGGGGGATGGGGGAGAGGGGCGCACGGCTCCAGGAGCCTCGGGCCCTCTCCCATGACGCAGCCCGAGGCGGGCCTCCCGGCGACCGGAGGCGACGGGGGGAGGGCTGGGCTCCGGAGGGGGAAGGTGAGGGGGTAGGGGAGGTGACCAGCCCGACGGGGGGTAGAGAAGGTGAGGGGGTAGGGGAGGTGATCGGCGTCGATCGCCGGAGGTGGGGCGGTAATCGTTAGGGGAGGGAGGGAAAGAGGAAGGGGGTGAGCGAGGCTCCGGTGTAGGAGGGAGGGAGCCCCAAGGAGGAGGAAGGGGAGGAGGAGGGAAGGGAGGGACCCGACGGAGGAGGGGCACCGTCGGGGCAGCGGTGAGGAGGGGGAGGAGGAGGGGAGGAGAGGGGGAGGCCGGGGCCCATGCGGAGCGCGGAGTCGGGCGCGCCGGTGGGGAAGCCGAGAGGAACAGCGGACTATTCGCAGCGGAGAGCGGAGGAAGGAGGGAGCTAGGGGCTCGACCTCCGGGCGGGGCCTACCTCCGGCGGGGGGAAGAGGGAGGGGCCTCCGGCAAGTGACGGAGGGAGCGTCGGAGGGCGGCGCTGATGGGGGGAGAGCGCCAGGGGGGACGAGTGACGGGGGTGGAGACGTCGAGAACGTGGAGGGCCACGCCTGAGCACGAGGTGCTCCTGGGGGGAGCGCGCCGTGCGCTAGGGGGGTAGGTAGAGGCGGCCTCTCCAGAGCCGCCGGAGGGGGAGGCGGCCACTGGGTGTCGCAAGGAGGACCCAGTCTTCGGAAGAGGGGGCCACTGCAGGGGCGTGGCTAGAGGGGTGAAGGGCGGAGGGGACGCCGGGGCGTTGGGGAGCGAGCCAGGCCGAGCAGCAGGCGGCTAAGGAGGGGGAACTCCGCCCGGGGGGTGGCGAGGCGGCCCTGCCGCGCGTGCGGGAGGTCACTGAAGAAGAGCAGGGGCTACCACGTCGGGAGGTGGCGGATCGGAGAGAGGGACGGTCGGGGGAGCCGGAGCGGAAGGGGGCTCAGCGGGCGCTACAGCCGGCGAGGGGCCACGCCTGGCCCGGCGACGACGGGGTCCCCAAGGACGTCTAAAGGGAAGGGGGAGGGAGAGGGTTGGGGAAACCGCTCGGCGGTGGGGGGTGGGGACCCCACGGGGAGGAGGGCCAGGCGGTGGCCGGCCATCCAGGGGGGAAGGGACGGCCGCCGAGGGGGACGAAGATCTGGAATGGCACCGCCGTCCCCGGCAGGCCTACCGGCCAGCCTAGCCACAGGATGCCGGCGGGCGGAGATACAAAGAGCTGGGAGCCCGTTCTCTTCCCCATTTTCAATATATATATATATATATATATATATATTGTTTGCCATTGATTGTAAAAGTACAGAACAGTTTTATGGGAAGACTGAACTTAGACTCACAATACAAACTCGCTTGTACAAAGAAAGCCTAGGGACGAAAGCCTAGGTACAGCAGACTAAGTACAATTATTTATTTTAGATTCTGGAGGGTGACGATAGCGGCTCGGAAAGGCGACGGCAGCCCTGTCTTACTCCTTGGACGATCGGTATGCAGCCTTGGCTCCAGAAGATTTGCTCGACGTTGAAGAAATGCTCTCTTTGCTCCCTCTCTGCTTCTTTTTTTAAGTCTTCTAGTGCTCTCTGATCTCGAAAAGGGGTCTCTCTGGTCACACTCTCTCCGTTGTGTATATTGTCAGAGAATGTACATCTTGTAAGGGAATAGCACCTTACTATTTATAGGAATGGTGTGTGATTATTAGGGTTGCAAATGATTGCTTCCTGGAGATGGCGGCGGCCTGTAGATTGGTCAATATAGGCTATTAGTTTTGAGTGTGATGAATCTAGACCATTAAGTGTAGATTACACCAAATCTCATCAGCAATTAATGCTGATTAGAATAAATCTTCCTCATAATGATCTTCTGATGTCTGCGAATAAATTTGATTTATTCTCCCGCCACGTATTCCAGATTATTGGGATTTGACCCAATCTCTGATTGCAATAAATCTGGAAAATTGATCGACTTAGGACACGTGTCCTAGGAGCTACTGGGGGGATATGAACCGTATGAAGATTGAGCCGCATAAGATTTGGGCCGTATAAGGTTTGGGCCAGGTGTCAGGGCTGCTTGGGTAGTGGCCCCCCCTTCGAACCTTTGAACCGCATGGAGATGATCATTGCGAGCCGTATAGGGATGCATCCGCCTGAGCTGCATAGAAATGGTCCTCTTGAGCCGCATGGGAAGGCCTCTGCTTGAGCCGCATGAGACTGTTTCGGCCTGAGCCGCATAGGACGACTTTATTCTGAAACGCATGGGAAGTCTTCGCTCGAGCCGCATACGAACGCCCACGTGGCATGGCTACGTGGCATTTTTATAGATCTCGGGGGATTGTGTCACAGATCTCTTTCTCTTCCCTAGGGGTCTGTCATTATGACAGAGTCATAATTGCCTCTCTTGTGTCAGGGCTGTCACTTTTTTTAGAGTTGTCAGCTGCCAAAGTAATTAATGCAGCATAGGGCAGAGGGGAACACTGTTGCGCCACGTGTCTTCTGAGCCGCATGGGATATCTTGGGCCGTATAGTCCCTTATGCCGCATGACTTTATGAGCCGTATGGGCTTTATGAGCCGCATGGGGTTTCCTAGACGCATGGATTATTTTCCATGCTTCTACAAGACCCCCTTCAAAGTTTTTAATTTGCAAAATTGAAATACTTTGAATAAGAAGTATGGTTGTATATTCTTCTGGCCGCATATGAAACCTTGATCGTATGGATATCTTGGCCGCATAGATTGTTCAGCCGTATAGGTGGTTCAACCGCAGGGGACAGTTCAACTACACGGATGGCTTAGCCGTAGGGGACTTTCGGCCACGTCATCATTGCCATGCATACAAACCTTTTTGGGGCAGGATCCCAAGAGTTTCTGATATTTAATTAGCTAGTCTGTATCGATAGCCGAAGAGTCGACTACTTTGTACGAGGCGTCGGTCTGTGGTCCTCCTTTCTCTATAAGTAGAAGGGTATTTGGGGGGATTTCTCTCTTAGACTCTTCTTGATTAAGATTTCTGTCTTGTTTTCTTCTTCTGACAGACAGACAACGATGGCACCTAGGGCTTCCAAGGCAGTGAAGAAGGCTGTGGCGAAGAGTAGGAAGTCAGCTTCGTCTTCAACTGTCGTACCCCCCGTTCGTCTTGACGTTCATGTTGTCGTCGAAGGTAAGGACTCTGTGGAAGATTGGGTACTTTGAAACCCTAACAGATGCTGCTTTGCTGCATTGCTTCGTGCATAATCATTTGATGCGAGCTTTTCAAATTACATGGTCCGCATACACGTCCCATGAGCCGCATGGAATATATTCCATGTCCGAGCCGCATAAAAGTTGTCTTAAACGAGCCGTATGAACATCTGAATATCTTCTGACTATTTTCATCATTCATTATCATTTTTTCCGTCTTTTGGTTCTTGTAGTGTCTCCAGCGAATGCTGAGATTGCAGTGGTAGAGGAGCCGCCGCTCCCTGGCATCAATCAGGGGCCTTCCTCTGTTAAGGAAGAGGCGATGAAAGAAGAATCGGTGCCTGAGAGGGATGACATCCTCCCTACTATCGAGACTGCTGAGGGTGGCAGCTGGGAATTTTGATTCTCCTATTCTGGACGAGGATCTTCCTCAATTGCATCCTTCATATGTAAGGTGGTTGAGGGAGTTGTATACGCACTTCTGCAACTAGGATTTTGAGATTTCTAGTAAATGTCTATCTGTAGTCTTTGCTTTGTTTTGCCTTTCTTCTTGTCTGTATAAAGAACTTTCCTGTAACCGCGTGGATGTAACCAATTTCTGAATGAATGAAATGTATTTGCTTCACTCTTCTGCTGTATAATAATCATCTTATTGGGACATTTTACATGGACCCATTGCCCCTAACGTACCCTGGTTTTGGATACGGGCAACAAGTTAAAGGGAACGAACATACTTACTCAGAGGTACTAAGGACATGGTGAGTATGAGAGTTTCTTTGACGGGGCCTTCCTGCTCAGAGGTAGCGAGGACATGGCAGGAGTGGGCTTAATGAAGGAGGGGTACATAGAATGACTCAGAGGTAATGAGGACATAGAAGTTTTATGTAGGGGGTGATTTGTTTTTGGCGGAAGTGAGATAAATCAGAGGTAACATCGACATAGTCGTTTTAGAAGTTCGTGGACCTGTTACCCTTTTTGTGCACTGGGAGTACTGGTAGTGGATCATGAGGGAGGATCTCTTATAGGCAGAAAGTTCAGAGGTATGATCATACATGACTTACTATCTGACAGAGTGACCGGGATGTGAGTTCAGAGGCACCAGCGGGTACATGACTCGATATTGTGAAAGCGTGAGTTCAGTGGCACCAGCGGGCACCTGACTCAATAATCTGGGATGTTGTGGATGTGAGTTCAGCGGTATGAGAGGGTACATGACTCGGGAATCTAGAGAATGGTGAGTGTGAGTTCAGCGGTACCAGCGGGTACGTGACTCAATGATCTGGGAAAATTGTAAGGGTGAGTTCAGCGGTGCTAGCGAGCACGTGACTCAAAAATCTGGAAAATTATGGATGTGAGTTCAGCGGTACCAGCGGGCACATGACTCAATGATCTGGAAAATGTCGTTTAGACATAGTATTTCTTCAGGAACTTGCCGTTGACGGGCAACATGAGCAAATCCCCATTCTGTTTTGCGAGGCGGTAGGCTCCGTTGGAGAATACGGCCTCAATGACAAATGGGCCTTCCCATTTTGGCTGGAACTTTTTGGCGATCTTGTGAGTCATGACTATCGGTCTTCGAACTGCCAGAACGAGATTGCCCACCTGGAATGTTCTGATCTTGACCTTCTTTTTGAGGGCTCCGGAGATGCATACTTGGTATAGTTCGATCCTTTGCTGAGCTAGGAGGCACTTTTCATCTAAGGCCTCTAACTCTTGTAGTCGGCGTCGGTAGTTATCACCCATCTTTAATTGATAAGTGAGGGCAACACAGAGTGAGGGTATTTGAGTCTCTAATGGGAGAATTGCCTCACTCCCGTACACCAAGGAGAATGGTGTGTTTCCGATAGCTGTTCGGACTGTAGTACGGTACGCCCATAAACATTCACCGAGCTTCTCGTTCCAGTCACGTTTGTTGGAAGAGACAAATTTCTTAAGGAGTTTGATAATTGTTTTGGTGCATGTCTCTGCCAACCCGTTTGCTGCCGGATTGTATGGTGTCGAAGCAATATTCTGGATGCGATGCTTGTCGCAGAACCGATAGAAGGCATGGCTTGCGAACTGCGGACCATTATCGTGGATGATCCTTCGGGGTAGTCCAAAGCGATAGATGACATGATGCTTGAGGAAGCTGATCACGTTCGAAGTTTTGACTTCTGCAAGTGGAACAGCTTCTGTCCATTTGGAGAAGTAATCCGTGATCGCAAGTATGAAGCGATGCCCACGGGAGAAAGGTGGAGTAATTGGACCAACGATATCTATCCCCCATGCTTCGAAAGGCCAGGATGTCACTATCGAATGTAGAAATTTGGATGGCTGGTGAATGAAGTCTGCGTGGACTTGGCTGGCTTTGCACCTTCTTGCGTAGTCTATCACATCTGCTACCATAGTGGGCCAGTAGTAGCCCATTCGGCGAAGGCGGTCTTGCAATTTAGGGCCAGGCTGATGGGCCCCATACACACCGTCATGAGCTTCTCGTACGGCTTCCTTGGCTTCTGTATTTGATAGACACTGAAGCAATAATCTATCATAGGATCGACGATACAGCATTTTCTGCTCTGTATCGTAGAAGAATCTGAGAGAACGCCATCTGATGGAGGTGGCTTCCTTTGGGTTCTTGGGCAGGATATCGTAGACGACGAAGTCAATGAATGGTTGTCTCCAATCTGGGACATTGTCGATCGTCTGGGCGGAGTAACTTGCCACGAATTGAACGTTCTTCTTGGTGCGGACCAGTTCGTGGCCTATCACATCTACCGATTGATGGGGATGATTTGGCACTGCTAGGGAAGCGGCCAGGCCTGCTAAGGCATCGGCTTCGATATTCCGGAGTCTGGGAACATGTTCGATGAAGAACCACTCGAATGACGAGATGATGTCGATCGCTCTTTGGTGATAAGGGATCATGTCTTCATGGCAGACTTCATATGAGCCCCGGATCTGATTGACGATTAACTGAGAATCGCCATATGCTTCAAGATATTCTACCCCCAGCTCTCTTGCAAGTTGGAGGCCAATGACCAGAGCGTTGTACTCTGCCATATTGTTAGAGCAGGGTTCCGTGAGTGAGTAAGCGCGGTTGATCACCAATCCGGAAGGGAAGACTAGCACCACCCCGACTCCGACGACGATGTTGCCCTTGGGTCCAGTTCTCGAAGCACCGTCGAAGAACATTCGCCATATATCATCGTGAGCGGTTGTATGCGAGTCGGCGACCTCATCTGGGATTTCTTCATATATCTTGGATGACTCTGAGCCCTGGTGGGCTGCCAAAAAGTCCGCCAGGGCTTGACCTTTGACAGCCTTTTGCGGTACGAAGATCATATGATAAGGGGACAGCAATATTGCCCATGTAGCGAGGCGAGAGCTGAGTGCCCCTGGTTTAGTCATGAGGACCCTGAGAGGGTTGACTCGTGAGATCACATGTATTATTTGTCCAGTGACATAGTGTCGCATCTTCTGAATGGCGAACACTAGGGCAAGGTACTCCTTCTCCACAGCGGTATATCGGTGCTCTGGTCCAATCATCATTCGACTGAGGTAGTATATGGCTTGTTCATGGCCTGCATCGTTATTTTGTGCCAACAGAGCACCAAGGGAATGTTCCATTGCTCGTACGTAGAGCAGGAATAGTTTTCCAACAATCGGGGCCACCAGGACTGGAGGGTTCGACAAATATTCTTTGATGCTGTCGAAAGCACGCTGACATTCCTCGTCCCATACGAATGAAACGCCTTTCTTCATGAGGTGGGTGAACGGTCGGCATCGCCCGGAGAGGTTAGAGATGAATCTTCGGATGTAAGCTAGCCTCCCTTGAAGGCCTCTGAGTTCGCAGAGATTTTTCGGAGGACCCATCTCCATAATTGCCTTCGTCTTCTCAGGGTCTACATGAATACCCTGGGCGGTGATGATGAAACCTAAGAACTTTTTGCTGGATACGCCCAAGAAAGATTTTGTAGGGTTCATTTTCAAATTGTGCGCTCGTATCAGATCGAATACCGTCCTCAGATCCTGTAGATGGTCTTCCTTACGGCGACTCTTGACGGCGATGTCATCAACATAGCATTCCACCGTCTTGCGCAAGTGTTCTCTAAAGATAATACTCATGGCTCGTTGATATGTGGCGCCAGCATTCTTTAAACCGAAAGGCATGACTGTGTAACAGTATGTGCCAATTGGTGTTCGGAATGATGTATGCTTTTCGTCGTCAGGAGACATCTTGATTTGGTTGTACCCCGAGAATCCATCCACGAATGACATACATTCGAAGCTGCATGTGTTGTCAATCATGATGTCTGTGATAGGGAGGGGGAATTCATCTTTGGGATATGCCTCATTCAGATTGCGGAAGTTAATACAGATTCGGATCTTCCCGTTCTTCTTGAGGACCGGAACTATGTTGGCGACCCAATCCGGATGTTGTTCCTCACGAATGAAGCCGCTGGCTATTAGTTTGTTGACTTCGGCTTCGATCGCATCCATGATGCCTGGGCAGAAGCGTCGCTGTTGCTGCTTGACTGGCTTTGTATCTGGCCGAATGTTGAGCTTGTGAAGAGCAATGTCGGGATCTAACCCCGGCATGTCTTCATAACTCCATACGAACACATCAATATATTCTTTGACAAGTTTCAGCAGCGATTCTCGCTCTTCGTCTGTTAAGCTTTTACTTACGAAGATTGGTTTTGGAGAAGATTCGCTGCTGAGATCTACTTGCATGACCTTATCTTCAGCGGAAGGTTCTCTTTGTTCGAACTACTTTTCCTATTGTGTATCCAGCTGTTGGGCCCATGGTTCTAGCTCGAGGATATCCGGAATGTCTTCGTCTTCTTCATAAGCGTCGACGAATGCCATGTTGACTGACAAGACTTGTCTGAAGTTGTTGACCCGGTCGAATGTGAATGCCAGTCATATTCTTCAACTGAACTCTCAGGGTCATTGTGGGTGTTACATACCCTAATCCACATCGATTCTTGCTATAGTAGTCCCATGGTTTGACTGTCGGGACCGGTGGCTTCAAAGGTAATCGTCGCCCCGTGCCGTAGTTCAAGCCCGGCGTAGTCTCTAGATCATACCCTTGTTTTTTGCATGAGATATTTAGATTGGGGGCTTATAAAGATACAGAGGCAGTCTCCCGGCATCTGATCCAAGGTCGACTTCTTCTATGGTGAAGGGATGAGGATCGTCCTTCCGGCCGAAGATGATTGGGTGGTCCCCTCCCTCGATTATGTGGTAAGCGTCTTCTGCTGGAGTAAGCTGGATTACGGTGTGCACATTTGTTACCTATGTTTGGAGGTGAGTGCCTATACCGTGTTCCATAGCATATATCGTACAGAGCTTATTAAGCTCAAGGTAGTTTAAAGATAGCCCTTTATTGATGAAGTAAGGTATCTTTTCTAGGGGGATTACATCATCTGCGGAGGGAACATCAGTGTGGGCAGCCACATACTTGGCTAGCTCCGGTTCCTCTTCAGCTACTCCCTGTATAAACGAAGACTGAGAGGACAACCTGGGTAGCCTGATCGTCAGAGGTTCAACTGGTAGAGCAGAGCGTGGAGTTGTTGGCAGACTAGCAACCCCCAGCTAGGTACTCGATGCTAGACGGGGAGTTGTTGGTTCGCTAGAAGTCCCGGACCTTGCATCGGGGTGATGACTCTTCTTGGGAAGACGTATTGTCATTGGCTTGTAAGAGGGATTGAGCTTCTCAGTTTGTGGCTGGCCGACTCTTGGCAATCTAATTGTCAGCGGCTCCGTTGTGGGTCTTGGCACTTGGCCAGACCTAGGCAGCCGGATTATCATCTGCTCTTCTTGTGTCGAGAGGCTGATTGCGTCCTTACGCAGAGTGGCGGTAAGGGGTGCTGACTTGCCAGGTTTGCAAGCTTGGAGGTGGATCGTCAGAGGCTCTTCTGATCCTGTGGTTGTCTCGGTACTAGCTTGTACATCTCCTTCACCGAGATGCTTCTTCGACTTTTCGTATAGGCAGGAGTCTAAGTAGTAGGATTTGACCCCTTTGAAGGGATCAATATCAGCATATTTCGTCCTCACGAAGCCGTGTTTGTCGACATATTTGAAGCATTGGTACAGCGTGGAAGGCACGATCATATAATCGTGTATCCATGGACGCCCCAAGAGGATGTTGTAAGAAGTGTCTGCATCTATGACGTAGCAGGTGACTTCGGATTGGAGGTCGCCAATTTGACACTTCAGACGAATCTTCCCAATTGGGTAGCTCCTGCCCGAATTAAAATCGCTGATGGCGGTGCTTGTAGGCGTCAGGCGATGCATTGGGATACGGAGATGATGTAGCAGAACCTTCGGGATAATGCTTATGGAAGAGCCAGGATCAATGTGCATCCGATCCACCTTTACGTCGCCGATGTATCCAGTGTAGTATAGCGGGCGATCGTACAGGTTGGTTTTAATGAGCATGTCCTGCGGAGTGAAGACGATGTTGGGCATTGCTCCCGTACAGGCGCTATCTTGGAGATCTACAGGCAGGATTTCTCCTGTGAGGTTGACCTGAGCGAGGTATGCGTCGGCGTTTTGGAGTGTATCGCTCAGAGCCACACGAACATCCTTGGAGAGTCTCAGAAGCTCGTATAATGACAATTTGGCCGGTGTGTTGACCAATTGTGCTAAGATGTCAAAGTTGTAAGGCTTCTCCAGTCCTTGTGATGCCTCTTTTCGGAGGAATTTGTCAAAACGAGTCTCCCTCGGCCTAGGCTTATCGGTCGTCGGAGGCTGAGCCGATCCCGGAGCATCAGTTGTGGTGGGTTGATGATCTTCAGCTGGATTATCAACCACAGGTTGGAATTATGCCCCAGACCGCGTGACGACGGCTGTAGCTTCTTCGATGTCTGCCGAGATTGTGTGGCAGGACCTGATTTTTTTACTCTTCTTCTTGCAGGTAGAAGACGATATGGGCCGAGTCACTTCCGATACCAAGTCTGGATGGATCCACATAACCTCCCCTCGTGATGTGGTGAGGGGCACTAGACCAGCGGTCTGATCTCGGGGAGAAGAAAGATTAGCGATCTCCATTATTGCCAGAGGGATGGGGACCACCCCGTCTTGAGTTTCCGTCAGAAGGAAGCTGCCGAATTGTACTGACACCATGTTGGCTGCCACGGTTACCTCTTCGAAATCGATAGCCAGAGCATTCGAATCGATGAGATTTTGGATGTACCGTTTTAGCAAGTAGAAGTCGTATGTAGCATGGTGGACGTAGCGGTGATAATGGCAGTACTTTGGGTTCTCTATCTCTGCCGGCCGCGGTTTCCATCTTGGTGGAGGAAGCTGGATTCTGTGTCCTTGTATAAGCATGTCCAATATGGGCTTGACGTGACCGTCTTCGAAGGAGTAAGTGATTTGCGGCCATTGTTTGTCTGCTGGCTTTGGCTCAGGTTTCTGTGCTGTATCGGCCACCATAGCCTGCTTTCCCCTGCTGTCCCGATTGTTGGAGGGGCTACCCCCATTATCGTTGTTAGGACGCTTGCCCTTGTTCTCTCCGTCCGAGATGTGCAATCCCAGTTGGCGAGCCTTCTTCAATCGTTCTTCGGCGCTTGTGGTACTGATGATGAACGTCTTCTAATCCTTGAATTGACTTTCGTCCATCCAGAGACTGATTGTTGGAAGCAGTCTCTTTTGGCAAATTTCAATCAGGGAGGAATCCTGGTTTCAAGAGGGCAACTTCATGGCGGTTTGGCGGAACCTCTCGATGTAGTTCCTTGTCAGCTCTTTCTCCCCTTGGACGACCTCCATAAGGGTAGACATGGTGATGTCCTTCCCTACTTCGTAGAATCTCTCCAAGAATATGTGTTTGAAGACGGCGAAGGAGTGGATGCAGTTGTCCGGCAGATTACGATACCAGTCGAAGGTGACTCCTTCCAATACCCCGATGAATAATCGTATGAGAATGGCATCGTCATGGGGCAGATGGTCGATGGTGACCTCGAAGTAAGTGATGTACAGACTTGCGGAGGTCTTGCCATCATAAGGATTGATGTTGAACGGCTTATATCTTGGTGGGAACGGAACATCCCTCCATGCAGCAAGGTATGGTTGCCGTATTCTGAGGTCTTGAGAGTTTTCTCGAGCGTGGAACATGGCTCGGAGCTCTTGGACCTCTTTTCTCGCTTCGCGGGCCTCATCCACAGTGGTGGGGGCCATTACTTCAGGAGGACTGTTGACCGGGTTCGGTGCCGCTGAGTTCGAGTCCGCATTGACAGCGGGACCCGTACTTGTTTGGCCTGGTGTCCCTCCTTGGAGAGTTGGAAGGGCCGCTTTGATCTTCTCTACAGACTTGACCAAGGCATGCAGTATGGACTCTAGAGTGTCGATGCATTGGCGATCACTGGGACCACCTTGGTTGCCGTCTGTCATGAATACCATCTTCTCGTGAGGAGAGATAGACGGAGCGGTGGATGAAGCGCCCTCCGAATCGTACCCCTGTAGTGAGAAGTCATCGGGGTATGTGGGTATGTTCCCTTCTGATTTAGACTCGGAAGGAACAGTACCCCCAGTCTCCGAGTTTGCCTCGTCTTGGGAATTTTGGACGACCTCGGGGACATCGAGGTTTGCTGTATCCGATGGGAGAGTTGTCTCCCCCGGCTCGTCTTCTTGGAACATCGGATTGCTGTGAAGGCTGGGAGGGGTGCTACCCCCAGCCCCAGCAACCCTCTGCGTTGTGGACGATGAATCTCCCACTGTAGCAGATTTCGTCTTAGAGCGAGTACCTTGGAAAACTCCGGTGGTGGGCACCCGTTTGGACGACAGTCTTTTAGTCGCAGTGGTTGAAATCTTCGGGCTGGGAACATTTGTCTTCTTCCCCCTTCCATCAGCGGGGACTTTCCGAGCGGAGTTACAGGAGGCGACGGGTAGTGCCTCATCTTCTAAAGATGGCTGTTGCAGTCTTTGAAAGATAGACTGCCGGTCTTCTTGTATCGTCGCGCTGTTGCAGCAGCAGTTGATGATGACTTGGGTGCAGTGACGTCCGGGGGAGGACTCTTTGTACCTCGATGCATCTTCTCTTTCCTAGCGTTTGTGGAGGATGGCCTCACGCAAGTCAGATGGGTCTGGACCGACCATGTTTGCTCCCGAGATTTTGGAAGACTTTTGCGAACCTCTCTGTCCGCCTGCCGTCGGGGGCTGGACTCGAGTGGTTCTGTAAAACTTTCCATCCGAGGCCCGCGTAACAGTATGCAGAACGCTCGGATGGTCAGAGGTCAGATCAGCGGACCGAACTCGCCAGGCTCGCGCTGCTTTAGACTTCTTCACTCTAGTACGTACGGGCACATAGTTGGAAGAGTCTAAGTGATACTGGAGAGGGTCAGACATATCTTCTTGGGAGCATAAGAGATCAGGACCGTACGAGAGGCGGTTGAAGACAGAGCCGCGGGGAGCAGGCGTCATGCGGCTGTCATCGTTGGTCTGTATGCGGCTGGCAGACGTAGCCGCATAGGCTTTCTTCATACGGCTGGAAGTCTCAGCCGCATGAGTCTTTTTTATGCGGCTGGATGATCTGGCCGCATGGATTTTCTTCATACGGCCGGTAGATCCACCCGCATGTGCCTCCTGTATGTGGTTGACAGATTTGGCCACAGGAGTGCTCGGCTTCTTCTTGGGGCGCATAGAGTCGCTCTTTGTCCCTGCAAGTCCAGCATCGTAATGCTTTCCTCTACCGGACTCGGGAAAAGCAAAGTTCTCTACGGCTCGAAGTGGAGCCGTATGAGAATCACCCTCGCCGCCTTGGGTAGCAGAGAGTACCCCATCCAGAGCTTGTGGTGGAGCAAACGATTTTGGCCTCCACTCGCAGCGAGCTTTCTTTGTGCGGGTTCGCTTCTGGATCAGGCCAGCACTTCCTTCAGAGAGCATCTCTTCAAACGCTTGTTGGTCGAAACGGACGACCATCTTCTTTTGCGTGGAGCCGTGCTTGGCTGCATCCGACTGCGTCACCAACTCCTCAGCCGTGGAGAAGTTTGTCGCCAGCAGAGTCGCCATCGTGTTTGCCATTGATTATAAAAGTACAGAACAGTTTTATGGGAGGACCGAACTTAGACTCACAATACAAACTCGCTTGTACAAAGAAAGCCTAGGGACAAAAGCCTAGGTACAGCAGACTAAGTGCAATTGTTTATTTTAGATTCTAGGGGGTGACGATAGAGGCTCGGGAAGGCGACGGCAGCCCTGCCTTACTCCTTGGACGATCGGTATGCAGCCTTGGCTCCAGAAGATTTGCTCGGCGTTGAAGAAATGCTCTTTTTGCTCCCTCTCTGCTCCTTTTTTTTAAGTCTTCTAGTGCTCTCTGATCTCAAAAAGGGGTCTCTCTGGTCACACTATCTCCGCTGTGTATATTATCAGGGAATGTATATCTTGTAAGGGAATGGCACCTTGCTATTTATAGGAATGGGGTGTGATCATTAGGGTTGCAAATGATTGCTTCCTGGAGATGGCGGCGGCCTGTGGATTGGTCAATCTAGGCCATTAGTTTTGAGTGTGATGAATCTGGACCATTAAGTGTAGATTACACCAAATCTCATCAGCAATTAATGCTGATTGGAATAAATCTTCCTCATAATGATCTTCTGATGTCTGCGAATAAATTTGATTTATTCTCCTGCCACGTGTCCCAGATTATTGGGATTTGACCCAATCTCCGATTGCAATAAATATGGGAAATTGATCGGCTTAGGACACGTGTCCTAGGAGCCACTGGGGGGATCTGAACCACATGAAGATTGAGCCGCATAAGATTTGGGTCGCATAAGGTTTGGACCACGTGTTAGGACTGCTTGGGTAGTGCCCCACCTTTGAACCTTTGAACCGCATGGAGATGATCATTGCGAGTCGCATAGGGATGCATCCGCCTGAGCCGTATGGAAATGGTCCTCTTGAGCCGTATGGACAGGCCTCCGCTTGAGCCGCATGAGACTGTTTCGGCCTGAGCCGCATAGGACGGCTTCATTCTGAACCGCATGGGAAGTCTTCGCTCGAGCCGCATACGAACGCCCACGTGGCAAGGCCACGTGGCATTTTTATGGATCTCAGGAGATTGTGTCAGACATCTCTTTCTCTTTCCTAGGGGTCTGTCATTATGACAGAGTCATAATTGCCTCTCTTGTGTCAGGGCTGTCACTTTTTTCAGAGTTGTCAGCCGCCAAAGTAATTAATGCAGCATAGGGCGGAGGGGAACACTGTTGCGCCACGTGTCTTCTGAGCCACATGGGATGTCTTGGGCCGCATAGTCCCTTATGCCGCATGACTTTCTGAGCCGCATGGGCTTTATGAGCCGCATGGGAGCTTCCTAGCCGCATGGATAAATTTCCATGCTTCTATATATATATATATATATATATATATATATATATATATATATATATATATATATATTATATATATATATATATATACACATAAATACATAGCTACAAAGAAAAGCACATATGCTCAATTGATAGAATAATATGAAATAAATCCAAGAGTTGGTTCTCACAAGTCCAAAACCTCATATACATACTAAAAACTCAAATTTTACAAGTTAAATTCCTGGAAAACAAAATATCACATTCAAACTCAAATTTGCATTTAAAGGAAAAACCCCTTTTTCACACAACGACCCAAAATAAGATATACACAATATAAACCCGCAAAACTCGGCATACACGTTGGTCTCAACCTAGGTGATGTGCTCGGGTACTCCCTAGTATGAAATCATGTCTGTGTTGTGTCCACAGAACGTGTATCAAAAAACCCGATTACCACGTGTCTACGTGCACGTATGCGTGCGTTCTCGCTCGATTGAGCACCGCACACACAACGAGAAGCCCCATGCTCATGCACGTAGCTAGGGGGGTCCTGAGGTAGGTCTAGGACATGGCAACACTGCGACATGTCGTACCGAGGCGACGCATGCAGCCCCGCACACACACGCGGCCTGCTGCGTGTGCGCGCGCCCGCGCGTGCCCTCGTGCGCGCGGTTCGGCCTTCGTGGCTCGCTCGTCGGGCCACGCCATAACTCGGGGTTGGTCCCTCGGGTAGTCTAATTATAGGTCGATGTGTCCCAGGTCCTGGAACGGGTCTTCGTCGCGTCGAGAGCGCGTACAAAGTCCGTTTCAGCGATAAAATTCAGGCCTAGTGCACAGTACGGCTGAACGATGCACGTCAGATTTCTCCGCGCTCGCTCAACGAGAAGCCGTGAAATTTTAGGAGCATGGGGGCAAGGTTGCCCCCATGTGCTCAAGAAATTTTAGGAAAAAATATCATCTGTGCATCGAGATACAACACGCTGACGGCAGGGCACGCACGGCCTCGTGCACAGGATCCGTTCACGTGCGTCCGATTCCCGAAACGCCGCTGAAAAGTCATCAATTTCCAATCCGTCTTCGCGAAAGTTTCTAAAAATTATATTATCTAAACATTTGTGAAGACATGATCAAAAAATAGCAACTTTCTATCCTAAGCGGCATTTCGTCGAACACGTGCCGTAAAGGACCGACACGTGTCCGATACCGCTATCAAACAAAGTCAAAACCCAACCAAACTTTATGGGCAAGTCTAGGGCACCTATATGGATGCAAAAATGAAAGAAATTCTAGAATAACTATGGTAAAAAAGGGTTTACCTTTTGAGTGTCGAAAACTCAATAAACAGAGTCCCTCGGTCGTCGTGTCGGTCGATTCCCCTCAAGCAATTGCCTCCGCCTCCTCGCTAGTAATACTCCAGCAGATCCTCCTCTCCTAGACTAGTGCAACGGAGTTTGTTTGGGGAGAAACAGAATCCGGATGAATAAAATGGTATTTTTTGAGAAGGAGATCTCTTAGGGTTCACTTGTGGAGGCTAAACTTCACAAATAGAAAGAGAGGAGAGGGGGTACTGTAGTGGGCGGCCAGATGGGGGGTCTCTAGGGTTAGGGTTTCACTTGGGCCAACTCTCTCTTAAATAAAAATATGGCCCAAGTCAAAAAGGCTCAAAAGGCTACATGCAAAAAGGCTAAAAAATCATTTAAAAGCCTTCTAAATTAAATCCAAGCCCTAAATAAATTCTAATAAGTAAAAAAATAATTTCTAAGACATGTTTAGGCTCCTATACAATGTCCACTAAGGTTAAACCAGTTGATAGCACAACACAAGTCAAAATATCTAAAAAATCACAAAATAGCCAAATTGGCTAAAATGACTAAAATACCCTTTCTTTGAAAAAGTGGATGCTACACCTCCACACCGGCACTAGATAATGTTACACTCCTGGGTATTTTCCAGCAGCAAGCCAATATGTTCTGTGACACTTTGAGGGAGGCTCTTCATATTAGAGATTCTCTGCGACAGCGCCCTGGAACTTCCAAGAACTTCATGGACCTCCAGCCCAGAGAATTCCATGGGATAGAGGGGATTTTCTACGCTGACGAGTGGTTGGAAAACGTGGAACAATACCTGAAGATGGCCTGAGTCCTAGAAGATCTGAAGATCGAGTCAGCTAGTGGACAACTTTTTGACATCGTGCGAATGTGGTGCCAAGGCGAACCCCGATTTTCTGCTCCAGACGTAACTTGGGAGGAATTCAAGCGACTGTTCAAGAAAAAATTATATCCCTACGTAGCACGAGAGGCGTTGCTGAGTCAGTTCGAGCACCTAGATTAAGGCAACTACACTGTCAGCGAGTACACAATAGAGTTTTCTCGCCTCAGCCGCTTCGTAGAGAGCTTGGTCAGCACCCCTGAAGACAAGGCACGACGATTCAGGTAGGGTCTATCACACGAGATTCGTCTAGCCATCGCCACCAGTCGAGCTTCCACTTACGAGAAGATTCTGGAGGTCGCCCAAGCTGTAGAAGAAGAGCTGAGCCACAAGCCGAAGAGGAATCGAGACGCATTCGGAGGAGGCAACCAATCAACACCGGTAAAATGCTCCAATATTCCAGGAAAGACCTCAACACAGCAGCAGCATCAGCAATCACGAGCAGCCCCATAACAAGTTCAAGATGTTCCCACCTGCCAGTACTGCAAGAACAGAGGCCACGTCCAAGAAGACTGCCGTAGATGGTTAAGGTTATACTATACTTGTGGATCCAACCAGCACATATCTCAAGATTGCCCGAAGAAACCTGCGACTACCCCACCATTACCATCCGCACAGGGAGGACAAGCTTATGCCATGATCATGGAGGACGTGACAACACCACAAGGAGCAGCTGGCAAAAACTTCCAGTAGAGATTTGCAGTAGTAGTATAGACAGGCCTACATTAGACCTTAATTTAAGAAAAATTAAATTACCTTTATATAGCAGTTTATGCCGGACTATTCATTCTAGCAGATCATGGCTTTATTGAAATTTCGAGGACAAAATTTGTTTAAGGGGGGGTAGATTTGTAAACCCCTCGACCAATTTTTCCTCTTATTTATTAAATTTATACCCATTTGTTATTGTCTTATTTATTTGTTATGTTTGATATCTCTTTCTTTTACCTAAAATATACCAATAGAGGATCAAACGGGTGTATAGGAATTGACAAAGGGCTTTGTGCAAAAATCTCACAATTCAAATCCTGTTCTAGCCGATTCCCTTCTATGTTCAAATCTCCAAGTAAAATAGGAGATAGGCTCAAATCCTTAAGGATCAAAACAAAGACTGATTTCAAATATAGATCTCCCAATCTGTTTTACCCCTTTGATCAAATCCAAACCCTATCTATATAGGAGAGTAGCATTCAGTCGAACCTCTCTTCGAACCCTAATTCTCTACTCCTTCCTTGCCAAAAAAAAAGATCGAAGAGAAGATTAGGAGCCAGTCGAACTTTGTAACCGAAACTACTAGGTATTTCCCCCACTTGCTATGTTCTTGTCAGCAACAACATTATAGGATGCAATCTAGGTGGCCTAAGGTTGAGAGGGAGATGTCGTGTCCCCTGTATCCATCGAGTACAAATTATGGGTACTGGCTTGTTGTCCCGTCTAAGCAGATTCGTGTATCAGTCCAGAGTTGGGGGTATCAGACTAAGAGGAGTCGTAGACAAGGAAGAACATGTTGTCCTTGTACCATCACACTCGAAGGTAAAGAGACACTAGTTGACACCCTAGTATCGGTTAACACAAAATTGGGTATCTTAGGCGAGCCAAGATGGGACTGGTGGTATCCGACTAATATAAATTTTATCTTATATATCTGTATCAGAGATTTAGGTACATGGGGTGTTTGTAACTGGATATTGAATCCCTATCACCGATAATAGGAACCAAATAACAAAATTAATTTGGATGCAATGATCAATTTATGCACCCATAAGTTACAGTAGCATGAGTACCAAGAGCCGAGTCGGAAAGGGAAAGGTTATCAGTAACTGGGGTTGGTGTTATGATCAGTAGACTATGAGTAAAAGACTTCAGATTATTGTTATACAAATCAATGAGTAGTCGCACAATTGTGCGCAACAGAAGTCGGGCTGCATCCGAGTTGAACAAACATGTGTGGCAGGGTATAACCATCAGAGTTAGTGTCTTCCTTGGATGCGCCAGTTTGCCTAATATATTGGTCATTAGGCTAATGTGTCAGTCTTTGGGTATGGCATGTCAGTCGGGATATTTGAGGATGGGCATGCCTCCTGGAATTTGAAAGAGGGATCACTCGAGTAACATTCGATACACTTTCTCGTATAAGTCGGCATATCTATTGGAAAAAATACAGCAGTAAACATAGGGTAGGTGTTTCATGGTAAAAGGGGGAATTAAACTCGAGTCCTTTCAGATCAGAATCTTAGTCTGACAACGTAGACTCACAAACAGCCTTTATTACTGCTACTACTGCTAATGTTTCCTATTCAGCATCTCTATTTCTTAAAGGATATGAAGATATGAACTAAATGTGCCACTATAATTGGAGTCTAGGTATCAAGTAGAGTTTGGGAAGTTGCCTAAGAGTAATAGATTTTGAATACAGGTTTCGTACTGCAGGAATGCAATAGAGAAACATACCTTGAATGCATTTAGATACCTAAGAATAGATAGACACCCATATGGAAGGATAAATGGAAGTCCCATATGTGTCCTGCTATCAAGAGGCAAATAGGACAGTCGGCTTAGAGAAGGGTTTGTGCTTCTGTGCAACATAAGTCGAGTTGCTTTAAAGTTGAACAGATATGTATTGTGTCCTAATATTTCTGATAACTTTAAGAACACCTGGTAATGGTTATCTAGACTTATTGACTGTATCCGAGTACCAAATAGACTCTTGTATCAGTAAATAAATCGTACCATAGGCTGTGAGTAAGTTACCAATATTAACCGAGTGTCATTAATCATATATAGGGGTGGTCTCATACTTATAGATAATACCCTTCAAAACTACATCAGTAGCAGTAGGGTGAGTCTATTATTGCTAGAATGTCGATATACCGAACCAAGCCACATCAAAAACTAACATATAGACAATTAGGAAATAAAGTGGCAATCTAAGGACAGGTTGGCTTTAGGCATGAAGAGAAGGGGTGTCTCTATGGTTCAGTTTTGAGAGTTAGGCAAATATGAACATTTATGCATAAACCAAGAAGGAATGGTTCAGCCTACAGTGAGGATTATTTGGTGTCTTGATGTATGGGTATCAGAACAGAGGTGTACGTTGGTTCAGTTAGAGATTGTAAGTAGGAATTTGAGTATAAGGATGAACCAGTTATTGTCTGATACATGTGAGTATCAAAATTAAGGGGATATTTCGATAGCCGGTATCAGGAGTGTGGAGAGTGTGTGGGCTATTTCCTACTCTCCCAAGGAACCTATTAACAAGTGTATACCTATCTAAATGCATCCTACAGGAAAGAGTTACCATGTAGACACTAGGAATAAGGGACTCATAAAAAGCCTTAAAACCTAACATATGAAACCCCCCTAACTCTGTAAGATAAGAAAAGTAGACCACAAGGTAGAAAAAGAGTTACAGGTTACACTGGGGATGTACAATGGATATCAAGATTAGGGGAGTCCATATGGCTAGGACACTTAAAGTATCTCTGTATACTAGGATATTAGTAAGGGGTTTTATTGGCCTGCAAATACCAAGAACAACAGTAGTGGTAGAGTCAGAAGTTAAGGTATAGTTGTCAGTAAGTGTCAATCAATGCACATGTATAGGCTTGTATAAGGAGAACAACCAGGACTTAGGAGACCAACAAGGGTAGTTTAAAGACACTACACAAAGACAATAATAATAGCTATGAGTGTATCTCACCAGTATAAAAGTCACCATGATACTTAAGTAGCAGTGTTAATGGTTTATAATTTAGCATTTGACATTCAATTCCCCAAAACAGGTTACTTGGACCGAGATACTGACTTGACCCGTACTAACAACTCAGGACCACAAGCAAGTATACCTTGTCTCCCTCTACAGTTTTATTTACATGTATTTCCTTTCACTTATGGACATGTGCTCTTCAAATTTTATACTGTTAAGTTGTTTCATTGATATATAGCCGTGTTTATGTTTGGCCTTGTGGTTCACATTTGGAGTTTCTCACCAGTACCTTGCTTGAGTCGTGTCGTAGAACGAGTGCGTGTAGTTGAACTGCTAAATCCATGATTATCGTTTTACACAACCAGAGAGTCCACACTCGGGACGATGGTAGATCAGTGCACTAGAGAGTCTATACTCGGGATGAGGGTGTTTGTCATTTTTATTGGCACCAGAGAGTCCACACTCGGGACGAGGGTGTTTGCCTTGAGCTAACTAGAGAGTCCACACTCGGGACGAGGGTTAGTGCTTAGTTCAAACCCGTGAGTCCGTACTCGGGATGGGGGTTTGGTTTTCCATTGATCTCATGTTCATTGTTTATCTGGCAGTTCATTTATGCGTAGTTTGTTCTCGTATCCGTGTTCAAAGTCACTTGTCATATTCTGTCTTTCTTGCTTATTTCTCACGCATGATAAAACTGTTAGATAGGCATGTTTTTATGTATCTTGCTAGTCCTCTGAGGACCTAATGATCTCTTGAGGTATTAGCCAAGTTTGAGTCAGGAGCAGACGAGCGGTTGTGAGCCAGCATCCGACCACTGTGCCTTGCAGTTGAGGATGTCTTGATTAGTAGTTTTTACTCAGTCAGTTTATTTCATGTATTTCTCTATTTCCGTCTATTGGTAGTGGATTTGTGTCCACCGGACACAACTTTGATTCATGGAATTATTCAGTTTATATTCTTTATTACTCAGTTTTATGGATATTCATTGATCTTGGTTGTGTCTTGATTATTCTGTGGATGAGATATAGATTTCCATGTGATTTTAGATTCAATGACTTGTGAGTTATTGACAGCACTCTACCGCCGATACTGCAGTGTATGATGGGCTTGGACATGTTTCATATCCGAAAAGCGGGTGCAGGTCATGATAAGTTTTTTTGGTTGCCCATACAGGTCTACGTTAATCACTTCGGTTACGTCACTGTACCATCGTGAGCCTGCAAATAGGATTAGACTCATAGGATCTCATCCACGTGTCCTGACTCCTTGTTGATCTCTATCCTTGATTATTCATTAAATCCTCGATTTGTATCATGTTTGAAATTCTTCAACGGCTAAAGTGTTTTCTTTTGTCACAGTTAAGATGAACTCTCAAGAAGGGAACAACGCTTCATTGAATATTCCACCGACTGCAGGAGGCTTTTTCACGTACATGACCCCACCAACACAAGGAGGCAAGCTCACTCATATGGGCAATCCACCATAGCAGCAGTTCTCGAGATTCCGCAGAGACGATATTCCACCACCTCCGCAGTTTCTGTCGTAGGCTCCACCACCAGCACCCGTTCTGCCACCAGCACCCGTTCTGCCACCCGCATCTGTCCCACCTCCAGCACAAGTCCCGTATCCAACACGTATTCCATATCCAGTACCAGCCATGCACCCAGCACCAGCGATGTACCCAGCTCCTATGATGTATATCCAGTACCTGTTTTGCCTCCTGTCATGACCCGCACCCAGTAAAAGGGCACAAAAAGTAAAGTACGCCCAGCCTACGCCACAGTGTCGGCGGTAGAACGCTGTTCTGGGTCACAATATCTAACACAGTCTAGAATATGCTCCGAATGGAGAATAAATTAATAAGTAACTCAATCACAACAACTAAGATGGAATAGAAGAATAAATCTCAAAAGAGTCACAGATATAAATAAAAGTCTAGGTGTAAACCACCAGAACAAATCTCAAGTACAACTCATAATGTCTCAAAGAAAAAGACAAACCACCAGTAACATGGGTTGGTGTTATGATCAGTAGACTATGAGTAAAAGACTTCAGATTATTGTTATACAAACCAATGAGTGGTCGCACACTTGTGCGCAACAGAAGTAGGGCTGCATCCGAGTTGAACAAACATGTGTGGTAGGGTATAACCATCAGAGTTAGTGTCTTCCTTAGATGCGCCAGTTTGCCTAATGTATCGGTCATTAGGCTAATGTGTCAGTCTTTGGGTATGGCATGTCAGTCGGGATATTTGAGGATGGGCATGCCTCCTGGAATTTGAAAGAGGGATCACTCGAGTAATATTCGATACACTTTCTCGTATCATTCGGCATATCTATTGGATAAAATACAGCAGTAAACATAGGGTAGGTATTTCATGGTAAAAGGGGGAATCAAACTCGAGTCCTTTCAGATCAGAATCTTAGTCTGACAACGTAGACTCATAAACAGCTTTATTACTGCTACTACTGCTAATGTTTCCTATTCAGCATCTCTATTTCTTAAAGGATATGTAGATAAGAACTAAATATGCCACTGTAATTGGAGTCTAGGTATCAAGTAGAGTTTGGGAAGTTGCCTAAGAGTAATAGATTTTGAATACAAGTTTTGAACTGCAGGAATAAAATAGCGAAACATACCTTGAATGCATTTAGATACCTAAGAATAGATAGACACCCATGTGAAAGGATAAGTGGAAGTCCCATATGTGTTATACTATCAAGAGGCAAATAGGACAGTCGACTTAGAGAAGGGTTTGTGCTTGTGTGCAACAGAAGACGAGTTGCTTTTGAGTTGAATAGATATGTATTGTGTCCTAATATTTTTGATAACTTTAAGAACACCTGGAAATGGTTATCTAGACTTATTGACTGTATCCGAGTACCAAATAGACTCTTGTATCAGTAAATAAATTGTACCATAGGCTGTGATTAAGTTACCGATATTAATCGACTGTCATTAATCATATATAGGGGTGGTCTCATTCTTATAGATAATACCCTTCAAAACTACATCAGTAGCAGTAGGATGAGTCTATTATTGCTAGAATGTCAATATACCGAACCAAGCCACATCAGAAACTGACATATAGACAATTAGGAAATAAAGTGGCAGTCTAAGGACAGGTTGGCTCTAGACATGAAGAGAAGTGGTGTCTCTATGGTTCAGTTTTGAGAGTTAGGAAAATATGAACATATGTGCATAAACCAAGAAGAAATGGTTCAGCCTATAGTGAGGATTATTTGGTGTCTTGATGTATGGGTATCAGAACAGAGGTGTACGTTAGATCAATTAGAGATTGTATGTAGGAATTTGAGAATAAGGATCATGGCTCATGAGCACCTCAATGAACAAGTTCTTGTTTGATACATGTGAGTATCGAAATTAGGGGGATGTATCGATAGCAGGTATCAGGAGTGTGGAGAGTGTGTTGGCTATTTCCTACTCTACCAAGGAACCTATTAACAAGTGTATACCTATCTAAATGCATCCGACAGGGAAGAGTAACCATGTAGACACTAGGATAAGGGACTCATAAAAAGCCTTAAAACCTAACATATGAAACCCCCCTAACTCTGTAAGATGAGAAGAGTATACCACAAGGTAGAAAAAGGGCTACAGGTTACATTGGGGATGTACAATGGATAACAAGGTTAGGGGAGTCCATATGGCTAGGACACTTAAAGTATCTCTGCATACTGGAATATTAGTAAGGGGTTTTATTGGCCTGCAAATACCAAGAACAACAGTAGTGGTAGAGTCAGAAGTTAAGGTATAGTTGTTAGTAAGTGTCAATCAATGCACATGTATAGGCTTGTATAAGGAGAACAACCAGGGCTCAGGAGACCAACCAGGGTAGTTTAAAGACACTACACAAAGACAATAATAATAGCTATGAGTGTATCTCACCAGTATAGAAGTCACCATGATACTTAGATAGGAGTGTTAATGGTTTATAATTTAGCATTGACATTCAATTCCCCAAAACAGGTTACTTGGACCGAGATATGGACTTGACCCGTGCTAACAGCTCAGGACCACAGGCAAGTATACCTTGCCTCCCTCTACAGTTTTATTTACATGCATTTCCTTTTATTTATGGACATGTGCTCTTCATATTTTATACTTTTGAGTCATTTCATTGATATATAGACGTGTTCATGTTTGGCCTTGTGGTTCACATTTGGATTTTCTCACCAGTACCTTGCTTGAGTCGTGTCATAGAACGAGTGCGTGCAGTTGAACTGCTAAATCCTTGATTATCATTTTACACAACCAGAGAGTCCACACTCGGAACGAGCGTTGATCAGTGCACCAGAGAGTCCACACTCGGGACGAGGGTGTTTGTCGTGTTCATTGGCATCAGAGAGTCCACACTCAGGACGAGGGTGTTTGCCTTGAGCTAACCAGAGAGTCCATACTCGGGACGAGGGTTAGTGCTTCGTTTAAACCCGTGAGTCCACACTCGGGATGAGGGTTTGGTTTTCTATTGATCTCGTGTTCATTATTCATCTGGAAGTTCATTTATACGTAATTTGTTCTAGTATCCGTGTTCATAGTCACTTGTCATGTTCTGTCTTTCTTGCTTATGTCTCACACATGATAAAACTGTTATATAGGCATGTTTTTATGTATCTTGTTAGTCCTCTGAGGACCTGATGATCTCTTCAAGTATTAGCGAAGTTTGAGTCAAGAGCAAACGAGCGGTTGTGAGCCAGCATCCGACCATGGAGCCTTGTAGTTGAGGTTGTCTTGATTAGCAGTTTTTACTCAATCAGTTTATTTCATGTATTTCTTTATTTCCATCTATTAGTAGTAGATTTGTGTCCACTAGACGCGACTTTGATTCTTGGAAATATTCAGTTTATATTCTTTATTACTCAGTTTTATGGATATTTATTGATCTTGGTTGTGTCTTTATTCTGTGGATGAGATATAGATTTCCAACTGATTTTAGATTCAATGACTTGTGAGTTATAGACAGCATTCTACCGCCGACACTGCGGTTTAGGCTGGGCTTGGACACGTTTCGTATCCAAAAAACGGGTGCGGGTCGTGACATCATTTTATCTTAATCTACTCTATTCCTCTCTAGGCTTCATTCGTGTTTCATCTTGAACCTAATTCGCTTACTAATTAGCGACTCTCATTCAATACCAAACCCATAACTGTAATTTTATTTTCCACGATATTGAAATCATGATTTTCATAAAACTATCTATTTCATTATACATTATTTCCTTCTATGATGTCGTGATCTTATCTTTTTATCTACCCTAGTTCCTTCTCACCCCCTCATCATTCTTAATTTTGTGGACAAAATTCTTGTAAGTTGGGTAGGATGTAAACCCCCTAAATTTCCACTATGATTTTAAAATTTTATTTATTTATTTGGTATTGATTTTGTTTTTGAATTTGAACGTCATGCGCGAATTCGCGTTTTTCATATTTGTTCTTCGAGTGCGAATATGTGCGAGGTACATATTTTGAAAACATTTTTTATGGATTTTATTAATATAGAAAACATACAGTTCATTTCAATATTATTATAGTAAATATTTTATTTTGAAATAGAAAATTCTGTCGCACTAGTGACAATTTTTATCTAATTATATCGTTTTCAAAAATAATATATACCTAGATAATTTGTACTAGTTGAATGCGAAGTACAGGACATTTGATTCGTGTAGATGATTTAAATTTTTGAAATTTATTTTATTATTATCTATCTTAATTTTACTACCAAGGTAATTTTTGAAGTATTATTCATAATTTTGAAACCTTAATTATTTATTATACAAATAGTAATTCCAAGTATTTCCTATTAATATTTAAATATTTATTACAATTTTCAAAATTATTTAATATTGATTATTTTTTTATTTACAAAAGATAATTTGGAAGTTTGTTGATTTAATATGTAATTTGTTATGGTAATTTAAATTAAGATTTAATTTATGGATTTATAATTGAAGATAAGATTTATCTAAGATTTAATATGGATTTGGATTGATTGAACTAATTTTGATTTGATTTAAATTAGATGTGCGAATTAACTAAAAAGGTGTTTTAAATTTCCCAATCGTTATCAATCTAGGAGTCTACCTCCTACATAAGGAGAGGTTCCATGTTCTTTTTTCTCATAACCAAAATTTTCTCCATAAATATTTCCCCACCCACGTGCATCGTGTCTATGTTCCTCCATCCAAATTTTTATTCCAACTTTTACATATACATAAATCTCTTCCGTGTCGGACACACACCTGACACAATAAATTCTCTAACCTATCCCTAAACCAAATTGAGCCACCCTTCTCACCAACTCCGCGAGAACCCCGACACAGCCACCGCACCATCAAGAACACTTCGCCGTCACCATCGGTCCGGCCATAACCCGACCCCATTCCACCATGGACATCCCCAACAGACAACCATTTCCGACCATCGATCACCATCATATACCACGCCCGACTTGCCTTCTCCGGTGCCTTACCACCACCGCAAACCATTGTCCCCTCCACAGCCGACCAAATACCCCTACCAGCACCACATCGCTGGCTCCATCCAAACACCCAAATTCGTCACCACCACCATAAACGGAAAACCCAAAACCGCCACCGCGGCCACCGCCGTTGCAGCCCACGTCCACCATCTCTACCCTCCTGCATAACCCACTGCGGTATACGTCGGCCATCTCGCCGTGCCTCCGCAAAACCCTAGCCAGACCGCTCCTCCCCGCTGACACTTCCTGCTTAAGCCTCTCCCCGTTGACACTTCCCGGACCAGCCATAGCCGATCCCTGCCTCCAGACCAGAGACGCACCTCTGCTTCTTCCTTCCTCGACGAGGCGTCGCCGCGCTCGAAACCATGGCTGTGCCCTAGCCTCCTTCAAACCACACGTTCCGCGTCGATCCGACCAACCACTGCGTGGCCATCGCCATTGAGCCTCGTCGTCGGGTTTCGGCTGCGCCGCCGTGGTTGAGTTGGGAGACTCTCCGCGACCTCAGATCCGCCGCACGTGCAGCTTGCCAGACCGGCCACCGCCGCATACGCAGACCTGAACTTTTTCACCAACGATGCCGGTGAGCTCTCCCATTCCGATCTCTCCCCTCTCCTACACTCTCTCGATTCCCTACTGATTTTTCTCTCTTCCTTAGCAATTAAGTAAGGGAGCAGAGAGTGGTGAGTTCTGTTGGGTTCATAAACTATCACCACAGTATAGATATTTATTAGTATAGACATACATATATTTCTTTTACATGTATATGTTTAAATTATAATGATTTTTATTGTTATTAATGGTTATTATTAATACTATTATTTATTTTGAGATATTTATAGATAATATTTTCTACGATTATATTATAAGCAATTATTATTTTGGGCTCGTAATAATTACAATTTATTTGTTGCTATAAACTATTCGGCTCATGTCCATAAGTATATATATATATATATATATATATATATATATATATATATATATATATATATATATATGTATATATATATATGACTAGTATATATATATATATATATATATATATATATATATATATATATATATATATATTTTATTTTTTATATATATATATATATATATGACTAGTATATAACCCGTGCCCATAGGGCATGGTTCATTTAAGGTATTCTCCCTCAAAATCTTGGATCCCCAATTTTAAACGAACAATAATAATTATGAGGCCCCCATCAAAATATTAAATCTCAACCACTGCTGGATGTAAATTTTCTTTAGATTCCCTATAAAACTCCACTCTCAATAATGCTCATCCACAACCATTATGATTGCAAACCCCACTCTTTGGATTCCCCATAAAACCCCACTCTCAATAATGCTCATTCCCCATAAAACTCCACTCTCAATAATGCTCATCCACAACCATTATGAGTGCAAACCCCACTCTTTGGATTCCTCATAAAACCCCACAACCGTTGATTCACAAAGATTAAATCCCAACCACTCTTTATCTTGGCACAGTCAGCCCTAGGATTCAAAAACCTTTGTATTTTGTATAATAGCCATAAAACCCCACTCTCAATAATGCTCATCCACAACCATTATGAGTGCAAACCCCACTCTTTGGAATCCCCATAAAACCCCACAACCGTTGATTCACCAAGATTAAATCCCAACCACTCTTTATCTTGGCACAGTCAGCCCTAGGATTCAAAAACCTTTGTGTTTTGTATAATAGACATATATATATATATATAAATATATATATATATATATATATATATATATATATATATATATATATATATATATAAAAATATAATATATATATATATATATATATAAATATATATATATATATATAGCATGGTTTCATTGGGCTTTATTTTTAATACATATTGAATTTGTCTTGGCTATACATTGATTTTCAAAAATTGAATTTAGAAATCCCTAAATAAATAATATATAATATAGATTACTGACTTTAAAAATATTATTATCATATTTTCTACTAAATTATAGTTTTTGACCTAAACATGATTTTTCTATAATTTTTAAAATACTTATTTAAAATATTCTGGTTAGTAGTTTTCCAATATCAAAACATATTTTTAAATAGTTTTATAAATTTATTTAAAATTTTCAAATTGATTAGTAGTTTTCCAAATTGATTTCCAAATTGATTTGTGCCTTAATTCTAGCTACCATCTTCTCAATAAACTGGTTGTTCTTTCTTTCTTCCTTACCCTTCTGTTTTCGAATCGTCGTTTTTTTACTTATTTTGATTTCCACCATCTAGGTTCTTAAACGTATCTAGATTTCGTTCAAAAAAAACTCATGCCTAAATGATTATGGATAGATAGTTAACAGTATCGAAACGATTTTGATTTGATCCTTCTTATAATGGTTTCGATCGTGACTAGACTACTTTTATTCGATCGAGTCAATTCAAATCTTTCCTAGATTTTGATTCTATAATCGTGCCTAAACAATTTTGCTTAACTAGTCAATCGTGCCAAAATGATTTCAATTTTAATCATTCCTAAACAATTTTGATCATGACTAACCTATTTGACTGTAGCCAAAATCATGCCTATAATTCAAACCAATTATTGTTAATGTTTAAATTAATCCCATTATGATCATGATTATTTTTTATCATATTCATGCTCATGCCAACTGTTAGTTTGACCATGCTTAGATAACTTTCTGACTAACCTTGATCATAACTACATCCTACTTATATCTAAGTGATCTAATCCCGTTAGACCTTGTCTAACTTGTAATCGTTTCAATTAGTGGTTTATCGTGCCTAATGACTTTCCTCGTTCGGCTAATCCTATTTTGGTTCTATCCTTAAGCATGCTTAGGTTTTGACCTCGATTTGATCATATAAATTGGTCATATTTTGATCATGGCTAAACGATAAATCATGCTAAACCAAATTCTTTGATCATCTTCAAACAAAAATTTGACCATGACTCAATCAATATGTATCTCGATCGTGCCAAATAGCATTTTTATTTTGTTTATTAATTGATTTTATTCGCGTTACGTGTGACTAATTTAATCTGGAATCATATCATTGTCTTGATGATATCAATTGTCGCTTTATTCGTATCGATTGAAAATTTAGTTTCTTGATTATTTTTCGTAGTCGTGCCTAACCGTGACCTTTGAAAATTTCTAGGATGAAATATTTCTAAGGTGGGTAGATTTGTAAGTCCACTTCCAGAATTTTGAAAAGCTTATTTGTTCTATTTTAGTTTTCTAGTAGAAAATATATTTTAATTCTATGATAAATATTTTGAAAGGGAAAGGGATTTTACTGAATTTATTTATATTTACAAAATATACTTCTGAAATAATTTGATTTAATTAGTTATTGAATTTATGAAATACTTTTTGAAGTATTGATTTATGGTTATTATTTATTAGAATTTACAAAATTCGTTTTAAATATTGCTTTATAATATTAGGTATAATTGAATGGTATTTTGAAATTATTAAAATGATTACTTAAACTATTTTAGTCTTAATTTAAATACTTGATGATATCAAAAATGCAATTTAAATTATTTGGATGGATAATAAATATTATCTAAATTAACTGATGATATTAAATATAAACTTTGAATCATTTTGGTAATCATATTTTTAGAAAATCAAGTTTGACTTTGTCTTTATGCCCAATAAAATCTATCATTTTAAATCAGATTTGGTAATTACATCTATTTTCAATCCTTTTGATAATACTAAATAGTTTTTATTGTGTTTCATTATTGATTTGGATTTTAGCGATTAACTAGTCAACTGATTCAAATTGTGAAAAGATTGAACCACTAAATTCAAGCCCTATCTAAATTAGGAAATCACCAACCCCTATATATAGAAGGGCCTTCCTCTGCACTCAATGAAATTTCCCAATTCAACAAAAAGCCTAAATCCCCTCTTCCCAAATTTTCAGAAATTTTTATTTTATTTATTCATTTACTTGATTTTATTTGTCATGGTGGAAGGTAATTTTTCGTCAATACTTTGTTTTGTGATTATCAAAACCTATTTTAAATTAAATATTGTGAGAACATTTTAGGGCCTTTAGAGTTTGAAGACTTTTCTTGATTTTTCATCTAATTGATTAATATTTTCTTACCCTAAAATTTTTCCTATCCCTTCACCGATCAACCAAGTCCGCTTACCCTAGTAGTCCTTATATTCGTGTACGAACTTATTTCTAAGGTGGATAGATTTGTAACCCCTCTTCCTAAAAGTTTGAAACTATCTTTTATTATTTATTCAAATTAAAATGTGATTTTTGAAATTTTATAAATATTTAATTTAAATAATTATTATTATAGAAAATCTTAGTCATGGTTAAGTTTTGGAGTACAATATTACTAGAAATTATGGCACGGGTAGTGCAGTGGCGTGCTTTGACTTGTGTTTTAGCTATAGTAGGGAAGGCCGAGCCAAAAGTGTGTTCTAACTAGGAAAACCGGGCCATGTTGCGACTTGACCTCTATAAATAATTTAATTAAGTTATTTATTAATATTATGACTTTTAGGAGACCCGGTTGTACCGAACTAGTTCGAACTGGACCCGAACCGTACCCAAGTCCATGTAGGTCATGTAATGAGACCAAAGACGCCCATGTAGACATATTTTATGTGGACGCACATATTTCATATTTTATTTTTTGGATGGACAAACATTTTCTAAATATTGTTATACGTATAATATAGTGTTGTACATATATATAGGATATAATTCGTTCGTGCTGGGACATTATTAAGATTGACATCCACGCTGCGGTCACCGCCTTTTTTCAAGGAACTAGGTACCCTCGGGCTATATCGAGCACCAACCTGATCCTCATTCCAAAGAAAGATAATTCGGAGACTTTCCGTAACTTCCGTCCTATCAGTCTTTGTACCTTCACCAACAAGATCATATCCAAGATCGTCACCTCTCGTATATCTGATCTCCTCTCCAAGATCATCTTTGAGGAGCAGAGCGGGTTCGTCCGCGGTAGGAACAACCAGGATAATATCATGTTAGCTCAAGAATTAATCACATGTATGAAATTCTCGACGAGAAGGGGCAATATCGCTATCAAATTAGATATGGAGAAAGCCTACGACAGACTGGACTGACAATTCATGATCTGGGCTTCAGAGCCATCGTATTCTCAAAAACCTGGACCAACATTGCGTGGAGATTGATCAACAACTCCTGGTTCTCAACTTTCATTAACGGCCAAGCCGACGGGTTCTTCAAATCGAGCCGTAGGGTTAGGCAAGGTGACCCTCTGTCATCCACCATCTTCATCATCACAGCGGACGCCTTGAGCAGGAACCTTAACAAAATAGCTTGCACTACCAACTTCCACCACTATCATACAGCCTGTGGCTGCCCTATCATCACCCACCTCGCCTTTGCAGACGATATCCTCATTTTCTCGTCCGGGGATGTCGGATCTGTAGAGGCGGTCCACAATACTCTCTAGAGGTATGACAGCTGCTCATGATAGAAGGTCAACCTGGATAAAAGCGTCACCTACGCCCACCATAAGATCAAGAGAGAGCAAGCGGACAGCCTAGCCAACACCATCTCCTTTCCCATCAAACACCCACCATTCCACTATCTAGGATGCCCCCTCGTGTACGGGAGATCCAATGCTGGCATCTTCGAAGACCTGATCAATCGTATTAGGAAAAAATTCGAAGGATGGCATAATGCTACGCTATCCCCGAGCGGCAAGATGATCTATATAAAGCACGTTCTCTCATCCATTCCCATCTACACCCTGGCTGCATGCCCTTCCCCCAAGAATGTCTTTAATTCGATCAAGAGCATCTTTAGCAACTTCTTTTGGGGGTACAGTAAAGGCGAGAACAAACATCATTGGGCGAGTTGGGACACCACGGCTCGCCCGACCGGAGAGGGGGGTCTGGGGTTCACCAAACTTAACCACATCGTTAAAGCCTTTTCGATGAAGCTGTGGTGGAAAATCCGTACTGATCAGAACTTATGGACTAGATTCATGAAGGCCAGATACTTCAAGCATACTCACCCGTCGATTGCCATATCTAACAACAAGTCCTCTGCAGCGTGGTGCCGCATGCTTATCGGGTGGTCTCTCGTTGAACCGGTTATACGGGTCCAGGTAGGCGATGGCGAATCATCAGCTTCCTTGACAGATGGGTCGGAGACACCTTACTTCCTAATCTATCAGATGCTCATAGGCTCCGTAAGATCAAGGACATGTAGAATATCGCCGATAACGAATGGAACTGGAACAAGGTTCGAGACTGGGCTGGGCCAAAGGCGATTGAGCTAATCCGTCACAGCAGGCTATCGATTGGGGCCCACGCTGACGAGTTCCGGTGGCAGGAAGACCCTTCTGGCCTCTTCTCGGTCAAATCGGCCATGAAAATGGTCCGCGACATGGTCAACCCTACCCCTAGCATTGCACCGTTCTGGCATACATGCATCCCCAAGAAGTGGTTATTCATCATGTGGAGAGTGTAGGGCCTAAAAATCAAGTAGCGCCATGAACCCACTAACCAGTGATCAAGTTGCACCCTAAAAATCATGTTACGACACTGATATGAAGCTCAGAGAATGAACTGTGCCGCTGAACAGGTTGCGCCATATATCAGACTGCGCCCAGTCTTATTGTGCCAAAATCTACGTGGCATCTGACATTTAATAGCCATCATTACCTGAAAACACTGACAACTGACACCACAGTGAACGAAAAAAAATCTCTACGAATCCCGTGAATTGTGCTGTTCGAGGGGAGTTGGTTGACAACTGTCATGTACACTTTGTAAGTTGCACTTAGGCGCAATCTAGATAAAATCCTTAGTTGCGCCTAGGCACAATCTGAATGACTTCTGCTCAAAAGCTGCCACGTGTCTTGGCGCAGCTCAATCAGGCACAGTTTTACTCATTGACTGAAGTTCGCGCAACCTGATAAAGTTGAGACAATTTTCATTTCTAAAGCAGGATGACATGGCGCACATGCCACTAATCTCTCAAGATGTGTCTACTATCCTTAACACGACCACGCGCATCTCAATCACATGATGCCACACATATAAATACAGTTAGTATATAACTTATAACCGAATAAAAGTTGGCACAATAGGAGGTTGGCGCAACCCAGTATGGCGCAATCTAGCTTAGCGCACATCAAAATAACTGCTAAAATAGTTATTTCCTGAACTTTATAAATAGATTTTCCCATCATTGTGAAAGTATCACATACATACGCACAGAGATCAATAACTCTTACAAAAATTGTTGCCGTATTCTCCAGAGGCTACAATCTTCAAGTTCACATAGTACAAGGGATAAAGTGATCGTCTTCTGATCAGATTCCTATAGTTGTACTTCCCCAGAATTCATTGTACTTTGTACTATTCTTTTACAAGTTTAGAATAAACTTTTTGTTTTTGCAAACAAAATAGCGACTCTGCTGGGGACGACTTTCTCCTCTAACGAGAAGGTGACAACTCAATGTGATACTGCGTCGATCGACAAGACGCAGAAGACTCTGGTTGTTCAAGTCAACCAGACAGCCTATGAGAATATGATCAATGCCAAGAGCAACAAGCAGACTGTGGCTATCGCCAAGAACATGACTGTATTGACTCCTAAATCTCCTGCAGTTGCTGTTGCCCAGGCGCAACTTGAGTGCTCAGTATCTAAGGCGTAATCCGCCTCGGTGGCTCCGGCACAGCCAGCTTCTGCTGCCAGGGCATAATCTACTCTTCATGCTGCCCGCGCACAGTCTACTACCCATATTGCTGCCAAGGCGCCACCAGTAGCCTATATTGCTAGGGTGCAACCAGTAGCCCATAGCACTGTGGCACAACCCAAGTAATCAGTTATTCAGGCACAGTCTGTGGCTCTGGCACAACTCAAGGGAACTAGTCTATTGGCTATTCCTACTTCTAATTCTCAAGTTCTGAAATTGGAGAATCAATGTTCTAGTGCTGCCACTAGACAAAACAAAGGGAAGAGTCCTTTAACATTTTCTCAATAGGCACAATCTGTGCCTAAATTGGTCTCACAACAGAACAAAGGGGAATGCTTCTTAGCTAACCCTCTACAAAATAAAAGAAAGCACCCTTTGGACTTTTCTCAAACTTTCCTGGTCTATGACTCAGAGGAAGACACATCAGATTCTATTCCTTTAAACAGAGGTCTTCAGATCTCTGATATCGGAAAGAATTTTGATCAAAGAGGTATCTTACCTACCCCTATGGGGTCTGGTCAAGGCCTTCCCACCTTGTAAATTTTAAGATCTAAGCAAGGAAAATTGAGGGTATCACAAACTGAGACACCTGGATCAGAATTTTTTGATTTACACGCTTATCTCAATAGGCGTCAACCAGTATCAACTTTGGTGAAACGTAAGTACCCTATGCCAAAGGCCAACCAATACAAGAAGCCAGAGTTTGAAAAGAAGGACCCAACCACTTAGGCTAATGAGTTGAGTACATCTTTGTACACTCAGGGAACAAAACAACTAAAGAATAGGAGGCATGTTCCTAACATCATTAACGAATATGTTCCTCCAACTTTCTTCGTCCTGTAGTTATAACTGATCTTCGGCAATGTCTTACACAAAGACGGAGATTACAGGGATGTCTCCCTCACCTCCAAATCATGCTTCAGATCGCCATTGCCTTCATGAAGTTATCATCAACTGTTGTTGCCAATCGGCTCGACGATCTGTCTTCGATCGTCTGAACTATGCTTTAACTCCCGAACATATAATAGAAGACGAAGAAGAGCTATTATATGCTTCTGTCAACATGACTTCTCAAGGCACTGGGGTGGGAAACGTCCAAGACATAATACATCCCGTAATTCCAGTCAGCAATACTTAGATCGAATTCATGCATCCAGTGAAGGTGTCTTTCAATACACTAGATCAAGAAATAGACATGTGAACCAATGTGTCTTTAATCAATAAGATCTCTCCATCACCCATGTAGAAGAGGACACTTTTTCAGAGTTTGATGCAGATAGTGAAAGTTCTGAACAAACTATCTCATCAATAGCAGCAAGAGAAGTGACAGCATATACCATTACGAAAGATTAAGATGCCTCTACTTCAACCTGTTAAGAGCAACGAATTGTTGCATTAGAAGACAAATTGAAGACCATGGCAGAAATGGTTGCTAGCATGCACACTATAATCGTGGCTTAACATACAGTGCCACCGATTGTAAACCCAGCTATAAATCCTGAGCTTATAGTATCTTCTGTACCTATTAATCTGGGGGTACCAACCCCTCAGGTTGCTTCTGTGCCAATTCAAGCTGATCCCAGTCAGTCTGGTACTGGGGGTGGTAATTACCACGCTGTTCCTCCTCCTAATAATTCTAATCAGCCCACCAATTCCCAAATATCAGAGGATGCTAATGAAGCTGTGAAACTTTTATGCACTCAGCTTGAAGCCTTCAAGCAGAAGGATGGCCTACAAAGACTGGGCATAAAGCAACCGTATCCTACAGAGTGGAAGGAAGTTCCATTCACTCCTAAATACAAGCTTCCAACCATTATGTTGTTTGATGGCAGTACCTCTCTAAATCAGTACATCAATCATTTTGAGGTGATGACTGTTCAATTACAGCCAAATGATGCTCTCCTTACAAGAGTATTCGTCGGTTGTTTAGCCGGTGCAGCATATGACTATTATCGTAGCTTGCCTGATGGCTGCATTACTTCTTTTGCTGGTTTCAAGCAAATATTCTTGGAACGGTTTTACGAAGAAGTCAACGACATGATGATGTCTGCCCTCATTAAGATTAAACAGAGGCACAATAAATCTACGGAGAGTTTTATTGAAAGAATCCGCCGAGAGGCACTCAAAATGCCTGTAGGAACTCCATCTGCTGTAACAATAGACACTTGCAAATCAAACTTGTTGCCTATTATCAGTATGTAGACAGGATCTACACAATTCCAGGATTGGCCTTCTTTCATTGTTAATGCCAAGGCAGCTGAGGTGAGTGCCAAAAAGTTCAAACAGTTAGGAGTTCAGATGACTCATCCTAATCAAGACGAACATTCTACACCCGGGGGTAATAATCGCCAGAATAATCGTAAGAATAAAGAAATACTGGCCATCAATCTCAAGGGCAAGGAGTCTTTGGCTGTCAACATCACTCAGACAACACCCTCTCCATCAGTACCACCACAGAAGATAACTCGTCCAAAGGAAGAGTATTCTTTCGATGAAGGTGATACTTTGAGCATCTTCGATTGCTTGATCAAAAGTAATAAGCTTCAACTTCCAGAGGCAAAACGGCCAGAAGAAGTGGGTAAAACTGATCACCCTAAATACTATGTTTATCACAGATTTATAGGGCATCCCACCAAAGCATGTTACGTGCTCAAAGGCAAAATCCAGGAGTTGGTCAATTCTGGAGCAATTACTCTTCAGCAGGACGAGAAAATGGTGACTGCTAATGTGGTTTCTCTACAATTCGGTAATTTTCCACCACAACTTGTACAAGATGATGTTGTCCCCATTCCAAGGACTACTCTTGAGATCGTAAATCTTCTACCTCCTCAAAATGAAGGTCTTATTCCACTGTCGACTGACAAAGGAGAGCTTATGTAGATTCATCCAGATCTAGTTACAGAGTTTGAAACGCCTTCCTCTTCTAAGCAAAAGAAGTAATCTAAAGTTAAATCTAAAAACTGTAACTTGGTATCCTTTGAACCAGTAATAGAAAAAGAAATTCTAATGGGTACTAGATCTGGGAAACCCTATCTTCGGGAATATTCCAAAAATTAAGATAATCCTGTCTCATCTCTTTATGCCTTTCCTACATCATCTTCTCCTGCTGAAAATATACC
The DNA here is from genome assembly GCA_029216955.1 of Iris pallida. Lineage (NCBI taxonomy): Eukaryota > Viridiplantae > Streptophyta > Magnoliopsida > Asparagales > Iridaceae > Iris > Iris pallida. The sequence continues at coordinate 1,294,725 of JANAVB010042620.1, read as the reverse complement.
ATCTACATCCCTGCCTGTGGTTGAACCATCTTCTCCTAAACCAACATCAGCAGACAAGGGGAAGCAACCTGTTCGCTTTGACAAAGCACTGAAGAAGTCCTCATCTCTTGGACTTGAAAAGCCTTACGATTTTGACATATTGGCTCAATTGGCCAATACTCCAGCAAGATTGTCAATTTTTGAACTCTTATGTCTCTCAAAAGAAACTCGAGAGACGTTAAGTGAAGCCTTGATGCAGGCTGACGCTTATCATACTCTTCTCAAGAAGCCTGAAAAGGAGCCAGTCAGCTGTGAACATTGTCATAGTGCATTCGAACTAATGCCCAATATTACTTTTACACAAGATGACATGTTATTAGAAGATAATCATCATGATCGTCCTCTCTATTTCACGGGGTATGTAGATACCATGAAAGTCGATCGCATTCTAATTGACCCCGGATTTGTACTTTGTATTATGTCGAAGACTTTACTGGACGCTTTGAAGATCCCAGTGCATAACCTCTCTATAACTATCACTACCATCTTGGGGTTCAATCAAGGAAGAAGTGAACCTTTGGGAAAGATACGCCTAAAACTTCAAATTGGCAATCTTCGTACGAAGGTAACTTTCTATGTTATCGACAATCATGGCTCATACAATGCTTTGTTAGGAAGGCCATTCCTCCATGAACACAATATTGTACCTTCTACTCTCCACCAATGTTTTAAATATGTTGATGGTAATAGAGAAGTCCAAAAAGAGGTTGCAGATCTGAATCCTTTCAAAAGAGTTGAAGCATACTGCAACGATTCTCGTATGTACAAAGAGAAATTCATGAAGGTAGTACTAGCAATGGACACGGATAAAGAATAAAAAATATGCCGAATGATACATTGGTGATCCCAGTCAAAGGACATACCTTTTGTCCTCAGTCTTCCAAACCACTGACTATTTATCTTCCTTTTCATGAGAAGCGGCCCAAGGGTGATAGTCAGGAACAAAGGGAGCTCACCTCTTCTGAGCCGCTTGTAATCGATCTTTGTCACAAGAAGCCTCCTCCGCCTTCTCGTTCTTCTTCTCCTCCTCTTATCATCAATTTGACTAAGCCTGCTAAGGCTAAAGTCCCTGTTGTAAATGATGGTGTAAAAATTAATAAATGTAACACACAATTTTCCAGATGAGGGTAATTTTAAAATTTTGTATTTTAATTTATTTAATTATGGTATTTAAAATTTTATATGATTTTTATTGATTGTAATCATTTTAAAAACTATTTTAAAACATGACTTATGAATTGGTGTTTTGATAGTATTTTGTTTATCATTTCTAGATTGAGGGGTATTTTAGTCATTTTTTTAATTTTGGGAATTATTTGGAATTATTATGTATTATTTAGAATCATTAGAATTTATATGATTTTTAGAGATTTTTAGTATGATTGATTTTGGTGTTTTAGTTGACTTTGACCTATATTGACTTTTGAGACTAACCTAGTGGCTAACCTAGGTCATGACTATGTGATTAGGATATAGAACCCTAGGTTGACTTAAGTTAGTGATAATCAAACCATAGAATTAATTTGGTGGAAATAGGATTTAAATTGTTTAAGGAATGGCTTGTGATTTCACAAGTCATGACTTATGACTTAAGGCTTAATAGCCCATAGGCCCACACCATGAACCAACCCTAACCCTAATCAACCCATGGCAGCCACCTAGGGCTATTTTTCCCCTATAAATAATCTCTTCATTTAGGGTTCTTGCCTCTTTATTGAGTTTCAACATTTTGAATAAGGAAAGGTATAGGAATCTTCCTCAAGCCCTAGTTTCTTTGTTTTAATTCCTTTTTCCCTCTAGTCTTTTGCATTAGTTCCTAATCTACCTCTACTTACTGTTCATGGAGAGGAATCTCAGGTTTGGACCAATTTGGAGCACTTAGCCATCAAGGAGAAAACCCCATTTTTGAAGCTTTTTTATGCAAATTGCACATATAGGTAACTTCCTATTCCTTCCATAGATTTTTGTTTTCTTTGCATGGATAGGAAGCCCTAGGTGTCCTCTAGTAGTAGGTATTGGATTTGTGTCATTTCGTGTCTGTTTCGTGTCCGTATCGGACACATGTCTATGTAGTGTAGGTGTTTGATGAAATGCCACACTCATGTTTTTATTATTATTTTTGAAATGTGTTTGAATGAATTTGTAGTGCTAGGTGTAGTGTTTGATTTCATGTCATTGATCTATGATTTTCGTGCTGTGTCGTGTCCACACGAGGATACGAACTTGCTGTTCTGGACAGCGTGCAGTGTCCTGCATCTCGGGTCCTATAACTCACTGTGTAGGACACGTGGGGAAATTTTTTGGAGTTGTTGAGGCAATCACTGACACTATGCTCCTAAAATTTAGAAGCATATGGTTCACCACACGAGGAGAAATTGCTCGCACACTGGACACGTACTGCTGCACACACGTGTGCATTTGTTCACTGATACGGTATCCGTATCAAATATATACGTGTCGTGGACACGGTGCAGGGTGTCGATCGTATAGCCCTACATGTGGGCTACACGTGTACATGACCACGTGGCCCCACGTGGCCTGTGTCATATGTTTGACACGCGTGCACACGTGCACAATACTGCCTAGTGCACAGTTCATGTGTCTGTGTTGTATTCTGTTTGGACACTTCGTGTCCAGTTTCCTGGACACGAATGGACCCACCTAGACACGTACACGTATAACACTTGTTTACCAACCTATTGATTCGAGTATTGATTGATATTTCAAATCGAGTTTGAGAATTTTTCTCCAATTCTCTGAAACTTCCTGATACTACTGTTCTTCTTTATTCCTGAATTTAAATAGATTCCTGAACTGATTTCTCAATGATAAATTGACATGTTAGTTTTAGCCACATGTGTATTGGTTCCTGATTGGTTGATTTTACAGATTTGAATTTAGTTTTCATTTCAAAATGGGAATTGGATATGTGGATTGGACATGACTGATACCACATTTAAACTTTCAATTCTAGGGGACTTAATCCCTGTTAAATCTGATTCAAATTGATTTTGAGTATCTTGACTCCTCCTACATGTTTGCTAGTTCATAATTAGTTCAAATTTCATATTAGAATGAGTTTTATGGTATGGAATGGGAATTTATATGTTAAGTTTGGGTTTCGACAGTAAGAGACTGATACACATTGTTAAATAGTTTTTCCTAAAACTTGAATCCATTTCAATCCTATTTCTAAAACTAATGTTTCAATTTTCAATGATCCCACATGTTTGATTACTCATGACTAGTTCAATGTTTCATTTAGATTAGGCTTTTAATATGGAAATGGGATTTTGGACAATGTATTGGTTTTCGAATGGCTATATTGGCTGTTACTTCAATTGAATGATTGTTTAATTCTTAAAACTGAAATTTGTTTCCTTTCCTTCTTTTCTGTAAACTGGATTGAATGAGATTCATTCTTAATATACTGAATTGCCTGTTAACTGAGATTAGTTCCTTTCTTTTCATTACACTGTAGACTAAAAATGTTTTCCTATTTCCTGAGATTCTCTTCCCTATAACTGAATTCCTGAGATTGATCTGAAACCTGGACACCCCTGTCAATTGCTAAATTCCTGAAGGTTGATTGTTGTTTTACTGAAATGTGATGCTTGGAATTACATGTTAGATTCATGCATATAGGTGTTAGGCACAGCTAGGATGAATTTTTATGATAGGTTAGGTTGTTAACACAATAAATGAGATTTTGATCCTTGGAATGGACTGTCATGGATTGTCATTGCCAAATGCTGAAACCTATCTTTAAACACACACCCATGTTAGCCTTATGATTCACTATTAACTCTCCACACATTGCATTGTTGTTTGGTTTTCGAAATGATTATGTAAACTGTCATGTACTGATTCCTATAAATCTGAGTTTGGGCTTTGAGCCAATGGTTGTGTTTTCCTCATTGATTTCCTTTCCCTTTCGAATTGGCTAATAACCTGAGTTATTCCCAGATTTTCCAACCTGGGAATGATTGTTCATTCACTTTAAATAGGTTTTCCTATGCATGACCTGAATTGAAACTGTTAAACTATTTTCCTTTTCATTTTATCTCAATGTTTGTTCTCCCTAAAACCTGAGAACACATAGGTTTTCCCTTCATCTAGCTCACTGTCACCCACATTTTATTCTTGTATACACACACCCATAGCTCACAGTTCACTAGCTCACAAGTCCTCCTCACACACACAGTGGCTCACTAATACACACATACTTTAATTCCTATTAAACCTGAAATGTGTAAAAACTGAGATGTGTTCTAATAACCTAAGTTCATTCCCAGGTTTTCTAATATAACCTGAGAATGAGTTTTGGGGCTTTGGGTTGATTTGATATTGTTTAGAATTCAATTTCTGGGTTTGGATGTATTGAACTGCTAGTGTTCCTGAACTGTCTCCTATGTTTGATTACAGATTATCCTATTGTATTCACACACTTTTGTGACACTCAATACAGGTTTAAATGTTGTACACTGAACTCCCTTTACTGCTTCACATTATATGTATACACTGTTTTCCATGGTTCACTATTCTCTAGCCTATCACATATGCACACACTCTCATGTGTAGCACACACACACACATATATAAAATTCCTGCTACACTAGGATAGTAAACACAAAAATCTGAGAACTGTTGCTAGCTATAGTTGATATGTTAACTAAAATTGCAATAACCTGTGGACAAACACACAGTCCACCTCTTGTACACACACACATATAACATGACATCTCACCTTCACATGTGCCCTATACAAATTGACACACATTGGTTCACATCCACCCCCTTTAAACTGTCACACAATCACACACCCTTTATTTTGATGTAAATCTGAACACCATGACACTCACATTATTACCTACTAGCCTATGTTACACCCTCACATTGCCTTCCCACTTGTTATACAAACACACACACCCATGAACACATACACATGCTCTTCTCTATCTCTCTCTCTCTCTCTCTATATATATATATATATATATATATATATATACTATACATGGCTAAATGTGTTAATGTACTAAATAGAGTTTTCCTATAGTTATATATACATATATGTGATATAATATAAATATTGCTCTTGCATATATAGATAGTATATATATAGACATATATGACTTGGTATGTATATATGGTACTTGGAATATGTGTTACCTAATGTATGAATTGGACTCATGGCCTGTGTAGTGTAGCCTATGGTATCCTTGTGTAGCTTTGTGTATGTGGAATATGCACATGAGTTGGGTTATGTGAACCTGTGTTACTTAAATGGTGTGTGTTTGCTCTGTGACTTGAGAATCATGTTTGATTGGCTCGTATAGGCTTGGTTAGGCCTAGTGAGACTTGTTAGACTTGTTTAGGCTAGGTCTTGACCTAGTTTGACTAGTCTACTTGACTAGAGTTGACCGAGAGTTGACTTTGGTCTAGTTTGACCTAGACAGCATGCAGATGCATTGTACATTTCATATATCACCCTCTGTATACATCTTGACTTGTGTTGCTCTAACTAGGAGCCAGGTACCTCATCTCGGACAGTACATTTACTTCAGACATTCAGATACGAGGCGAGTACATTCTCTGATTATTTCATATCCTGCTTAGAATTATTTTCTGTATTAAATTACTTTACTTGATACTGTCACGTTGGTCACACGGATTAGTACTATATGGATCCCTTCTTGAGATGTTATCCCTTCAGGGAGCATCGGGTACTCTATGTTCTGTGCGTTTCACTTACATAGCGTATCATATGCTTCTTTGGTTCTTTGATCACTTATGACATATACTCATATGATCACAGAGTCTTCTCTGAATCCTTATCCCATTTATTGGGTCTATCAGAATCCTCATTTATGGGACTACTATGTATCACCCATCGGGGGCATATCACCCTTTGGGGGCATATCACCCTTTGGGGGCTTATCACCTTTCGGAGGCATATCACCCTTTGGGGGCATATCACCCTTTGGGGGCTTATCACCTTTCGGAGGCTTATCACCCTTCGGAGGCTGTTACATAGAAGCATGTATGTAACATAACTTGTTTGGATCCTTGTGTATTTGTTGGGGGTACGGGGGAGTATAAATAGCCATGTGAACAATTTCCAAAGTAGAATAGCCATGTACGCCTCTTTAGTATAGCCATGTACAAATCAAGTCGTTCATATGTCGACTTTGTGCTCTAAATTACTAGTCACTGGTAGCTATCTACTTATAGTAGATATTTTTATTACAGTTCTCTCTCTGTTTACATACTGTATTTCCTTCAGTATCTATATCTTACTTTACTGCATAATTATATTTTCTAGCCTGTTATGAACTGTTGAGATGTACTGTGCTCGCTCCTGTCCTGACTGGACCTGTTGAAAATTTTACAGAGGATGATGAGGAACCATGCACCCCCTTACTTGGAGCATGCCTAGATAACACTCGCAACCTGGACCCCTGGGGAGGTTCAGGCAGCTGCTCAGGATGATACCTTGTATAGTGTAGATAGCTTAGACTAATTCTTTTCATGTTTAGCTGTTGTCTTGTTTCAGAGTTGTATATTGTAGAGATATTGAGACTGGTATTTCTTTTCTGTTGTACCTCGGTTGAGGATTCTCTTATCTATTTTATCGTACCATATTCTATCTCTAGATTTTGATTGAGTTGTACCTCTGTGTTGGCCTCCTTATGGAGAGTATCCATATTATGTTAGTTATAGTTCATGACATAGAACAGCGTTCTATCGCTGACACTGCTGAGGATCAACTAGTCCAGATCGATATTGGAGAGAAGGGCGTATCACGACCAATCTCATTAGCAAAAATCTCCCAGAGGATGATAAATAAGAATTAATACACCTTATTCATGAATATATTGATGTCTTCTTCTGGAGTTGTGAAGATATGCCAATATTAGATCCTCAAATTGTAACTCACAAGCATAATATCTTGCAGAATGCCAAGCCGGTCAAACAACAACAATGGCAATTCAAGCCTGAAATGATGGATGCAATTGATGATGAAGTCAAAAATCTTATAGCTTGCAGTTTTATCTGAGAAGAAAAACATCCTGACTGGGTAGCCAACGTCGTCCCAGTCCTGAAGAAGACCGAAAAGGTTCGAGTTTGCATCGACTTTCGGGATCTTAATGATGCTTGCCCTAAAGACGAATTTCCTCTCCCAATTACTGATGTCATGATCGACAATACATGTGGAATCGAACGAATTTCTTTCATGGATGGGTTTGCTGAATATAATTAAATCCGGATGAAACCTGAAAATGAGAAACATACTTCGTTTCGTACTCCTCGTGGGGTGTACTGGTATACCGTCATGTCGTTTGGTCTGAAGAACGCAGGTGCAACCTACCAGCGGGCTCTGAGTACTATCTTTCAAGATCATCTGCGAAAGACTGTCGAATGCTATGTTGACAATATTGCTGTTAAAAGTCGTCTCAAAAAAGATCACATTCAAGATTTAAGAACTATCTTCAATCTAATGCGCCAACATCTTTTCTTTGAAAACTGAAGTGACTGTTCATTCATTCACTTTCTTTGATATATCATTCATTTGGCATTTATTGTCTCTTGTTTTAAATAATATAAATTTACGTCCTTTACACCTCTGAATTCCGATTATATATAACAGCAACTTGTCACGTCCTTATTACCTCTGATAAAGTTGTCTATTGAAATAACAGTATTGCTAAACTTTATATTCTGCCACGTCCACATTACCTCTGAGCAGATATAATGAATATTATTATTTTCTAAATCTTGAAATTTATCATGTCCAGTACCTCTGAATATATTTTTCTATTCTATTGCTTATATCTATAACAAGATATGCAACAAGTAATAGAACCACATAAAAAGTCTTTATTATTCTCTTTCTGCAAAAGAAGAAAAAAGAGTACATTGTAGAAAGAAGCAACAAAATTTGCCCATTTTCACTTCGAAGCATAAATGGTGAGTTCTGTAATTTATTTCTTCAGAACCTGAATTCTTTCATCACTGAGAATCTAGCACTCTCTGCCTAGCTTCAACTCATCCTGATTAAGGATCGAAAGGTTGTAGGGTAGCAGTTAGATGTTTTAGCTCTTCATTCTAAAGACATTTAAATTCCTTCTTCTGGTCCTTCAAAATCTCTACCTGATCAATAGCGGATTGGTATAATTTATTCTCTTGTTCTATGTTCTGCTTAGCTGTTTGGAGTTCTGCCTGAAGTTGAGCAATTTTGGCTTCTAGATCAGCAGCCTTTTTCTCTTCCTCTATAGCCTTTGTCTCGTGACTCTCAGCAATAACAGCCACATCAGAGATTTAAATGTCCAGCTCAAAGGATTGTCTAGTGAAAGCCAGCAAGGAATGTTTCAAAATCAGCTTTACTAATTTCTGCTTCTCGAACCATGGTTTTATATTCCATGTTTACTAGTGGCTCAATAGCTCCTATTTTTAGCACCTTGTAAGCCTTGATTAAGCTCTCTAGCTCATCCAAAATATGTTCCAAAAATAAAGCTTAAGCTTCGTCTCCTTGACTACAGATGCCTTCGATATGTAGTGGGAGTTCTAACGGTACTGAAAGGGACGCCCTCTCTCTCCATAACTCTATGAACTAAAGGCTCTAGAGATGTAAAGAAGACTCTCGTAAAAGAGGTCACCACAAACTTGTTAGCTTCCAAGGCTCCTGGAGTGGCTACTATATTTGTAGAAGTCTTCACAGCTTTAGCAGGCGGGGGTACTTCATCTGGAGCACTAATATGAGAAGAGCTTCCTTCCCCGGCTACAGTCCCAGTGGGCGCTGCTACAAATCACATACGTTATAACATATAATGCTGAAGATACGACGATAAATCGTTCATAGTGGGGAAACTTACTTGAGCTGAGTACATTATGAGGAGTCTCAATAGCTTTAATTGTCTCGGACTGAAGCTTGGACAGAGTCTCTGTAGACATGGTGGCCTGACTACTCCCTGCTCCTGATTCAGTCGGAGGTGGCAGAGTTACTGGAGTTTCATTTACTAATTCAGTTGCCACCTTAGACACTTCGGGCGGCTCAGTGGTCGTGGGTTCATTAACTTCAGGAAGATTGACAGGTTCCTTATCATGAACCACATCCTTCTCGTCTTCAGCAAGCGAAGGATGTTCATCAACTGGGATTTCTTGTGATGATGATGCATTCGCTAAAGTTTGTTTTTCTTTAGCAATGTTGTCCCAATCTTCATCATAAGTTTTATCATCAAAATCGCAATCGTTCAATACATCAATCACTGCCTCTCCTAAATGAGTAGATATTTGAGCTTGCGAAGTATCTTGTGGAGGTAAATCCTGCTTTGGAAAGGAAGCTTTTGGACTCACGGGAGTTGGAGAGGGAATTGTTATCCCTGCTGCATCAAGTGCATTGGTAAAACATTTACTGTCATGATGGTGAAAGGAGGACGGACATCTGTTAAAGTAACCAATACAAGAAAAGCAATTTAGATATATATCTCTGATAAAAGTTAACATATGAGGATATTTCACAACTTTGATATTACCTTCTTAAGATGGTTCTTCTTCAGCAAGTGTCCAATCTTCTTCTAACTTCTTTCAGTATCGGTGCGTTTAGCCCTGCAGCAGCTTCAGTACGATTACCTTCTGGATCGATCAAGGAAGCAGAAGTTCCTCCTTCTGTAATCTTCCCCTGTTTCTGAATAGAAGAAGGGGTAATGTCCTTCTCTCAAGAAGAAAAAATGAGAAGCAACTGTTTTGATTGAGAAAGAGTTGTTCGTGTAGTCACTGGTTCATTGATAACCAGTGATGTTCTTTTCTTCTTCTCCGGAGCCCTTGGATAATTAGGAGAATTATCTCGTTGAGGGGAGGCTGTCGTTTCCTTAGTCTTTCTCTTCTTTAAACCTTTAACAGGGGATTTTTCTTTCCTCATCTTTATGGATATATCTAAAGGATCTTGAACTGGGTCAGCAAAATTTATTAAAATTTATGCCTCCAGAGGTACATCGATATGATCTCAGTCTTCTACAACCCGGAAAGACTGAAGAGTACGTTTCCTTTGTTTAATTCTCCTTTCAGTTGCGAAGCTATGTGAAGGATGAATAATTTCAGCAAATGTGTTCGCTGAAATATAGAAGTTTGCATATGACTATAACATACGCGGGCCTTGGGGAAGTTTATAAGGTATAGAAAAAATAGCTTTTGTGCCCCAGGAATTATAATAATTCCAAGCCCTAGCCCCATCAATAAGATAACCCTCGGCCTGTAGGCAAGTGGTTGCATTTCCTACATGAAGCTGATCATACCCGAACTGTCGTGCAAATCAACTCGACAAATATGGTTCCAAATAGCATTCTTCTTCAAATCTATAGACCAAGTGAGAGGGCCAGATTATCTTAAGCCAAAAAAAGATGTTTGGACTTAAACAGAGTATTTCTTCAGGTAAGTCCATCATCCATAGAGGCATAGTATCATACCCTGAAGGGGGCCAACACATTGGAAATACTATCTTGATCCACGGTTCAAGGCAAGTCAACACTCTGAAGGAGCAATATATTTCTAGTGAGCATTAGTAAAATGCCCGATGAAGTCTCCATCAGCAGGTCCCATATCCGTGTTCATTAAACAGGGATGGTGTAGCAATAACCATCCGAACAAATAAGTATATGGCATTTCAGTACGAGGAAAATCCGACCGACTATCCTTATCTTGCAGCATAGTGTCCACAAAAGAACGCAATCCTGCATTCAGGCAGCAGGTCATGGCTGATAAGAGATCCATCTTGTATCTAAATACAAGACGTGTTGCAACGAACAGAACACCTCGGTGGAATCTGTCAACTGTACTGGCTCCTGGAACTACAAAATATCGTAGTCATAAAGATAGAAAGTCTGCCAGCTTGGCTTCTGGAGACATCGGTCTGTAACCAAGTCTAAGGTAACTTTGGAGAACATCGCCAGCCTTGAACAGATCCGAGTCCTCAGTCAAAGTGACATCCCCATGATTATGTTTTTCTATCAAATATTGCATATCACTTATCTCAAAAGGTTCAAAGAAATGAGGAGTATAGGCCTGACTGTTCAGTGGCTTGTCCTCCCACGCATGACCCAGGAACAGATATGGCATCCATTTTGTGATGTAGCAAGTACCCCGCAGTGCCACTTTCGTTGTAGAGTGAGCAGATTTTATAGTGACACAACAGCTCTTGAAAAACTATGATCATCTGGGGATTCTCCTTTGCTAGAGCATCTAATTCATCATTTGTGGATACATATTCGTCATATGGGTTATCACCCATCGGTAGACGAGAGATATATTCCATCTCGTTAAGAGCAAATCCTATTTCTCCAAGAGGCGTTATGAAGGTCTCAATGCTTTTGTTATATCTCTCTATTAAAGCCAAGAACATGTGAGGGTTTGGACGAATGCTATATAATATAGTGCAGATGGGATTATAGAGGCCCAGATCAATGAGCTTGTCTTTGAATTCCTCCAAAATCCATATGGACAAGCTACTCCAGCACTTCATTCCTGGGTTTACCAGGCCTGTCATGCGCATAGCGTGGTCTGGATATCTTCCTTTAGCTTTTGTAAATGTATTTGCAAAAATAGGTTTTATGACTGGAAGGAGCAGGGAAGAATCCTCGGGGGGGATGCAGCTCGGCCATAAACATCTTAAGTGTACGCTATATTTTTCAGAAGTGCTGTAAAAAAGGTCTTTATTCTGCGGACCCACTTTATAACAGATTCGACCGACTCTTGCTTGTTGGAGAGGAGTCAGATCCCATGACATCCTTCTAGGATAGCTAGCAAAAGCATACTGGGATAATGCCATAGATCTTGATATTTCTGTTAGATGTATGGCATTGTCTCCCTTTAAAAAATATCTCGTCTCTTTTCTTGCCTTAGGTTGGGAGGTTTTCTTGATAGCGTCCCCGAATAAAAAGGCAGGTTTCTTGTGGACTGTAGTATCCAAGCTCTGAAGGGGTTCACCGTTCATCAAGTTCAAAAGAGTTTGATTATCTTGATCTATTAGTAGAGTTCTTCGTGCTTCAGGACCATTATATTGAGGGAAAGTGACATGAGACAAATTCTCTCTATACTCTGGGATAGTAAATGTTGAAGCAAACCTTTCTGCATTCGGGTCTTCCATGAGATTAACTGTAAAGAGATATATGAACAAAAAAATTAGAAGAAAAACAAAGATGTATGACTTCTTGAGTTATATAGACTCTCTGAGTTGCCCCACGAGATGTGTTGCACGAAAATATAAGTTGCACAACAACCCAAGTTGCGCCACATGCCATGTTGAGCAAAACTCAACTTGCGCGACACCTCAGGTTGCGCCATATACTGAGTTACGCCTAAAATTATGTCGTACAGTATTTTTAACTGTACGCAACAATATGCGTAATACGGTTCGGAAAAATAAACTATATTCAAGAAAAGGGCAACCACACCCTAAGAAGGGGTGGCATAAAGTTTATGATACTCCACACTCTAAAAAGAGGGGCATAAATCAATCATTGATGAAATCATCGCTCATAAATCGAATCAGGCTCGCCCTTAATCACATTCTATTGCTGGGTAGGCTGTCTCTCGACGAGAAGAAGGCAGCGCATATTATGGCACGTGGGTAGGCGGAACACGAGTTGAAGGGGTGGCGATGGCCTTTCCTTTGTCAGCAGCGGTCCTTTTGGGGGCCATGTCGTCGAGAAGATGGTCGAAAAAGAGGGTTGTAAAAGTTATAGAAATTTTCTCAGAAGATTAAAAGAGTGAAAGTAAAGAATCACAGTGGAGTAAACGGGGATTATTTATAGCCAAAAAGTCTGAATCCTAACAGTCATCCTGAATCATGCATGATAAATCGTAACTGGTTATAATAGATTGCAAAAGACTGGCATAACTTGACTCAGTCAAAACATTTACAAATTCAAAGTATTTCAAAACTTTGAAATAGTTTTTAAGTTTTGAAAACTTTGAAGGGGGTCTTGTAGGACATAAAAATCAAGTGGCGGCATGAACCCACTAACCAGTGATCAAGTTGTGCCCTAAAAGTCAGGTTACGCCACTGATATGAAGCTCAGAGAATGAACTGTACCGCTGAACAGGTTGCGTCATATATCAGACTGCATCCAGTCTTATTGTGCCAAAATTTACGTGGCGTCTGACATTTAAGAGCCATCATTACCTGCCAACGCTGATAACTGACACCACAATGAATGAAGAAAATCTTTTTGAATCCCGTAAATTGTGCTGCTCGAGGGGAGTTGGTTGACAGTTGTCCTGTACACTTTGTAAGTTGAACTTAGGCACAATTCAGACAAAATCTTTAGTTGTGCCTAGGCGCAATCTGAATGACTTCTGCTCAAAAGCTGCCACATGTCTAGGCATAGATCAATTAGATGCAGTTTTACTCATTAACTGAAGTTCGCACAACCTGATAAAGTTGAGACAATTTTTATTTCTAAAGCAGGATGACGTGGCGTACATGCCATTAATCTTTCAAGACGTGTCTACTATTATGTACACGACCACGCGCATCTCAATCACATGATGCAACGCGTCTAAATACAGTTAGTACACGACTTATAATCGAATGAAAGTGGGCACAACATGAGGTTGGCGCAACCCAGTATGGCGCAATCCAGCTTCGCGCACATCAGAATAACTGCTAAAATAGTTATTTCCTGAACTCTATAAATAGAGTTTTCAATCATTGTGAAAGCATCACATATATACGCACAGAGATCAAGAACTCTTGCAAAAATTGCTGCTGCATTCTCCAGAGGCTACAGTCTTCAAGTTCACATAGTCCAAGGGATAAAGTGATCGTCTTCTGATCAGATTCCTACAGTTGTACTTCCCCAAAATTCATTGTACTTTGTACTATTCTTTTACAAGTTTGGAATAAACTTTTTGTTTTTGTAAACAGAGAGCCCTTCGAAAGTGTCTACCCACTGACGACACCCTAACCACCATCGGCTACAGCCTCGCCTCCGCTTGTACATGCTGCAATGACAGACAGTTAGAGATGGTGGACCACATCTTCTGCTGGGGAGATCGTCTGGTCAAGGTATGGTGCCTTCTCGCCATTCGCTGCAAGTCGACGATTGGAAGTGGAAGCTATGAAGACCGTATCGGGTACTGGGGAACGGCGTCCCATGGTCACATGGCAAGGTACGAAGGTCATCAGTACAACGCCAACCAGCTTCTCAAGGAGATCATCAGGAGTGTAGTAAGAGGAGAACCCTCTACAAGCACGGCCAGTCGGCATTCTAGGACACCCTCTTTTCTTCCTCCTTTCCCTAGGAGTTTTGAGCTCCTCTTCTCCATCTTTTGTTAGTATACATGTATAGGCTTCGGCATTTTGCGCCTTCTAGTATACTTGTATAGCTTCGGCTTCTCTTTTTTTGGAATAAAATGGAGGGTTTTCTATATATATATATATATATATATATATATATGTATATATATATATATATGTATATATATATATATATATATGTATATATATATATATATATATATATATATATATATATATCTATTTATGTATATATATATATATATAAAATATATATATATATATATATATATATATATATATATATATATATATATACATATATATATATATATATATATAAAAAAATATATATATATATATATACATATATATATATATATATATATATATATATATATATATATATATATATATATATATATATATATATATATATATAAAAAAAAAAATATATATATATAAAATATATATATATATATATATATATATATATATACATATATATATACATATATATGTATATATGTATATATATATGTATATATGTATATATGTATATATGTATATATATATGTAAAAAAAAAAAAAAAAAAAAAAAATGTGTAAAAAAAAAATATATATATATATATATATATATATATATATATATATATATATATATATATATATATATATATATATGTATATATATATATATACTCAATATCTCGCGAGATAAAGATTTTCTCGCGAGATGACTAAGACTTACCCACCCGACCTCAAAGCCTAAACATCAACAAACTTACTATAGAGAAACTAAGTCGAGAAATCTCGATACGGACACCCTAACCCCGATGCGGCGACACCCCAACACCGATCTTGCCATCCTCTTACACTGGGCGGCTACCCTGATAGCCGGCAACCGTCGATAGTAGCCACGCACGTGCTGATTCAACAGCAGAAGCGTACAGCAGTGGCGGTGCCGGTAAACTATGTTTCTTATGTGCGACCACCAACACCGGCCACCGCACCATCTCCAGCACCTTTCCCTGGCCGTGCGCTCTCTATGTGACGCCTGGCCGCCGGCAGGCCGCGCGCGGAGCCGTGGACAACAATAACACTATGAAGCAGGACAGCAGCAGCAACATCAATAAGGCAAAGTTGAGGTGAGTTTTCTTCCACCTCATTCAACTATTTTTGGATCTGTCAGTTCCTATGTATCGACAATATAAACACCTAAGTGACCCTTTGATTAGATTTTAAAATAGTCAACCATATTGTTCAGGAAAATAATTAAAAAATCAACGAAAAACTGGTTCGAAGAACAGTTTAGGTGCCCTGTTCGAGGATCGATTTCAGATAGCCTGTTGGTCTGTGTGCTTGTTCCATTTCTGACTGGAAACCAAGATTTTTCTGATTATCAACTCTTAGCATTGGGGAGACATAGGTGTACTTGCAGGCCAAACCTAGAGACTAGTTAAACGGTTGATTATTCAGTTAGTAGCCTTTTCTATTTCTTTGTGAGACCTTGTATTTTGTATGAAATGTAAATGTTTCAATATTATAATCAATTTAGTTTGGTGGATGAACAAATAAAGTATTGGTTATTTTGTGATATTGAGCATCATGGCCTTGACAGCGTTCTACCATCGACACTGCGACGTAGGTTGGCTTGGACACGCACTCGTATCCCAAAAATGGGTGTGGGTCATAACAATTTCAGTTTACTTTGTATAGTGCTTCTTATCGGGGTTGTACTTTGCTCTTTTTCTGACAGAATATGTTGTAGGTGTACTTTAGAATATTGTACCATCATTTACGGACTAAAGCTTGAGGCCATAGTGAACATGATGCCATGCTTATGGACATAGGATTTTACAGAGTTCTAGTCTAGTTTAATTTTTAGTTTTGTTTTAGAGATTTTATCTTGTATATTGTATAGAGATTTCAGAGTATTATATTTTATTCTTTTCATCGGATTTGTCTCCGGATGATCTTGTTTTAAAAATAACTTAGTGAAATATGGTGATCTGTTCTGGGATGTTAGATGCTGTCATTTTTATTTTACCTTGTGACTTGGAACATTCCTTTGTATTTTACAGCTTACTTCGTTGCGTCTTCCAATGTAGGCTGGGCGTGTCCTACTCGTATCCGATTATTTAGGAGCGGATCGAGACATATTTTTAGTGGTGGCCCATGCAGGTCTCATCCTAATAGTACTTAGGCTATAGAGTACTATTGGGGACCTACAAAACTAAGAAAAACTCATCACAGCATAGGATCGGAGGAAATGGTTATAGTTATAGTTTTACTAAATTTGCTTATTATCTTATAGTTTAGGCCTTATTTAACCAGTTTTCTATTTTTTAGGACGGTTGCAACACCGAGATTAACGATTTCCCTGCACTTGAGGTTCTGAGCATATTATCTATATTTTGCTTGTAGGAATAGTTTATTAATAATATTTTTTCTTAGATTTTCTCTTAGTACCTAGATTTTACCTAAAACTTCCTTATTGTTATTCGAGACTTTGTTTCCAATCTGTGATTTTGTTTCCTATTCGAGATTTATTCCTGTAGTCTCCTTGTCTTACTGTTGTTTCATAAAAAATTCTTTGTTTCCTAAAGAGAAGATAACTTCATTTTCCATCATGATTATGACTGTTAGAACTCGTTTGAATTTTCATAAACTCCTTTAAAATTTATATGGATAAAGTTGAAAGAGTATTCGACGACCTACTATGACATGGCAGATGTACACTGCAGTCATTTATCTGGATTATAGAGATCGCAGGTTCACTGTAGTCAGCTGCGCACTGGCGAGGCATAAACTCTAAGTCAAAGTAATTTCAGGTATTCATAGGTTCTCGGATACTATTGAGGCTATGTCCTAAAAGTATAATATTTTGATCTCTTCAGTTATTCCGATAATATGGATAAAGTTGATAGGAATATTCGATAATTTATCATTATTTAAGTCATGGAGCCAAAGGTTCACTGCAGCAAGATGTACACTACAACTGGCGGGGCATGAACTCTAGGCAAAGTAATTTCAGATATATATGGTTTTCGGATACTATTGAGACTATATCCGTGTTATATACCATGCTTGATCTTCTACCACTATTGACGTATTTATTAGAAATTATCTTGATTTGTTTTAATTTTTGGCCTTATTTGAATTTTGTAACAGATGACCCAATTTTTAGAAATTATTTTGTTACCTAGGTAACCTATAGAAAATTTCTCTTGATTTTCCTAGAACTTACTATGACCAGGATAATGAACATACTTATATGATTTTGATTCCTGGATGGTTTTGTCCTAAATGATTTTTGATCATACTATAATTTGATTTTGCTAAATTTGATTTCTAGTCAAGTCCAAATTTTCAAAATCCTTTACTTTATTCTTAGTCTTAACATCTTTCTAGTTATCGCACTTATGACTTTAATAGTTGTAATTACATCAAGCCTAAATAATTTTGACCATATTTTTACTAAATCGTGTTTAAATTATTTAAATTTTAGTCATAGCCGTGCTAGTTATGCCTAAACAATTTTAGTGGATTTAGGTCATAATTTTATGACTATGTCATTTTGGTGCTATTTTTACTATGCATAAATTTTGATTTTTCCCATGTTTAGGATTTATCACGCCTGAATTTTTAACTTTGATCATTTGAAGAAAATTGTAATTTTTCTAGTTTTATTAATTCGGATCCTATGTTTAACTAATCATTTTCAAGTTTTTGTATTTTGTTAATCTTAATCGTGCTTACCGCACAATTTGAAATTTCGAGGAAAATTTTTGTAAGGGGAGTAGATTTATAACACCCTAAAATTATTTTCAAGAATTGATGCATTTAAATAAAATTTTCCTAAATTTTTATTTAGAAATCATGAATTTTCTTTCTTTATAAAATCGTGTGTAAATAATTAACTCTATTTTATTAAATTTTAAATTATTATTTATCCTAATTTTTAGTTAATTTTAGTTATTAGTGATTAATCCCAATTTTTATTGTTATTGATTGAATCCTAATATTACTTTTATTAATTAATTCAAATTTATTATTTATTATGGTTATGATGGTTAATTTGGTTTAACTAATTATTAGTTCTAATTATTGATCCTAATTATTATTATCAGTTGTATTAATTAATTCAGGTTATTATTCATGGGCCGAATTTATTTTTACTAGTGGATTTCTAATTAAAGCCTACCAAGCCTTGGTCTTTGGGTCTTGGACTTTGGACTACATTTTTCTAGAAGAAGGACTTAGTGCGGTTTAATTAATTCTGGATTATTCTTTAGCTGTTAATTAATCATGTAATTAGTTAGTGGATTAGTTAGTCATTTAGGAGTTAGTTATTATTTTTCACTAATGACCCGAGATCTGTCACAAATTACATGGAGTGCCACTAAGGCTGACTTGGAGCCTACTATAATATTTTAATATAAATATTGGAAGAGTTTTCCAGTTATTATTTTAATATTTTTCTGTTACTGTACACTGACATATTCTTACTGTTCTTCTCCACTGACTTTCTGTTCCGGCCGTCCGCCACCATCTTCCATCGTGGCCTCGCTTGGGCTCCATCGATAAGGACCGCTGTGTCTAGATTTATCTCGCCGCTTGTCCTCGCCGACCGGATTTGAGCAGCATCGCTGTCTCCGGAACCACTATCAAAATACAGCCATTTAGCGACGAACAATTAGCGACGGATAAAGATCGTCGCTAATAGCGACGGACTACCGACTGATTGCCATCGAAAAGTCGATAATTTTTTATTTTATTTTAAAGGCGAGCAAAGGTCGCCAGTCCGTCGTTAAGTCGTCGGAGATAAAGCGACGGATGAAGAATCCGTCGCTATGTTGTCATTTAGTTGGCAAAAGTTGGCGGAGAATATGGAAAAAAATTGCCGCAAAATTTAACGACCACATAGCGACGGATATTCCGTTGGCCAGCTAGGGTGATATAGCGATCACATAGCGACGAAAAATATCCGTCTCTAGTCCGTCGCTAAATATCCAGCCCAAACATAAATTTAGCCCGGGGGAACTTTTTATCCCCCCCCCAAATTCTCTCTCTCTCTCTCCGGCCGCAGTCTCTCGCTCCCCAGGTAATCTTCTCTCTCTCTTTCTCCCTCTCCGTTGTCGGGGCGATGGAGGGTGGCGGTGGCCGGTGGTGGAGGTGGGGGTCGCGATGGTGGGGGTGGGGTCGCTGGGGGGTTGGGTCGGGGCGGCGGGGATAGGCGAGGACTGGTGGTGGGTAGGTGGGTGTCACTACCCGATCCTAAATTATTGGGTCGAACCGGATCATGCCCAGCCTGCACCGTTGTGAGACGACGGCAGTAAGCTGTTCTATATGCAGGTATTCACAATAACATCTATACATTTGTCACAACTCGAATATACAGAAATTTTAAAAACTTTTTCTTCAACAATTGAAAAGTACAAGTAGAAATGAAAGAACTGAAATAAAGTACTGAATTCAAATTAACAAATTCCAATACAATAAAACTAGAAAACTGGAAAACATAATAGCTAGACAGTTGGCTCATCAGCCTCTGGTTCTGTGTCCTCCAAGGGGGACTCTGGCAACACCAGAGGATACAACACCGGGTCATAGTAGCTATTGTACAATAGCTCAGCATCCTCAATATCACCTAAAAATGTTATCTCCAGTTAGGAGAGAGCAAGTACGAATATGTACCTCACATTTCAAATAATAATAGAAAAGTGCAGGCTAAACAGTTAAAACAATACTTTCCAGCAATTTAACAATTCATTTCTTAAAATAATGTGATTTTAATGTGTAAACATCTATGACCGGCTTGGGCTGTACAATAGCATCCTAGCGACGTGATACGGCTTATCCCCGTGTATAAGAGGGGTAAGCTCGCACAATTATGCAATATGAGGGGTATTGGTCATAAACGCTACACTATTTCCCCAATTCCCATAATCAATGTTTGAACCCTAGGAGAGGGCTCTGTGTAGCAATGTGGTTAAAACATGCAGCTTGACAATTACTAAGAAAAATATAAGATAGCATAAACGTAAACTTGCCTCTGTTGATTGACTGGATCGAGAATGTCGGTACCGAGGAGGAAGTCAAGTACGTCTCCGAGATCCTACAGTTGAGAACCTTGACTTAGAACCATAATGAAACCATTCTAGGTGTGCTAGTTACAATCTCTAGAAGCAGACCCTAGTCAGGTTTTAAGTTTATTTAATTAACTACCGAAACATGCCTAACGTCGCAATCTACGTTGGTTATCGTTTACTTGGTTAAACGGGTTAATTTTGTTAATTGGGAAAATAGCGATTTATAGGTTAACTTGTCAAAACTTTGTATTTTATAATATATAAAACTAGACTTTTCTTTAAATGAGGAAAAATATGTATTGCTAAATTACTAGATTATTTAATGTGAGAAAACTTATTAATTTTATTTTATAAAATAGATATATATCCATTTTATATTCTACGCGTAAACGGCAAAATTAACATTCCAGAAAAATAAGGAAAAGCTACGCTACAAAATACATGGTCACAGAGAAATAAAGGAAAAAGTGGGCTTATGCCCTTACAAAATTTCACATAAATTAATTAATCCTAAGGCGAGCTCTAAGTGCCACGAACGGTCCAAACAGTAGGCCGAGGTCCTACACCATAAATACTAAAAGTAGTACCAGTTCTAAAATAAATTATAATTAAATTAAAAATTAAAGAGTCTCAGACTTGGTCGTGCAATCTCATGTTACGGCTTACGGCTCAACGTACAGGTGACCCTGTATCGTTTTGCGTTTCGTCGAGGCTCATTCGACCGATATGATCGTCGCCTAACTGGTGATACAAAATCTATAAAATCCAAAAACCAACAAAATCAAATCTATAAATCATTTTGCAAAGACCGATTTTCTTTGGAAAATAGGTTTTATTCAAATTGCTAATTTCTTTTATAAGGAAATCCCTTTTAAAAATATTTTCTGAAAATTTGTGCAGCATCTCCTCTGTAATTGGGACAACCCAATCCTGAGAGGATGCTAATCCGCAGCACAAATAAATATCCCAAACCAGGGATCACAAATTACCAACCCAAAAATGAATATCCAACCCAAAAATGAACCACAACACAATATATCCAAAATAGAAAATACGCCGCGACGTAACCGATAATCTACGTATCACCCAAAAGCAACAATATTTCAAAATACCGAATCCCGAAATGGGATCGGGACTGCGTCATCACAGACTAGTTACGGGGAGGGACGCAGGGACACAAAGTTGTACCTCAAATGCTCGGCTAGAGCTCTCAGATGCAAGAAATGGAGAAAAATAATTCGCACGGTTAGCGGAATAGGGGCCGAAAAGTACGGTATGCGCGACAACAGCACACAGGGACAGCGGATCGGAAAGCACACCGGATAGCGCACAAACGCGCTGGACAATGGAGGGACGCTTGCCCGGGTGGACAGCGCTGGCCGGGGCAGGGTTGCCGGCGTCGGGTCGGACAGGTGCTGGCCGAGGAGACTGCTCGTTGCGGGCTCGAGAGGGTTGGCCGGACTCGGGCGGAGCCAACAAGGGCTCGGGACGGAGCCGACAGCTCGGGGTCGCCGGGGCGCTGGCCGAACAGGCACGGGGGTCACCGAGGACGGTAGACGAGGCAGGGCGCGCGGGCAGTCAGCCGGGGAGGAACCGGCGGAAGGCGGGCGCGGCCTCGGGACGGTTGCCGGGGGTTGCCTCGGGGCCGCCGAGAGATGCTGGCGGATGGGCGGAGGCGCCGGTGGTCGAGCGGCGGCGGATCGGAGGTGGGGCTTTTGGGAAAGAAGAGTGTGAGTGAGAGGGGGGAAAAAGTTAGGAAGTGCTGGTGTTGGTGTGAGTGGTGGTGGTGGGTTATAAGTGGGGGGGTTGTTAGAAGAATAAGAGAAAGGAGAATGGAAGTTGTGGAGGAGAGGGTGCTGAGGAGAAATAAGGGTGAGCGGCCTGGTCGTAGGGAGACCAGGTCAGGTCGGGGGGGGTTTAGTTTTTATTTTTTAACCATAAATAGGATTATATATATAACTCTAAGGCTAAATAATTAATTAAGGGGATTTAAGGATGGATTCGGGACTGGAAACGAAGTTGGGTTCAGGAAAACGGGGTCTTGTTTGAGTTCGGAGTCGGTATCCGGACTCGGGGTTGGACCCTGGACACGGGATCGGGGACAGGTCACAAACAAAATCCAATAATTAATTTTAAAAATAATATTTTCCTGATTCGACTAATATAATAATAATAATAATAATAATAATAATAATAATAATAATAATAGAACTAAGACTAAGATTGTGCTACAGACAAATAAAATCCAAAATTTCGGGTTTCACAACATTCCCTCCTTAGAGAATTTTGTCCTCGAAATTAAAGGCAGGGTTAGGGGTTACCTCAAGTTTCAAACAGACATGGATACTGCTACTGTATCTTATCTTCTCGCTCCCAGGTAGACTCGTCTGGGGAGTTGTGCCGCCACATAACTCTGACTATCGACGTCACAGAATTTCTGGTTCTCTTTTCTCCTCTGTCCAATATTGCCACTGGCTTCTCTGGCACTGTGAGACTGGGTCCAATTTCCAGCTCCAAATGGTCCAAGATGTGGCTCGGGTCCAGGATGTAGCATCTCAGCTGCGAACGTTGTGGATGCCTTCGAGACTTGGGGGTAGAGCCACTCGATAAGCTACTTCTCCAATCCTGTTAAGTACTTCGAAAGGACTGATATACCTCGGACTTAGCTTTCCTGTTCTGCCGAAACGGATGGTTCCTTTGGTAGGGGAGATCTTTACGAACACATTGTCACCTTTTTCAAACTCAAACGGCTGTCGGCTACTATCTGCCCAATTCTTCTGTCTGTCCTGGGCAATCCTGAGCTTGTCCCTAATCATCTTTACCTTCTCTGCTGCATCGGTCACCATCTCTGGTCCAAGCAATACCCTTTCTCCTATGTCGTCCCAAGCAAGTGGGGTACGGCAACGACGTCCATAGAGTGCCTCGAACGGAGTCATACCGATACTTGCTTGGTAGCTGTTGTTGTAGGAGAACTCTACCAAGTGCAAATGGTCTTCCCAAGACCCTCCAAATTCCAAGACGCAAGATCTCAACATGTCCTCTAGAGTCTAGATTGTTCTCTCCGATTGTCTGTTAGTCTGGGGATGGTAGGCAGTGCTGAACTTCAGTTGCGTTCCCAAACTGTCGTGCAAGCTCTTCCAGAAATGAGAGGTGAATCTGGTATCCCTGTCAGATACGATACTTATCGGTACTCCATAAATCAGGTAGATATGCCGCATGTACAGTGCCAACAACTTCTCGGTGGACAGACCGACCTTGAAAGGAATAAAGTGGGCTGACTTCGTCAGTCGGTCCATGATAACCCAAATGGCATCCTTTCCACCTTGGGATCGCGGCAGTCCTGACACAAAGTCCATCGTCAAGTGTTCCTATTTCCACTCCGAGATGTCTAGCGGCTTCAACAGTCCTGTTGGTCTTTGTTTGCTATCTTTTACTTGTTGGCAAATAAAGCATCTAGCAACATACCTGGATGTATGGAATACTGCGATTGGTGCGCTTCTTGTATCAGCTCGTTCCTCAGTTCGCCAGTTGGTACACAAAGCCTCATACCATGCTTCAGTGCTCCATCACTGGCGATTGAGAATCCTTCAAGTGTTCCTGCCAGCACTTGATCTCTGAGTTTGCAAAGCGTCTCGTCTTGGAATTGTGCCTCCTTAACTCTGTCCATTAGACTTGAACGCACTTGCAACTGCATCATTGATGAATCAGCTTCTGGCACAATAGCTACTCTTTCCAATTTTTTTATTTCTTCTTCGGGCAGTACAATCTCCAGTCCAAGCTTTTCGATGTCCTCCAGCAAATGATGCTCCTTGGTTAAGAACATTGCCATCGGGTATCGACTAAGTGTATCTGCAACAACATTATCCTTACCCGGATGATACTGCAGGTTGATGTCGAAATCCTTCATCAGCTCCAGCCATCATCTCTGTCGCATGTTCAGCTCCTTCTGAGTGAAAACATATTTAAGACTTTTGTGTTCTGTAAATATTTTCATTTTTTCTCCATAAAGGTAGTGCTTCTACAGCTTCAATACAAATATAACCGCTGCAAGCTCCAAATCATGCGTGGGATAGTTCTTCTCATGAGTCCATAATTGCCTAGATGCGTAAGCAATTACTTTCCTGTGTTGTTGAAGAACACAGCCCAATCCTTTACCGGAAGTATCACTGCAAATTGAGAAACCGCCGGTACCTGAGGGTAGCGCAAGAATCGGCGCCGTTGTAAGTCTCTTCTTCAGTTCCTCAAATGCTGACTGGCAAGCTTCAGACCAAATGAATTCTTCGTTCTTCCTAGTGAGCTTCGTCATCGGCTCAACAATCCTGGAGAAATCCTTTGCAAACTTCCGGTAGTAGCCAGCTAAGCCTAAAAAACTTCTGATTTCTGTAACTGAACCTGGTGCAGTCCACTTCTCAATAGCAGCTATCTTCATTGGATCCACAGAAATTTCTTCTCCTGTGACAACATGGCCAAGAAAATCTACTTTGTCTAAGAAGAATTTGCATTTAGATAGCTTACCATAGAGCTTCTCCTTCCTTAAAGTTCCCAGAACTTTCCTCAGGTGCTCTTCATGCTCTTCTTCAGTCTTCGAGTAGATCACAATGTCATCGATGAAGACAACAACAAACTGATCTAGGTATTCATGGAAGACTTTGTTCATAAGGTTCATGAATACCGCAGGGGCATTCGTCAGTCCAAACGGTATGACCAAAAATTCATACTGTCCATATTTGGTGTTGAACGCCGTCTTTGGAATATCTTCCTTCCTGACCCTGATTTGATGGTAACCAGACCTGAGATCTATCTTCAAAAATACATTAGCTCTACTCAGTTGTTCAAACAGGTCATCGATCCAGGGCAGAGGGTACTTGTTCTTGATGGTGATGTTGTTCAGCTCCCGATAATCAATGCACATCCGCACGGTTCTATCCTTCTTGGGCACGAACAAATCTGGCGCTCCCCAGGGTGAAGCTCCATCTCTGATAAATCTCAGGCCTTCAGTTCGTCAATCTGATCCTTCATCTCCTTTGCCTCCTTGGGGTTGACTCTGTAGCATCCCCGAGAAATAGGGGAAGTGTCACTGCCACTTTTCTAGCTTGAGGGTATTTTGGTCATTTTCAAAATTTTGGAATTAATTTGGGATTATTATTATTTATTATAATTAATGTGATTTTTAGGTGACTTTTGGTATAATGGTTTGGTGCTAGTTATAGATATTGTCTGGTGTTGACTAGGAGACTGCCCTATAGGCTAACCTAGGTCAGAACATCTTGGTTAGGTTAAGAAACCCTAGTATGACCTAAGTTAGTGATTTCTGGTTCATTAGAATTAGTTTGGGATAATTTGGGATTAAATTGGTTAAGTTATGACTTGTGAAGTCATAAGCCATAATTATGACTTAAACCTTAGAAGGCTCAACCTAAGCTAGCCACCCTAACCCAACCTAGCGTTGGCCTGCCAACTAGGTCAGCCCCCCCTATAAAATCCCTCCTAGATTTTAGGGCTAGCCTCTTTTAAGGTTTATCCAAAGTTCTAAGAAAAGAGGTGAGTTCCATCTTCCAAAATTCATTAAAAATCCAATTTAAATCCTTTCTTCCCCAAACCAATTTCATTAGGACCTAAAATCAATGCTCTTGCTGTTAGTATTGGTTATTTGCAGGGAAACAACAATTTGTGAGAGTTTGGGTGGCTTGAGGAATCTCTCCATTTAGTTTTTTTGTGAAGGCTTGTTCATCAATAGGTATAACTTCCTATACTCCATTTAAATCCTATTTAAAACCATTTTAGGAAGGCCCTAGCCCTTCCCTAACTGTAGGATAGGCTAACCCTAGGTTTTGAATTCGTTTCGTGTCCGTATCGGACACGTATCAGTGGGTTGATACGGTGTTCGACGAAATGTCCCAAAGGATACTTCGTTCAGATTTTAGGGAAGTTTTTGAATAGGAAAATAGTTCTAGGGTTTTCTTAGAGGTTTCAAGAGTCGTATTGTGATTCCTGTGTCGTGTCGAGTCGTGGTCGACACGTGCACACGCGGGTTCGTGGCGCGCGTACGAGCACTGTAGCTCCCCTGCTACC
Source organism: Iris pallida (assembly GCA_029216955.1). Classification (NCBI taxonomy): domain Eukaryota; kingdom Viridiplantae; phylum Streptophyta; class Magnoliopsida; order Asparagales; family Iridaceae; genus Iris; species Iris pallida. The sequence continues at coordinate 1,268,226 of JANAVB010042620.1, read as the reverse complement.
AGCGTGCTCGTGCGGGCGGCACAGGCCACTAGAGCACGTGATTTTTGACACTGAGCAAGGGGCAGTATCTGTCATGACACTCCCCAAGCCTCGTGTCAGATGGTGTCGTGTCGGACACGAAATCTCGTGTGCATGGGGAAGGCCTATGTGTTTCAGTGCATTAGTTTGTTTCTGTTTTCTAATTCGATTCTAAATAGTTTAATTCATGTTTTAAAATGCTAATTAGATCCAAATATGTTGTATAGTGTATGTAGATTGGTTTACATGTTTTAAGTTGGTTTTTATGTGGAATATTGGATTTTGGAATGGGTAATGAACAGTTTTATGATACACACTGACACTGTGATTTCCTAATGTTTTCCCAACTTGTTTAATTCCCTGTTTGCTATGTTTTTAGTTAATTTTGCTTCCCACATATCATATACATGTTAACTAAATGTTTACATTCAAAAATGGACTGTGGGATTGTGAGTATGAGATTTTGGGTGATGAGTTGGTTTCAAACTCAATGTTAACTGTTATTGAAATTCCTGTCAAAGTTTCCAGTTTTCTTAATTTAGTTTTGCCTGAATAAATTAACCTATCAATCACTGTTAATGTATTTTATGAACTCTAATCTATACTCCTATATGTTGTCTAGTTATGAGTCAATTTTGGGTGGATTACATTGAGGATTAAATGACAAATGGGACTGAACTGAACTGGACTGAACCTTATTCAGGAAATACCTGGGTGATATTCACTGAGTATTGAACTAAGTTATAAACTGAGATTGAAGGGAAAGGGGGGAGGACAATGCATTGATTTCCTTTTTCCTTTTCCTTCTTAACTGAGATTGTTGGGGCATTGAATTGATTTCCTTTTCTTTTTCTTCTTAACCTGTGAATTCATTGAACTGAGTTTTCTTGATATCGAAAACCTGTGTATGGACTGCCCCTTATTGCTTTTCATGTGTGTGATTCCCTGTTTACAGTCCAGTTTAGCAACTGATTTATCCTTCACCCTTGCACTCATGTCATGCAAACACTACACACATTCTTCTCCAGTTTTTACTCTTTCTCTTCACTGATTTTTAATTCATGCACACTAGTTACATGTACACTGTTGAATGTTGCACTGTTTTTATGTGCTATATACACACACACACCCACAGCAGTTTGTACACTGTCACTTCACTGTTTTACCTTCCTTGCATATATGTGTAATCCCTGTATTGTATACACACACACCACAGCACACACACACACTATCCTCTTCTTCTTCACTGTTTGTTATATTCCTGCATATATATAAAGTTAATTCCTGTACACACATACACACATTTTAATTATCCTTCCACATCCACAGCTGCACTTGTTTACCCACACCCCAATTCATGTTGTACCACATACAAATTCTCATGTTACATATATGCCTAACTAATGTAAAGTACATAAATGAACCTCTAATATATGTGTCTATATATAATGCAATGTGTTGTATATTGTAGGCTATTAGATACATTGTGATATGTGTGTTCCTATACATATGAATATGGTTTATATAGAGGGTTACAATGTGTACTGATTAGGGGATGCCATGATAGTAGGCACATGGGGTTGTTTGGGTTTTGCAAGTTCATGTTTGTGCCATATGTGTATACTTGGATGTTACTAGATATAGGCAATGTATTCACTTGTGTTGTGAATAGGCCTAGGCAGTTTGGTATAACTTGGTAAGTCTAGATAGGGCTTCTACTACATTATTAGACTTAGTATAGCCCAGTTTAGACAAGGTTGACCTAGTTTGACTTCTAGGGTTGACCAAAGTTGACCAAGAGTTGACTTTGGCCTAGATTGACTTAGAATCATGTAGAATGCATAGTAGGGCTCCATTTTACTATTCTGGACTTGTTGTGACTTGTGCTATTCTGATTAGGAGCCAGACACCACTTCTTGGACAGTACGTTTCATATTGGACACTCAGATATAGGCGAGTACATTCTCTGATCATTTCATATCCTGTTTAGAATTAATTCCTGCAGTAGATTACTTTACTTGTACTGTCACGATGGTCACACGGATTGGTACTATATGGATCCTTTCTTGAGATGTTATCCTTATGGAGCATCGGGTACTACGTGTTCTGTGCGTTTCACTTACATGGCGTATCACTATGCTTCTTTGTTCTTTGATCACTTACGACATATACTCTTATGATCGTAGAGTCTTCCTAGAATCTTACACTGTTGGGTAACCCCCAGAATCACCCATTTATGGGCATCCATGTATCACCCTGCGGGGCCATTGCATGGAATCATAACATAACCTGGCTGGATCCTTGTGCATTGATTGGGGGTATGGGGGAGTATATGTGGACATGTGAATACTATCCAAGTAGTGTAGTATCAGAATCTCTTCCATAGTGTAGTATCAGAATCTCCTATGCCATTTATATGTTCATGTTGTACTCTGACTCACTAGTCACTGCTAGTTCTCTATGTATAGTAGATATTTCTATTACAGTTCTCTCTCTGTTTACATACTATATTTCTTTCAGTACCTGTATCTTACTTTACTGCATGCTTATATTTCTAACCTGCTATGATCTGTTGAGATGTACAGTACTCGCTCTTGTCCTGACTGGACCTGTTGAAAATATTACAGAGGACGAGGAGGAGGCTTTCCTGGACACTTACTACGGGGCAGCTTTAGATGACACCTTTGAGCTGGACTCCCAGGAGGATCCAGCAGTAGCTGAGGATATTCCCCCGACAGCCTAGACTAGATTAGTTAGGCTGTTTATCTTTTATGTAGTCTGGAAGCATGTTTTAGTTAGACTTATTTGGAGTTCAAAGTTGTGTATATTCTTCCATCTGAGACCTTGTACTGTTGGATATTGCTGGGATTATCTTAAACTGCTTTTATCTATTTTATTCCTTGAGTTCTATTTCATATCGTGCTATCTCTTCCTTAGTTGTGATTGAGTTTACTATTGCTATGTCACCCCCATTCGGGGAGTATAAACTGTTTAGAGATATATTGTTAGATGTTGTAACCTAGGACAGCGTTCTACCGTCGACACTGCGGCGTAGGCTGGACGTACCCACGCCTCGTGCCCTTACTCTAGGGTGCGGGTCGTGACACATTTTTAGTGGTGGCCCATGCAGGTCTAGACTAGAAGTGTAGTGGTACTCGAACTAGAGTATCACTGCAGCCTGCTATAGGATATAGGACCTTAATTTTAAGATACTCAACCACTTTAGGAAAATTTCTTTTATTGCCATCTAAATCCTTTGTCAGCTGATCCTTTGAATTATAATTGTCCGCCCTTGTTATTTTGCTTCTTTCTCAGAAATTGATACTCTTGTTTGTCTATCTTCAGGATGGTAGAGACTAGATCGCAGCATGCCATTCATGAGGATGCTATAGAGGGGACTGCTACCTCTCAGCCAGCACGACGAGGCCAGGGGACTGCAGCTCTTGCCACCTCAGCTCGTGTTGAGACCTCGGCAGCCGTAGCAGGGGGTATGTATCCACCGACTGGGAGGCAGGACTCGGTCATTCCAGAGGATCCCTTCCAGCCTCCACCGCCTCCAGGACATATGGACGCAGCTCAGATGTTCGCGTATTTCTAGCAGTTTATGGACCGACAGCAGGCTCGGCAGGACAGAGGCATGGAGTTGGTCGTCACGACAGCCGCAGCTCGACCAGTGGTACAGCAGCCGAGGACACCGGGGATCTAGCAGTTTCAGAAGATGAGCCCCAGGGACTTCATGGAGACAGAGGGGATCCTGTATGCCGACGAGTGGATCGAGCATATGGAGGAGATCTTTCGCTTGGCCAGGATACCAGCAGACCTTCAGATCGAGGCCGCAGCTAGCCGGAGGCGAGATCCTGCTCGCACCTGGTATCAGTCAGACCCCAGGGTGGGGGTACCAGGACAGACTTTGGAGCAGTTCAGAGGCTTCTTCAAGAAGATGTTCTTCCCAGATTCAGCAGTCAGAGCCTTAGAGTCGCAGTTTGAGAGCTTGGTCCAGGGGAGCCTCTCAGTAGAGGAGTATGCGGGAGAGTTTGGCCATCTCGGCGGGTTTGTTGAGGGGTTGAGCGAGACGGCGAAGGCCCAGAGGTTCCGGAAGGGTCTGGTCAAGGAGGTCAAGTCCCTGACCAAGGGGAACAGAGATGCTAAGTTTGAGGAGATCTTGACGGGAGCCCTGTTAGCAGAGGATGATCTTGAGCTTAGGCTCAAGAGAGAGAGAGACCCAGTTGGGGGCAGTAGCAGCAGCGGAGGCCAGGCCAAGAGGCCTCACTTTCAGTTTCAGCAGCCGAGGCAGTTTCAGCCTCAGCCGATTCAGCAGAGGCCGGCTCATCAGCAGCAGCCGAGGCAGCACCAGCAGGGTCAGAGGCAGGGTGGCACTTATGCCTACTGCAAGAAGCCTGGGCACGTCTTCCTTGAGTGTAGGAAGAGGCTGGGCCTGTGCAAGGTGTGTGGTTCAGCAGATCACCAGATGAGGGAGTACCGTATGGGACAAGCAGCTCTAAGAGCTGGAGCCAGAGCTCCAGTGGGCCAGCAGTGGGGACCATCCCTGCCGACTCAGCAGCAGAGGTTTGTCCAGCACCAGCGACAGGCCAGGGGAGGCCACCAAGGGCGATCCTTCGCCATGGCAGCTGGAGAGGCAGAGGTGACTGGAGAGCTGATTGCAGGTGCGATTCTTCTCGACTCCAGTCCAGCATTTGCATTATTTGATTCTGGTGCATCGTATAGCTTCATATCAGTATCTTTTGCGATTAGACACGGTATCATAGCTGAATCGTTGCCTAGGACTTACAAGATCACGACCGGGGGTGGTATTATCCTCGTGAGTGATGTTTGTAAGGGTCGAAGAGTAATTTTGGGAGACCGCGAGTTGGAGGTGAGCCTGCTCGTAATGCCATTACCGAACTACGATATAGTACTAGGCATAGATTGGTTGAGCAGGTACCACACGAGCATTGATTGCAGAGGGGGTAGAGTTCTCTTCAGAGCGCCGGGGGAGCCAGAGTTCGAGTACTCCAGACGTCAGACAGAGCAGAGCAGCGGAGTCTTCTGTGGAGTCTCGGTCGAGGAGCAGACGATTCCACACCTCTTGATAGCAGATTATATGGATGTTTTCCCAGAGGAGTTGCCGGGACTGCCACCAGACAGGGACATTGAGTTCTCGATAGACTTGGTTCCAGGAGCGGAACCCATCTCTCTGTATGTCTATCGGGTGAACAACAGCGAGCTGGTGGAGCTGAAGAAGCAGGTAGATGAGCTACAGGACAAGGGCTTCATCCGCTCGAGTTCGTCGCCATAGGGTGTACCAGTATTGTTCGTACCGAAGAAGGATGGGTCAGTACGCATGTGTATTGACTATAGGGTACTCAACAACCTCACGATCAAGAACAAATACCCACTGCCGTGGATCGACGATCTATTTGACCAGTTGAGTGAAGCTCGAGTATTTTCCAAGATTGATCTGAGGTCGGGATATCACCAGGTGAAGGTGAAGGGGGAGGATATTCCCAAGACCGCCTTCAGGATGCGGTACGGACAGTTCGAGTTTTTGGTTATGCCGTTTGGGCTAACCAATGCACCAGCAGTGTTTATGAACCTTATGAACAAGGTGTTCCATCAGTATCTGGATCAGTTTGTAGTGGTGTTTATTGATGATATCTTGATATATTCCAAGACTGAGGAGGAGCACGAGGAGCATTTGAGGATAGTGCTAGAGATTCTCAGGAAGGAGCAGCTTTACGGAAAGCTCTCCAAGTGTGAGTTCTTCTTGGACCGGATGGACTTCTTGGGGCATGTGGTGACTGGAGATGGTATCTCAGTTGACCCCAAGAAGATTGTAGCAGTTGAGGCATGGGCAGCGCCGACTTCAGTTGCAAAGATCAGGAGTTTCCTGGGGCTGGCAGGATATTACCGGAGATTTATGCAGGATTTCTCCCGGGTTGCAGAGCCGTTGACACGGTTGACCCGGAAGGATACTGAGTATGTATGGTCAAAGGAGTGTCAGGAAGCTTTTGATGAGTTGAAGAAGCGGCTAACGACAGCTCCGATTCTGACGTTGCCTTCAGGATCAGGTGGTTCTACTATTTATAGTGATGCTTCAGGAAAGGGGCTGGGTTGTGTGTTACAGCAGCACGGGAAGGTGATTGCCTATGCTTCCAGGCAGTTACGTCCCCATGAGAAGAACTTGTCACGACCCGCACCCTGGAATAAGGGCACGTGACGTGGGTACGTCCAGCCTACGCCGCAGTATCGGCGGTAGAACGCTGTCCTAGGTCATAACATCTAACAGATAAGGGAAATATACAGTTATACTCCCCGAATGGGGGTGACATAACACAATATAACTCAACCACATCTAGGATAGAATAGGAATGAGATAGAAAGATAAAGATAGATAACAACCAGGAATGTAACATCACCGAGATACAAATCCAGAATTCTAAGTGACTAAAATAAATGCATATCTCTGAATATCCCTGAATCTAAATACAGTAATCCCAAAATAGTAAGACAATCCTAAACTAATGAAAGTAACACCAACTGCTAGCAGGTCCAAGTCACTAGTGATGTCTAATGCTGCACCAAGAGGGATAGACACCAGAGCCTCATCATTCACTGTAAAATTTTCAACAGGTCCAGTCAGGACGGAAACGAGCACATATCTTTCAAAACAGTTCATAGCAGGTTAGGAGTATAAATCATGCAATAGAGTAAAATACAGGAAGTGCTGAAAAGGAAGTACGAGTAAACAGGAGATATTTTGTAACTGAAAGTAAATACATGATAGTAGAGACTGTAAGTGGCTACGTGATTTAGAGCATAATGGTTATGTAAACGGCTTGGGGGCACATGGATACAAATAAGGAGGCACATTTATACAGCTACTGGGGATAGTGTTCACATAACCAATTCTACTCACCCCGCCCCAACCAGTACACAAGGATCCATTCAAGTTACGTTATAAGCACATGAATACAACTAAGATACGTGAACTCATGTAATGAGTAGTACATGAGGCACGTGAAAGCACATGAGAACATGTAAAAACATGAACTAGTATGAGTACAAGGAGTACCTGATGTACATGATAAAGTACATGAACATGAAATACCCGATGCACCCGTAGAGGGATAACATCTCAGGAAGGGATCCATATAGTACTAATCCATGAAGATACGTGTCAGCATCATGTAGAGTAATCTAGAGCAAGAATATAATCCAGGTAAGTATGAAAAGATCAGAGAATGTACTCGCCTGCTAACTGAAAGTTCGAGATGAAAATACTGTCCGAGGAGTGGTGTCTGGCTCCTATTAGAACAGCACAAGTCACAACGAGTCCAGAATGGTAAATAATATGCACTATAATGCGTTCTACATGAATCTAGGTCAATCTAGGCCAAAGTCAACTCTTGGTCAACTCTAGAAGTCAAACTAGGTCAACCAAGTCAACCTAAGTCAAACTAGTCAAACTAGTCTAACAAGGCTATTCTAAGTCTAACTAGACTACACAAGTCTATTCTAGGCTCCAAACTAGGCATACCATGCCCTAACCAATACACAACTCATCTACAAGACATATATATCTAACCTATATTACACACATTAGTATATCATGCAATCATATATAGGAATACATATATACATTGATCTATTATATAACTTAGGAAATACATAACCTATAGGCTACACATATATTATATATATCCATAATTTATCATATGGTATCACCCATTATATAATACATCCCAATATCATGACACCATATATCATAACACATAATACAATATATCCTATATACACATTGACACACATATATATAGGGAAACTTGTATATATATAACAAGGCTTATATATATATACACACATAGAAAGTGAGGGGAAATCATATGAGAACCTGTGTATGTGTGTGTGTGTTAGGCAGTGTAGGCAGGAGGGTGTGTGTGCCATAGGCATGTGAGTGTTATGTGAGTGAACAAGGTGTCAAGGCAAAACAGTGTGACAGTGAGCCATTGTGTACATGACAGAAACTGGAAAAAAACACAGGGACTAATTCCCAGGCAACACAACACAGGAAAAACAAGGAAGGAAATTTAAGGGACAGTCCCAAACAGGAACTCCCAACTCTCATTCACAGAATTTGAATGTAAAATGAGGGAACACTGTCAAAGGAAAAAAACATAACATAAAGAAGAATATAAAACTGTTAACTTCATAACACTTCCCAGGTTAACATACACAATATTTCAGATTCCTGAACACCCCCCCATATCATAACAGTTAACAAACTAAACTCAGAAATCATGGACAAGTAAAAAATCGGGTAACAAATTACTAATGTGGTTCAACTATCACAGGTTTTCACAACCCAAATTTCAGTTTATCAAACATTCCCAGGTTATAAATACATTCTTAGGTTCTCGACAAAGCTCAGGTTTATATTCAATCCATTTCAGGTTTTTAAAACCAAAACTCAGTTAATCAACAAGAAAATGAGGCAACAGTGAAGTAATGAAAGGAAATCAATTTAATAGCATATGAACTCACACTATGTAAATCCTATTCTCAGGATTTGAAACTAATTACAGGTTTTAACAATTTCGAAATGAACTCTAACCATAATCAAAAAAACTCAATACATAATCAAGGGCCTAAAATGGAGTTTAGAGACTGATATTGAAATCAATGATTCATTATGAAAGAGGGACAATGTCTCAGGTTTTTAACTATTCAGGAAATTTAACAGTTTAAAAAAAATAGTTTACACAATCATGAAAATTTAGTTTGCAGTCACTCCTTGAAACCTATTAATGTGAACTCAGCTTTATAGCCTATACAAACCATTGCCTCAGGTTTTGTGAAAACTGAGAACTAAATCTCAGGTTTCGAATACATTTTGAAAATTATATCACAGTTCTAATACATTAAGTATTCAGACTTTCAACGGTCACAAAAAAAAAGAGAAGGAAAAACCAACAGTTCAAACTCAGACCAAGGACCTCTCTGTTAGCAGTAAAACAGTTGCTTCCCTTCACAAAATAACTCAAGACAGTAAAAGGAAACTGAACATCTATTAGAACACAACCAAAAACACAATATCCATATCATCCCAACTCAACTCAACACCCTATTCCCAGGTTAATAAAAAACTGGGAACACAAAGCAATTCCATATCTCACTATTCCAACCCAAAAGTTTGAATGAAACACTTAGCTAATATAATATATAACATGTGGGAAATCAAAAACCAATTGGAAACATATCACGAGAGCATTAAACTAGGTTGAACAAAACTGGGAAATACAGTATCGGGCAGTATCAGAAAAATCCTATGAGCCAACCCATATTCGAATCGAATCACAAGCTAAAACCCAACCATTAAGTAACATGGTATAACAGGGATTTAAACATCTCATTTAGGATTCATTAAACATTAAAACCTTGTTAAGAAACATTTAAAATTGATTAAACAACAGGAAACACATACTGCACACGCACGCACACTGTGCTGCCCAGTGCACCCTGAATACTGTGTCCGACACGACACGAGGACTCGTAAAACTTTTCGAGCCTCGTGTCAGTCAGTGCCTCTAACCTCAGGCCAAAAATCACGTGTCCACGTGGAGGATCGAGTATGCAATGGCCCCCGAGCAGCAGGGCATGCACTGTGCCCGCACGCTCGCACCCGCACTCGCGTGTCTCGTGTTCCCCACGACTCGACACGACTCAAAAACCATCACCTTACACTGGGAATCCCTAGACGACACCTAGGGCTAGCTTCCTATTCAAAAGGATTCCAAAAACTCACACGAAATGCCTATTGGGGCATTTCATCAAACACTAAGCATGTGCACTGATACGTGTCCAGAACGGACACGAAACGACACAAAAATTTGGGAAACCCTATTCCTATAGTTTGGCTAGGGTTAGGGCAACCTAGTAATGATTTTTATAGAATTTAAAATGAATTAGAGAGGATTATACCTATATGTGTTCAAACTCCCAAAAAGCTCAAAGGAAATGATTCCTCAAACCACCCAAAGTCCTTCAAATTGTTTGCTCCCTGTCAAAACTTATTTCCAACAGCAAGAACACAATATTTAGAGCCTATTGGAATTTGTTTGAAGGAAAAAGGACTTGAAATGAATTTATTATGAATTTATGAAGATGGAACTTACCCCTTTCTAAAAACTTGCATAAACCCTAAGAAAGAGGCTAGCCCTAATTCCTAGGAGAATATTTATAGAGGGGGGGGGGGCTGTCTCTTGGCTGGGCATAGGGCCTAGGACTAGGGTTTTGGCTAGTTGGTTGAGTCCTAATTGATTTAAGTCATGATTATGACTTGTGACTTCACAAGCCATTCTTAGACCAAACTAATTCCTAATTTCACCAAATTAATCCCAATGAGTTCATCCTCATGAACTTAAGTCAATCTAGGTTCTCAAATCCTAATCTCTTAGTCAAGACCTAGGTTAGCCACTAGGTTAGTCTACAAGGTCAACTTAAGTCAAATTCTCTAAAACACCAAAAACAATTTTTCTAAAAATCACTCAAAAATCACAATAATTATAAATAATAATAATAATTCAATTTAAATTCTAAAATTTTAAAAATGACCAAAATACCCTCATTTGGAAAACTGGGTGTTACAATCCTACCCACCTTAGAAAAATTTCGTCCTTGAAATTAAAATGATCGTACCCCTCCTAGGTCAAACCCCCACAAACAAAGTCTCAGAAACCTATTTAAATCATCCAGTTGGAAATGTAACCTATGGGGTCATGGCATGTAATATCAGTTTGGGTCTCATCTAGTTACACCAACATGCTACAGTACTAGGCAATCACAAGGCATCAAAACATACAACAATATGGTAGGGTGTATCAATTTCAAAGACTGGCTAAGATATAGGTCAAAGACTTACCTCCAACTAGGTCTGGTGGCTGGAACTCCCTTCCGAAGGCAGAGTCTTGGCCGAGATAAGTGCAGCAGGACAGCCTCGCAGCCTGTGTGCAGCTGACCCACACAACAGGCACACTCCTCTTCTCTTTCTACAGATGTCCCACACATGTCCAGGCTTCTTACAGAAGGCGCAGGTAGGAACTCTCTCAGCTGGCCTCTGCTGAACAAGAGTCTGGACTGGGTAGGCTGGTCTAGGCTGATAGTCTGGGTGCTCACGGGGCTCTGGGTATACACTGCTCCTCGGCCTCTTAGAACTAGGTTCCCCTCCTGAATGTACCAAATCATACAGTAGTTGGATTCCACGACCCTGCTCCTTCAGGATCTCAGCCTGAACTCTCTGTGTCTCCAACACATCCCGGAGAAGTCTGGATATCTGAGCTCCGTCAGGAAACAAACCTGTCGAGGGTATGGTATGGGGTACTGCTCCTGGAGACAGAGGAGGAGATGGGGAAGAACTCTTGGTCTCGGATGAGACTGCCACTCTCTCCTGAGTAACAGGTGGTGGAGGGAAATTTTTTGGTAAGGATGCTAACACCTCCTCGATGGCGGGAGGTGCCACTACCCTTGGGTCAGCCTGAGGGGTCACTACCTCCTGAGCAATAGGAGGTGGAAGCACACTATCAGTAGCTGCAGCTGCTCTCAGGCGACAGGCTCGGGTCATGGGTGCCATACTGGAAAGGGCAAAACACAACAATCATTAAGGCTGTACAGCAGTCTACCATCCTATCTGTAAAACTGGTATTTATCAAAAAAATAAAATAAGACAACTACCAATCATCTATTAAGGGTACTATTTAAGAAAAATCAAAACCAAAAGTTTAAGGAACGAAAGTCAATAGCATTGAATTCAATCACAATCTAATATATATAGAAGAGAGAGTGTTAGAGGAAAAGCTAACATTAAGCAAGGGTCATGTGGTTTGTGGCATATACATGAAGGTGTTATAGGAGGATTTGGGTCTCAACTATAGCTATTAAGTTACACTATTCATGGCATATTAGTTAAGCAATCTACAAGGCACAAGCTATTACTCCTAGCATGTATGGCTAACCGTGTATATATGTATATCTATATGTATAGAGAGGTAAGATTTAATTATGCATCTACATACATTATAACATGTTTACAGAACTATATATATATCTATATAGCTATATGATCATAACATAGAGATGAAAGGTTAGGTTTTTATGGCAGTTGTGTACATTAGTGTAGAGTGTCATGTGTACATGGGTTAAGACTTGAAATGAAGGGTTCAATCATTCAGCTAGCTCAACATTACATATTAGATCTGAAATTGAACTACGCATTTGAAAGCAATAAAAAAAAATGTTATCATGTATTCAGTTTTCAAAAAAAAATTTTTTTTTTTGGAGAATTCGAACATCAAAACCAACTCAATGTTTACTACAACCACAACCTAACATGTAAGAGTATGAACCTAACATTATATACCTGCACACAACCATGTATACGGCTCAAAACATTACAATTTAAAACTGCAATTTGAACTAAACTCTTAGAATCCAAGGTTAAGGGTTTACTATGTACGCAGTCTCAGATTTGACAATTCAACACAAAACTCAAACAAATTTTTTTTTTGAAATAAGGCCATGTATATAACATGTATGTGTAGTGATGTAAGTAAACTAATAACATGAAATTTAAATTTAAATTACGAATTTAATATGGAGAAACATAGAACTAGTCACTGATACTGCACAATATTGGAATACTAGGATTTTGAGAACTTAACATTAATCATATTAACATGCACTTAGATAGGTTGGTAAACAAGTGTAGTATGCATACGTGTAAGGCAAGTATCTGTGTCCACTATATATATTAGGGTAATACCAAAATCAATGGCAAGAAGAAAATAATGATAAAAAATCTGTTCTGCCTATCTGTTTAAAAGAATGAACTATTTTGAAACAAGAGCTACAATATCAAATCTAAGTCAAGGTCTAGCAAAATCACCAATTCATTGTATTAGAAAGAATTTATTGCAAGAAGTTACACAAGGTTATAGTAACAGCTAGGCTACTCCTACTTATACTCCTACTCCTAAGTTATTTGATGATGGGGTACAATTTATACAACAGAATGGTACGATAGAGATGATATGTTTAAAACCTTCTCAAGATACAATCTGATAATCATATGCGTCTGTCCAAAATCATGTTACTCAGAGTCCTCGCCATGCTAGTAAGCAAGGCTACGAATAACGATAGATTCCATAACTAGGGTATGCACCTCTACAATCATGTCGTCTGGAAATCTCGCTGTGCCGACTAGTATAGCTGCGAGAATTTTCAAATCTCATAACCAAGATACGTACATCCGAAGCCAGGTCTCCATGTTTCCGTAACGCAAGCTAATATGGCTGCGATAAACTACAGGTTCCATAATCATGTAGACGTTTTACCATCCCTGTATTCTCGTCAATATATGTTATCAGAAAGTATCGTAACTCAGGCTATAAAATTCATCTCGATAGGAAAATCAAAATCAACAACGATTCATCAAAATCAAATTCAATAATCAAGGAGTGAGAGCGAACAAACAAGGGAAAGGATTTCAAATTGAAGTTTAAATAAGATTCTTAAGGGTCGTCCCAGGAATCTTTCAAGGAATCCTAACTGTGATTGAGTACCCTTAAAAATATATCCTAATCCTACTACAAGCTGTAGTGATACTCTAGTTCGAATACCACTACATAAACTCGACCTGCATGGGCCACCACTAAAAACGTGTCATGACCCGCACCCTGGAATAAGGGCACATGACATGGGTACGTCCAGCCTACGCCGCAGTATCGGCGGTAGAACACTGTCCTAGGTCATAACATCTAACAGATAAGGGAAATATACAGTTATACTCCCCGAATGGGGGTGACATAACACAATATAACTCAACCACATCTAGGATAGAATAGGAATGAGATAGAAAGATAAAGATAGATAACAACCAGGAATGTAATATCACCGAGATACAAATCCAGAAATCTAAGTGACTAAAATAAATGCATATCTCTGAATATCCCTGAATCTAAATACAGTAATCCCAAAATAGTAAGACAATCCTAAACTAATGAAAGTAACACCAACTGCTAGCAGGTCCAAGTCACTAGTGATGTCTAATGCTGCACCAAGAGGGATAGACACCAGAGCCTCATCATTCACTGTAAAATTTTCAACAGGTCCAGTCAGGACGGGAACGAGCACCTATCTCTCAAAATAGTTCATAGCAGGTTAGGAGTATAAATCATACAATAGAGTAAAATACAGGAAGTGCTGAAAAGGAAGTACGAGTAAACATGAGATATTTTGTAACTGAAAGTAAATACATGATAGTAGAGACTGTAAGTGGCTACGTGATTTAGAGCATAATGGTTATGTAAACGGCTTAGGGGCACATGGATACAAATAAGGAGGCACATTTATACAGCTACTGGGGACAGTGTTCATATAACTAATTCTACTCACCCCACCCCAACCAGTACACAAGGATCCATTCAAGTTACGTTATAAGCACATGAATACAACTAAGATACGTGAACTCATGTAATGAGTAGTACATGAGGCACGTGAAAGCACATGAGAACATGTAAAAACATGAACTAGTACGAGTACAAGGAGTACCTGATGCACATGATAAAGTACATGAACATGAAATACCCGATGCACCCGTAGAGGGATAACATCTCAGGAAGGGATCCATATAGTACTAATCCGTGAAGATACGTGTCAGCATCATGTAGCGTAATCTAGAGCAAGAATATAATCCAGGTAAGTATGAAAAGATCAGAGAATGTACTCGTCTGCTAACTGAAAGTCCGAGATGAAAATACTGTCCGAGGAGTGGTGTCTGGCTCCTATTAGAACAGCACAAGTCACAACGAGTCCAGAATGGTAAATAATATGCACTACAATGCGTTCTACATGAATCTAGGTCAATCTAGGCTAAAGTCAACTCTTGGTCAACTCTAGAAGTCAAACTAGGTCAACCAAGTCAACCTAAGTCAAACTAGTCAAACTAGTCTAACAAGGCTATTCTAAGTCTAACTAGACTACACAAGTCTATTTTAGGCTCCAAACTAGGCATACCATGCCCTAACCAATACACAACTCATCTACAATACATATATATCTAACCTATATTACACACATTAGTATATCATGCAATCATATATAGGAATACATATATACATTGATCTATTATATAACTTAGGAAATACATAACCTATAGGCTACACATATATTATATATATCCATAATTTATCATATGGTATCACCCATTATATAATACATCCCAATATCATGACACCATATATCATAACACATAATACAATATATCCTATATACACATTGACACACATATATATAGGGAAACTTGTATATATATAACAAGGCTTATATATATATATACACATAGAGAGTGAGGGGAAATCATATGAGAACCTGTGTATGTGTGTGTGTTAGGCAGTGTAGGCAGGAGGGTGTGTGTGTCATAGGCATGTGAGTGATATATGAGTGAACAAGGTGTCAAGGCAAAACAGTGTGACAGTGAGCCATTGTGTACATGACAGAAACTGGAAAAAAAACATAGGGACTAATTCCCAGGCAACACAACACAGGAAAAACAAGGAAGGAAATTTAAGGGACAGTCCCAAACAGGAACTCCCAACTCTCATTCACAGAATTTGAATATAAAATGAGGGAACACTGTCAAAGGAAAAAACATAACATAAAGAAGAATATAAAACTGTTAACTTCATAACACTTCCCAGGTTAACATACACAATATTTCAGATTCCTGAACACCCCCCCATATCATAACAGTTAACAAACTAAACTCAGAAATCATGGACAAGTAAAAAATCAGGTAACAAACTACTAATGTGGTTAAACTATCACAGGTTTTCACAACCCAAATTTCAGTTTATCAAACATTCCCAGGTTACAAATACATTCTCAGGTTCTCGACAAATCTCAGGTTTATATTCAATCCATTTCAGGTTTTTAAAACCAAAACTCAGTTAATCAACAAGGAAATGAGGCAACAGTAAAGTAATGAAAGGAAATCAATTTAATAGCATATGAACTCACACTATGTAAATCCTATTCTCAGGATTTGAAACTAATTACAGGTTTTAACAATTTCGAAATGAACTCTAACCATAATCAAAAAAACTCAATACATAATCAAGGGCCTAAAATAGAGTTTAGAGACTGATATTGAAATCAATGATTCATTATGAAAGAGGGACAATGTCTCAGGTTTTTAACTATTCAGGAAATTTAACAGTTTAAAAAAACAGTTTACACAATCATGAAAATTTAGTTTGCAGTCACTCCTTGAAACCTATTAATGTGAACTCAGCTTTATAGCCTATACAAACCATTGCCTCAGGTTTTGTGAAAACTGAGAACTAAATCTCAGGTTTCGAATACATTTTGAAAATCATATCACAGTTCTAATACATTAAGTATTCAGACTTTCAATGGTCACAAAAAAAAAGAGAGGGAAAAACCAACAGTTCAAACTCAGACCAAGGACCTCTCTGTTAGCAGTAAAACAGTTGCTTCCCATCACAAAATAACTCAAGACAGTAAAAGGAAACTGAACATCTATTAGAACACAACCAAGAACACAATATCTATATCATCCTAACTCAACTCAACACCCTATTCCCAGGTTAATGAAAAACTGGGAACACAAAGCAATTCCATATCTCACTATTCCAACCCAAAACTTTGAACGAAACACTTAGCTAATATAATATATAACATGTGGGAAATCAAAAACCAATTGGAAACATATCACGAGAGCATTAAACTAGGTTGAACAAAACTAGAAAATACAGTATCGGGCAGTATCAGAAAAATCCCATGAGCCAACCCATATTCGAATCGAATCACAAGCTGAAACCCAACCATTAAGTAACATGGTATAACAGGGATTTAAACATCTCATTTAGGATTCATTAAACATTAAAACCTAGTTAACAAACATTTAAAATTGATTAAACAACAGGAAACACACACTGCACACGTACGCACACTGTGCTGCCCAGTGCACCCTGAATACTGTGTCCGACACGACACGAGGGCTCGTGAAACTTTGTGAGCCTCGTGTCAGTCAGTGCCTCTAACCTCAGGCCAAAAATCACATGTCCACGTGGAGGATCGAGTGCACAATGGCCCCCGAACAGCAGGGCACGTACTGTGCCCGCGCGCTAGCACCCGCACTCGCGTGTCTCGTGTTCCCCACGACTCGACATGACCCAAAAACCATCACCAGACACTGGGAATCCCTAGACGACACCTAGGGCTAGCTTTCTATTCAAAAGGATTCCAAAAACTCATACGAAATGCCCATTGGGGCATTTCATCAAACACTAAGCATGTGCACTGATACGTGTCCAGAACGGACATGAAACGACACGAAAATTTGGGAAACCCTATTCCTATAGTTTGGCTAGGGTTAGGGCAACCTAGTAATTATTTTTATAGAATTTAAAATGAATTAGAGAGGATTATACCTATATGTGTTCAAACTCCCAAAAAGCTCAAAGGAAATGATTCTTCAAACCACCCAAAGTCCTTCAAATTGTTTGCTTCCTGTCAAAACTTATTTCCAACAACAAGAACACAATATTTAGAGCCTATTGGAAATTGTTTGAAGGAAAAAGGACTTGAAATGAATTTATTATGAATTTATGAAGATGGAACTTACCCCTTTCTAAAAACTTGCATAAACCCTAAGAAAGAGGCTAGCCCTAATTCCTAGGAGAATATTTATAGAGGAGGGGGCTATCTCTTAGCTGGCCATAGGGCCTAGGACTAGGGTTTTGCCTAGTTGGTTGAGTCCTAATTGATTTAAGTCATGATTATGACTTGTGACTTCATAAGCCATTCTTAGACCAAACTAATTCCTAATTTCACCAAATTAATCCCAATGAGTTCATCCTCATGAACTTGAGTCAACCTAGGTTCTCAAATCCTAATCTCTTAGTCAAGACCTAGATTAGCCACTAGGTTAGTCTAGAAGGTCAACTTAAGTCAAAGTCTCTAAAACACCAAAAACAATTTTTCTAAAAATCACTCAAAAATCACAATAATTATAAATAATAATAATAATTCAATTTAAATTCTAAAATTTTAAAAATAACCAAAATACCCTCATTTGGAAAACTGGGTGTTACAGAACTACCCTACCCACGACCTGGAGCTGGCAGCAGTGATATTTGCTCTGAAGCTGTAGAAGCATTATTTGTATGGTGAGAGGGTGGAGATTTTTACAGATCATAAGAGCCTAAAGTATGTGTTCACTCAGAAGGAGTTGAACATGAGACAGCACAGATGGCTGGAGTTGATGAAGGATTTTGACATCCTACTTCAGTACCACCCAGGGAAGGCTAACGTGGTTGCAGATGCCTTGAGTAGGTATCCGACAGCCATGTGTTTGACCATAGATCAGCATTTGCTTACAGACTTGGAGAGTCTTGGGATCGAGATAATCGTGTCTGGAGTGCAGATGCAGTTATAGGGCCTACAGATACAGTCAGACTTGATAGACAGGGTCAAGGCGGCCCAGTTCGAGGATGTGGCTTTGCAGAGTATCAGAGAGCAGATCAGTATAGGAGTGGGGGATGCTGAGTTTTTACTTGCAGAGGATGGTGCCCTGAGGCACGATACCAAGTTATGTGTGCCTAGCGGGGAGCTCAGAGAGCATGTTATACAGGAGGCCCACAGATCTCAGTACTCTATACACCCGGGTGCCAACAAGATGTACCGAGATCTGCAGAAGCATGTATGGTGGTCAGAAATGAAGCGGGAGGTGTCCCACTTCATAGCTAGGTGCTTGGTCTGTCAGCAGGTCAAGGCAGAGAGACAGAGTCCCGGTGGATTGTTGCAGTCGCTGCCCATTTCCGAGTGGAAATGGGAGCATATCACTATGGACTTTGTATCAGGATTGTCGCGTACTCCAGGAGGAAAACATGCGATTTGGGTCATCGTTGACAGGTTGACCAAATCGGCCCACTTCTTGCCATTCAAGGTGGGTACGTCTACAGAGAGGCTGGCAGAGTTGTATATGCGGCAGATAGTCAGGATCCACGGAGTTCCAGTCAAAATCGTCTCAGATCGGGATAGCCATTTTACTTCCCATTTCTGGAGGAGTCTGCAGACCAGCTTGGGCACTCAGCTCAAGTCTAGTACTGCATACCACCTCCAGACGGACGGACAGTCAGAGCGGACTATTCAGACCCTTGAGGATATGCTGCGGACGTACGTTCTGGACTTTGGGGGTTCCTGGAAGGATCATCTTTATTTGGTAGAGTTTGCTTACAACAATAGTTTCCAGGCCAGCATTAAGATGTCACCTTTTGAGGCTCTGTACGGGCGTAGGTGCCGTACACCCTTATCCTGGGATGATGTTGGTGAGCGAGCTTTACTGGGGCCAGAGATGGTTGTTGATGCGGCGAGAAGGTGAAGCTCATCAGGGACAGACTTCGTGTGGCACAGGACAGACATCGGCACTGGGCCGATAGCCACAGGAGGCCCTTGGAGTTTGAGGTACAGATTAGAGTAGGATTAGATTTAGGTTGTTTGTTTATGATTTTTTGATCATGTTTGTTTATTATAATTATCTGAGACCTTGCTTGTGATTAGGTTGGAGACCAGGTTTTCTTGAGGATATCTCCGACTCGTGGTACGATACGTTTTGGTGGAGGCGGGAAGCTTAGCTCGTGCTTTATCGGCCCTTTCGTTATCAGCGGGAGAGTCAGTGACGTGGATTACAGGCTAGACTTGCCGCCTGTACTTGTGGGGGTCCACAACGTATTCTATGTGTCACAGTTGAGACGATACGTGGCTGACCCTAGCCATATGCTCGATCATTCGGAGATTGAGGTTGGGCCTTCTCTCAGTTATCCAGAGCAGCCAGTGGAGATTCTGGATCGACGGAAGAAGGTTCTGAGGAACCAGGTGATACCCTTGGTACGCATCGCATAGAGGTATCATTCTCTAGAAGAGTCTACCTGGGAGCTGGAGGATGAGATGCGCAAGCGGTACCCTTATCTTTTTGGACCTTGAGGTATAATTTCTATCCTTCTCATCAGTTGCATTTTGCCTTTCAATTTCGAAGACGAAATTCTTTTAAGGAGGGTAGATTTGTCACTGCCACTTTTCTAGCTTGAGGGTATTTTGGTCATTTTCAAAATTTTGGAATTAATTTGGGATTATTATTATTTATTATAATTAATGTGATTTTTAGGTGACTTTTGGTACAATGGTTTGGTGCTAGTTATAGATATTGTCTGGTGTTGACTAGGAGACTGCCCTATAGGCTAACCTAGGTCAGAACATCTTGGTTAGGTTAAGAAACCCTAGTATGACCTAAGTTAGTGATTTCTGGTTCATTAGAATTAGTTTGGGGTAATTTGGGATTAGATTGGTTAAGTTATGACTTGTGAAGTCATAAGCCATGATTATGACTTAAACCTTAGAAGGCTCAACCTAAGCTAGCCACCCTAACCCAACCTAGCCTTGGCCGGCCAACTAGATCAGCCCCCCCATAAAATCTCTCCTAAATTTTAGGGCTAGCCTCTTTTAAGGTTTATCCAAAGTTCTAAGGAAAGAGGTGAGTTCCATCTTCCAAAATTCATTAAAAATCCAATTTAAATCCTTTCTTCCCCAAACCAATTTCATTAGGACATAAAATCAATGCTCTTGCTGTTGGTATTGGTTATTTGCAGGGAAACAACAATTTGTGAGAGTTTGTGTGGCTTGAGGAATCTCTCCATTTAGTTTTTTTGTGAAGGCTTGTTCATCAATAGGTATAACTTCCTATACTCCATTTAAATCCTGTTTAAAACCATTTTAGGAAGGCCCTAGCCCTACCCTAACTGTAGAATAGGCTAACCCTAGGTTTCGAATTCGTTTCGTGTCCGTATCGGACACGTATCAGTGGGTTGATAGGGTGTTCGACGAAATGTCCCAAAGGACACTTCGTTCAGATTTTAGGGAAGTTTTTGAATAGAAAAATAGTTCTAGGGTTTGCTTAGAGGTTTCGAGAGTCGTATTATGATTCCTGTGTTGTGTCGAGTCGTGGTCGACACGTGCACACGCGGGTTCGTGGCGCACGCACGAGCACTATAGCTCCCCTGCTACCAGCGTGCTCGTACGGGCAGCACAGGCCACTAGACCACATGATTTTTGACACTGAGCAAGGGGAAGTGTCTATCATGACACTCCCCAAGCCTCGTGTCAGATGGTGTCGTGTCGGACACGGAATCTCGTGTGCATGGGGAAGGCCTGTGTGTTTCAGTGCATTGGTTTGTTTCTGTTTTCTAATTCGATTCTAAATGGTTTAATTCATGTTTTAAAATGCTAATTAGATCCTAATATGTTGTATAGTGTATGTAGATTGGTTTACATGTTTTAAGTTGGTTTTTATGTAGAATATTGGATTTTATTATGGGTAATGAACTGTTTTATGATACACACTGACACTGTGATTTCCTAATGTTTTCCCAACTTGTTTAATTCCTTGTTTGCTATGTTTTCAGTTAATTTTGCTTCCCACATATCATATACATGTTAACTAAGTGTTTACATTCAAAAATGGACTGTGGGATTATGAGTATGAGATTTTGGGTGATGAGTTGGTTTCAAACTCAATGTTAACTGTTATTGAAATTCCTGTCAAAGTTTCCAGTTTTCTTAATTTAGTTTTGCCTGAATAAATTAACCTATCAATCACTGTTAATACATTTTATGAACTCTAATCTATACACCTATGTGTTGTCTAGTTATGAGTCAATTTTGGGTGGATTACATTGAGGATTAAATGAAAAATGGGACTGAACTGAACTGGACTGATCCTTGTTCAGGAAATACCTGGGTGATATTCACTGAGTATTGAACTAAGTTATAAACTGAGATTGAAGGGAAAGGGGGGACAATGCATTGATTTTCTTTTTCCTTTTCCTTCTTAACTGAGATTGTTGGGACAATGAATTGATTTTCTTTTCTTTTTCTTCTTAACCTGTGAATTCATTGAACTGAGTTTTCTTGATATTGAAAACCTGTGTATGGACTACCCCTTTTTGCTTTTCCTGTGTGTGATTCCCTGTTTACAATCCAGTTTAGCAACTGATTTATCCGTCACCCTTGCACTCATGTCATGCAAACACTACACACATTCTTCTCCAGTTTTTACTCTTTCTCTTCACTGATTTGTAATTCCTGTACACTAGTTACATGTACACTGTTGAATGTTGCACTGTTTTTATGTGCTATATACACACACACACCCACAGCAGTTTGTACATTGTCACTTCACTGTTTTACCTTCCCTGCATATATGTGTAATCCCTGTATTGTATACACACACACCACAGCACACACATACACTATCCTCCTCTTCTTCACTGTTTGTTATATTCCTACATATATATAAAGTTAATTCCTGTACACACACACATATTTTAATTATCCTTCCACACCCACAGCTGCACTTGTTTACCCACACCCCAACTCATGTTGTACCACATACAAATTTTCATGTTTCATATATGCCTAACTAATGTAAAGTACATAAATGAACCTCTAATATATGTGTCTATATATAATACAATGTGTTGTATATTGTAGGCTATTAGATACATTATGATATGTGTGTTCCTATACATATGAATATGGTTTATATAGGGGATGCCATGATAGTAGGCACATGGGGTTGTTTGGGTTTTGCAAGTTCATGTTTGTGCCATATGTGTATACTTGGATGTTACTAGATATAGGCAATGTATTCACTTGTGTTGTGAATAGGCCTAGGCAGTTTGGTATAACTTGGTAAGTCTAGATAGGGCTTGTACTACATTATTAGACTTAGTATAGCCTAGTTTAGACAAGGTTGACCTAGTTTGACTTCTAGGGTTGACCAAGAGTTGACTTTGGCCTAGATTGACTTAGAATCATGTAGAATATATAGTAGGACTCTATTTTACTATTCTGGACTTGTTGTGACTTGGGCTGTTCTGATTAGGAGCTAGACACCACTCCTTGGACAGTACGTTTCATATTGGACACTCAGATACAGGCGAGTACATTCTCTGATCATTTCATATCCTGTTTAGAATTAATTCCTGCAGTAGATTACTTTACTTGTACTGTCACGATGGTCACACTGATTGGTACTATATGGATCCTTTCTTGAGATGTTATCCTTATGGAGCATCGGGTACTACGTGTTCTGTGCGTTTCACTTACATGGCGTATCACTATGCTTCTTGGTTCTTTGATCACTTACGACATATACTCTTATGATCGTAGAGTCTTCCTAGAATCTTACATTGTTGGGTAACCCCCAGAATCACCCATTTATGGGCATCCATGTATCACCCTGCGGGGTCATTGCATGGAATCATAACATAACCTGGCTGGATCCTTGTGTATTGATTGGGGGTATGGGGGAGTATAAGTGGACATGTGAATACTATCCAAGTAGTGTAGTATCAGAATCTCTTCCATAGTGTAGTATCAGAATCTCATATGCCATTTACATGTTCATGTTGTACTCTGACTCACTAGTCACTGCTAGTTCTCTATGTATAGTAGATATTTCTATTACAGTTCTCTCTCGGTTTACATACTGTATTTCTTTCAGTACATGTATCTTACTCTACTGCATGCTTATATTTCTAACCTGCTATGATCTGTTGAGATGTACTACACTCGCTCCTGTCCTGACTGGACCTGTTGAAAATATTACAGAGGACGAGGAGGAGGCTTGCCTGGACATTTACTACGGGGCAGCTTTAGATGACACCTTTGAGCTGGACTCCCAGGAGGATCCAGCAGTAGCTGAGGGTATTCGCCCGACTGCCTAGACTAGATTAGTTAGGATGTTTATCTTTTATGTAGTCGGGAAGCATGTTTTAGTTAGACTTATTTGGAGTTCAGAGTTGTGTATATTCTTCCATCTGAGACCTTGTACTGTTGGATATTGCTGGGATTATCTTAGACTATTTTTATCTATTTTATTCCTTGAGTTCTATTTTATATCGTGCTATCTCTTCCTTAGTTGTGATTGAGTTTACTATTGCTATGTCACCCCCATTCGGGGAGTATAAACTGTTTAGAGATATATTGTTAGATGTTGTGACCTAGGACAGCGTTCTACTACCGACACTGCGGCGTAGGCTGGACGTACCCATGCCTCGTGCCCTTACTCTAGGGTGCGGGTCGTGACAGGAAGAGCCGAAAACTAGGTCGATGGTGAATTCCATACCTTGGTCTGACGGCAATCCCGGAAGACTATCAGGAAAGACGTCCTTGAATTCTGCTATGATAGTATGAGGAGGCCCGGGTTCTCCGGTTCTCCTGGTGGGCTGAAGATTACACATCCTCTGTGATAATCTATCAGTGCATGCTGCTCACTTAACCAGTCCATCCCTAGGAATACATCATAGTTGGGCAAGGGCATCACAAGTAAGGGTGTTAAGAATTTGTGGCCTGAGATAGTTATAGGACAGTTACAAGTCTCGGTGATGGGTATGGGTCCACCATCAGTCATAATTCTACTTATCATCTTGCTATCCCGTAACTAGGTGGTGTGCAAAAATGAACTTTGATGATATAAATCTATGTGATGCACCTGAATCAAATAATGCTTGAGCAGGATGTGAAAACACATAAATGGAACCTGTGATGATATCAGTGGTGGGTTTCTGCTCTGGTTCTTGCTCGTCTGCTGCTAGGGCAAAAGCTCGCCCGGTCTTCAGCTGATGTTGCCCGAATCATTGTTGCTGAGTGGGTAGAGAAGCTCTTTGCTGAGTTGCTCCGGTCCGGTTGAATGTCGTGGGGCAGTCCCTCACTTGGTGGGTGGCAGACCCACAAACTAGGCAGTGTCCCAGTTTCTTCTTGTACATGTTCGCCTGATGTCCCGGCCTCTTACAGAAGTCGCAGACAGGGATCTGCTACTGAGGCGCTCTGTCACTGGTCCTTGCCTAATGGTGCTGCTGGTGGTGGTGAGAAGGCCTGTTGTGGTTGGGCCTCTTCTGGTTACCCTGGAAGTTGCTAGTTCTAGGATACTCCCTTTTTGAACGAGAAGGCTGGCTCTTCTCCACATCCTGAGCTCGTATCAGAATCTTCTCGTATGTTTTGGCGCCGCCAGCGATCACAGGGGTACGAATTTCTTTCCTTAGTCCATACCTGAATCTCTCAGCACGATCCGCGGGGTCAGCAACCAAGTTATTAGCAAAGCGGCTAAGTCGGCCGAACTCTGCTGTATACTCTCCAACCGTCATGTTCCCTTGCTTTAGATCCTGGAACTATCTTTCCATCTCCTGCAACTCTGATGTTGGGAAGAACTTCCTGCGGAACAACCTCTTGAAGGTGTCCCAATCAAGCTGTTTGTCCTGGAGTCGGGGTTCATTCCGATACCAGGTGCTTGCTATATCTCGCAGCTGGAGTCCTACTGCTTCGACATGGAGGTCGTCGGGTAGTCAAGCAACGCTGAGGAGATGCTCCATGCTGTCGAGCCATTCTTCGGCATAGATGATTCCCTCGGTTCCCATGAAGGGTCGAGGGTCCTGCTTCTTAAAGTTCTCGATAGTGCCGATCTTCACATAATAATGTCTCTTATCAATTTGAATGGCCTTAATAATACATAAATTAACTCTTAGATTTATGTTTACCTTAGCAGGCCTTGGTTTCGATTGAGCTGTTCCTCCTCTCTCGAGGGCAACCATAGCCACGTTGTGGGCATTCTCCATGCCTTCTCTCATGATCGCAGTTTGTTTGCGATAGGCATCAGCTTGGGCTGCGGTCTGTTTGCGATGGGCTTCAATTTTGACTCTTTGGGCCTCCAGTACTCCTCGTAGCAGGCCTACGAGCTCAGTGGGGTCCACCGGTACTGGTGGGACAGCTGGTGCGGGTACTACCACAGGGGACTGCGGCTCAGTTTGGGGAAGTACAGGTTCTGCCGTTTGTACTGTAGTAGCGTAAACGGGGCGGGGTGATGGTGCAGCATGGGGACGGTCAGTCAGCTGCAAGGAATGAGGGTCCCGGCATGCTTGAGGAGGTGGGGTGTGATTGGTAGATGACACCTCATCATCAACAGGGCCGGAGCGGGTAGTCTTTCCTTTGGCCATACTCTGGAAGGTTTTAGGATGCAATACATAAGCAAGGTATCCTACCAGCCTATAATCAAACAAAAATATTTATATATATATATATATAATTCGGACCTATGTTGTGACAAATCAATGTTCTAGTGTTCTAATTGTTTCTAGACATGTTTACCTAAGTTGTTGTTCTGGACCTGCATGGGCCACCACTAAAAACATGTTACGACCCGATCCCAAATTATTGGGTCGAACCGGATCATGCCCAGCCTGCACCGTTGTGAGACGACGGCAGTAAGCTGTTCTATATGCAGGTATTCACAATAACATCTATACATTTGTCACAACTCGAATATACAGAAATTTTAAAAACTTTTTCTTCAACAATTGAAAAGTACAAGTAGAAATGAAAGAACTGAAATAAAGTACTGAATTCAAATTAACAAATTCCAATACAATAAAACTAGAAAACTGGAAAACATAATAGCTAGACAGTTGGCTCATCAGCCTCTGGTTCTGTGTCCTCCAAGGGGGACTCTGGCAACACCAGAGGATACAACACCGGGTCATAGTAGCTATTGTACAATAGCTCAGCATCCTCAATATCACCTAAAAATGTTATCTCCAGTTAGGAGAGAGCAAGTACGAATATGTACCTCACATTTCAAATAATAATAGAAAAGTGCAAGCTAAACAGTTAAAACAATACTTTCCAGCAATTTAACAATTCATTTCTTAAAATAATGTAATTTTAATGTGTAAACATCTATGACCGGCTTGGGCTGTACAATAGCATCCTAGCGACGTGATACGGCTTATCCCCGTGTATAAGAGGGGTAAGCTCGCACAATTATGCAATATGAGGGGTATTGGTCATAAACGCTACACTATTTCCCCAATTCCCATAATCAATGTTTGAACCCTAGGAGAGGGCTCTGTGTAGCAATGTGGTTAAAACATGCAGCTTGACAATTACTAAGAAAAATATAAGATAGCGTAAACGTAAACTTGCCTCTGTTGATTGACTGGATCGAGAATGTCGGTACCGAGGAGGAAGTCAAGTACGTCTCCGAGATCCTACAGTTGAGAACCTTGACTTAGAAACATAATAAAACCATTCTAGGTGTGCTAGTTACAATCTCTAGAAGCAGACCCTAGTCAGGTTTTAAGTTTAATTAATTAACTACCGAAACACGCCTAATGTCGCAAGCTACGTAGGTGTGCTAGTTACAATCACTAGAAGCAGACCCTAGTCAGGTTTTAAGTTTATTTAATTAACTACTGAAACAAGCCTAACGTCGCAAGCTATGTTGGTTATCGTTTACATGGTTAAACCGGTTAATTCAGTTAATTGGGAAAATAGCGATTTATAGGTTAACTTGTCAAAACTTTGTATTTCATAATATATATAAAACTAGACTTTTCTTTAAATGAGGAAAAATGTGAATTGCTAAATTACCAGATTATTTACTGTGAGAAAACTTATTATTTTTCTATAAAATATATATATGTATCCATTCTATATTCTACGTGTTAAACGGCAAAATCAACATTCCATAAAAATAAGGAAAAGCTACGCTACACAATACATGGTCACAGAGAAATAAAGAAAAAAATGGGCTTATGCCCTTACAAAATTTTACGTAAATTAATTAATCCTAAGGCGAGCTATGAGTGCCGCGAACTGTCCAAACAGTAAGCCGAGCCCTGCACCATAAATACTAAAAGTAGTACCAGTTCTAAAATAAATTATAATTAAATTAAAAATCAAAGAGTCTCAGACTTGGTCGTGCAATCTCATGTTGCGTCTTACGCCTCAACGTACAGGTGACCCTGTATCATTTGCGTTTCGCCGAGGCTCATTCGACCGATATGGTCGTCGCCTAATTGGTGATACAAAATCCATAAAATCCAAAAACCAATAAAATCCAATTTATAAATTATTTTGCAAAGACGATTTTCTTTGAAAAATAGGTTTTATTCAAATACTAATTTCTTTTATAAGGAAATCCCTTTTTAAAATATTTCTTGAAAATTTCGGCAGCATCTCATCTGTAATTGGGACAACCCAATCCTGGGAGGATGCCAATCTGCATCACAAATAAATATCCCAAACCAGGGATCAGTAATTACCAACCCAAAAATGAATATCCAACCCAAAAATGAGCCACAGCACAATATATCCAAAATAGAAAATACGCCGCGACGTAATCGATAATCTACGCATCAACCAAAAGTAACAATATTTCAAAATACCGAATCCCGAAACAGAATCGGGACCGCGTCATCACAGACTAGTTACGGGGAGGGACGCAGGGACACGAAATTATACCTCAAATGCTCGGCTAGAGCTCTCATATGCAAGAAATGGAGGAAAATAATTTACGCGGATAGCGGAATATTGGCCGAAAAGTACGGTGTGTGCGAGAACGGCGCACAAGGACAGCGGATCGGGAAACACACCGGACAGCGTACAGACGTGCTGGACAATGGAGGGACGCTGGCCCGGGTGGACAGCGCTGGCCGGGGCAGGGTTGTCGGCGTCGGGTCGGACAGTTGCTGGCCGGGGTGACTGCTCGTTGCGTGCTCGAGAGGGTTGGCCGGACTCGGGCGAAGTCGACTGGGGCTCGGGACGGAGTCGACAGCTCGGGGTCGTCGGGGCGCTGGCCTAACAGGCACGGCGGTCGTCGGGGGCGCTGGACGAGGCACGGCGCGACCTCAGGAGGCGGGCGCGCGGGCGATCAGCCGGGAAGGCGCAAGCGAAAGGCGGGCATGGCCTCGGGATGGTCGCTGGGGGTTGGCTCGGGGCCGCCGGAAGATGCTGGCCGGCGGGCGGAGGCACCGACGGTCGAGCGGCGGCGGATCGGAGGTGGGGCTTTTGGGAGAGGAGAGTGTGAGTGAGAGGAAGAAAAAGTTGGGAAGTGCTGGTGTTGGTGTGAGTGGTGGTGGTGGTGGGTTATAAGTGGGGGTTGTTAGAAGAATAAGAGGAAGGAGAATGGAAGTTGTGGAGGAGAGGGTGCTGAGAAGAAATAAGGGGGAACGGCCTGGTCGTGGGGAGACCAGGTCAAGTCGGGGGGGTTAGTTTTTATTTATTATTTTTTAACCATAAATAGGATTATACATATAACTCTAAGGCTAAATAATTAATTAAGGGGATTTAAGGATGGATTCAGGACTGGAAACGAAGTTGGGTTCAGGAAAACGGGGTCTGGTTCGAGTTCGGGGTCGGTGTCCGGACTCGGGATTGGACCCCGAGCACGGGATCGAGGACTGGCCATAAAAAAATCCAATAATTAATTTTAAAAATAATATTTTCCTGATCAGACTAATATAATAATAATAATAATAAATAGAAGAAAGACTAAGATTACGCTATAGACAAATAAAATCCAAAATTTCGAGTTTCACAGTGGGGGTCGCGGTGGTAGGGGTGGGGGTCACTGGGGGTGTTCGGGTCGGGGCGGCGGGGGGAGGCGGGGGCCGGTAGTGGTGGGGTGGAGGTGGGGGTCGCGGTGGGGGTCGCTGGGGGGGGTAGTTTCGAGTCTGGGTGGCGGGGGGAGGCGGGGGCCGGTGGAGGTGGGGGTGGCGGTCGTGGTGGTGAGGGTGGGGGGTCGATAGGGGGGGTTGGGTCGGAGCGGCGGGGGGAGGCGGGGGCCGGTGGTGGTGGGGGTGGGGGTTGCGGTGGTGGGGGTGGGGGTCGCTGGGGGTGGGGGGTTTCGGGTAGAGGCGACGGGGGGCGGCGAGGGCCGGTGGTGGTGGGGGTGGGGGTCGCGGTGGTGGGGGTGGAGGTCGCTGGAGGGTGGGGGAGTTTCGGGTCGGGGCGGCGGGTTTCGGGTCGTGGGTGGGGACGACGGTCGGCTGTGGTAGGGGTGGGGGTTTGGGTGGGGGTAGGGTGGGGGTGGGGTTCGCGGTGGTGGGGATGGCGGTCGGTGGTAGTAGGCGTGGGGGTTGGAGGCCGCTGGTAGTAACACACACACACATACACACACGCACGCACGCACACACACACACACGCACACACCCACACACGCACACACGCACGCACGCACGTACGCACGCAAACACACACACACACACACACACAAAGTATCTGTATCAGAATATAAACTTAGTATATATATTAGTATATAAACTTAGTATCAACGTTCAAAGTATCGGTATCGAAATCAGTATCGGACTATTCCTATGAGTATTGGTATCGGTATATAGATTAGTATATATATAAAAATTTAGTATCAAGGTTCAAAGTATCAGTATCGAACTATTCCTATGAGTATTGGTATCGGCGATATCGGTAGTATCGACGGTTAAGGATCGGAGTATCGTAGAATAGTTTATAAATTAGTATATATATATAAACTTATTATCAAGATTCGAAGTATCGGTATCGGAATATTCCTATGAGTATTGGTATCGGCGATATCGGTAGTATCGACGGTTAAGGATCGAAGTATCGTAGAATAGTATATAAATTAGTATATATATATATATAAACTTAGTATCAAGGTTCAAAGTATCGGTATCGGAATCGGTATCGGACTATTCCTATGAGTATTGGTATCGGCGATATCGGTAGTATCGGCGGTTATGGATCGGAGTATCATAGAATAGTATATAAATTAGTGTATATATATATATATATATATATATATATATATATATTTTTTTTTTTATTAAAAAAAAGAAAAAAAAATATATATATATTTTTATTTTTATTTTATATATATATATATATATATATATATATATATATATATTTTTATTTTATATATATATATATTTTATATATATATATATATATATATAATATATATATATATATATATATATATATATATATATATATATACATATAAACTTAGTATCAAGGTTCAAAGTATCGGTATCGGAATCAGTATCAGACTATTCCTATGAGTATTGGTATTGGCGATATCGGTAGTAACGGCGGTTAAGGATCAGAGTATCGTAGAGTAGTATATAAATTAGTATATATATATAAACTTAGTATCAAGGTTAAAAGTATCGGTATCGGAATCGGTATCGGACTATTCCTATGAGTATTGGTATCGGCGATATCGGTAGTATCAACGGTTAAGGATCGGAGTATCGTAGAATAGTATATATTTTTTTATATATAAACTTAGTATCATGGTTCAAAGTATCGGTACCAGAATCAGTATCGGACTATTCCTATGAGTATTGGTATCAGCGATATCGGTAGTATCGGTGGTTAAGGATCGAAGTATCATAGAATAGTATATAAATTAGTATATATATATATATAAACTTAGTATCAAGGTTCAAAGTATTGGTATCGGAATCGGTATCGGACTATTCCTATGAGTATTGGTATCGGCGATATCGGTAGTATCGACGGTTAAGGATCGGAGTATCGTAGAATAGAATATAAATTAGTATATATATAAACTTAGTATCAAGGTTCAAAGTATCAGTATCAGAATCGGTATCGGTCTATTCCTATGAGTATTGGTACCGACGATATCGGTAGTATCGGCGGTTAAGGATCGGAGTATCGTAGAATAGTATATAAATTAGTATATATATAAACTTAGTATCAAGGTTCAAAGTATCGGTATCATAATTGGTATCGGACTATTCCTATGAGTATTGATATCGACGATATCGGTAGTATCGGCGGTTAAGGATCGGAGTATCGTAGAAGGATATATATATAAGATATCTTAGTAGTAGCTAAGTAAGTGTTAAAAATTAATTTTACTTATGTCAAGTCTTTTGGGCCTATCAGAATTATAGATTTTTTCGGAAATCTATTATAATGCTGATTACCTCAAAAGGCTTGCATAAGTAAGAGTGTATAGAGTGTATATCGTAGGCGGATAAGTGTATAGAGTGAGCCTCCCTACTCCCCTTCTTCTTATTCGGGTCATGAGGCATCCTATTCCGCATCATATGATATACATCTCAACCAAAGCTTGGAGAAGTGTAAAAATATTAATATTAACCAAGGATCTGTATCGAAATCAGTATCACCATGAATCTCAGAATTTGTTCTAACAGAGCATAATATAAAACCAAACGTGAAGCATAACTTCACATTCATAATATTAGAAGGAAAAAAAATTTCGATTGGTGGTAGGACGAGCCAGAATACTTTCAAAGGATTCTGGCTCGCCCTACCACTAATCCCAAATTTTTTCCTTCTAATATTTTGAATGTGAAGCTCTAATTCATACTTTGGTTTTATATTATGCTCTGGTAGAACAAACCATGAGATTTATGGTGATACCGATTCCGATACCTATCCTTGGTTAATATTAATATTTTTATACTTCTCTACTCTTTAGTTGAGATGGATATCATATGATGCAGAATAGGAGGCTGAGAGAGTCGAATGAGAAGCAAGAAAGTAGAGGGGGGTCAGAGAGGGGGCAGAGGAAGATGAGGACGCAGAGGTTGTCTAATACTGTCATTTCCATACAATAATGAATCTTCCACAATACACGTCTAATATTATTATTTTGTTTAAACCCTAATAAATCTTCATATTTCTATCAATCTTACCAGATGGCACCCAAGACCCGAGGACGTCGCTTGAGAGAGGCACCTCCTGCTGCTGAGCAGGTAGTGCTACCTCCTGCTGCTGAGTCGATAGTGGTACCTACTGCAGAGTCGGTAGTGGTACCAACTGCTGAGGAGGTAGTGCCACCTCCTGCTACTGAGGGGGTAGTGCCACCTCCTGCTGTTGAGGAGGTAGCACCAGAAGGCAGTTTTACCGGGAGTTCCAGTCATCCATCTCCTCTGGATATTGATCTTGCTGGCATGGATCCTACTTATGCGCAGTGGCTGAGGAGGGAGATCTCTCTGCACGTACATAGAGGAATATATATATATATATGAAGGCTCAAAATGCCGAAGCCTAAACGCGTATACAAGGTACAAAAGCTGAAAGCCTATACAAGTATACCATCAAAAGGAAAGAAGAGGGAGAGAGACGACACAACCACCAAGAGTTAGTGGTGGAGCGAGGACCAAAATGCTCTCGGACTGTGGGAACACCCGGTGCTCCGTTTACGGCATTGGCGGAAGACTTCCCGAATGAGCTGGTCGACTGAGTATTGGTGACCTTCTAATCTCGTCTTGTTACGATTCTTCCAAATCGTCGACGTGGCGGCCGCTGCGACGATCTGGTGGCCATTGGAGGCTGAACCCCAGGAGACCGCTAGATCGTGGAAGCGTCTACCACCCGGCTCAATACAGTAGTGTTGGTTAAGGGTCCTCCAGATACTGCCAGGCAGGCTCCCTTGACAGAAGATGTGATCGATAGTCTCCATCTGCTGCTCAGAACAGCAAGTGCAAGCTGATGCTAAGCTGATTCCAATGGTGTTGAGGATATCATATGTTGGCAATTTCTTTCTAATGACTCTCCACATTAAGAAAGATCACTTCTTAGGGATGCAAGTTTGCCAATAGTGCACAATGGAATGGTGCGGCTGCCCGGTTCCCTAGACAGCGATTCTCGTCGACCTCACCGAAAATGCCTCCGAATCCTCGAGCGACCATTTCAGCGCATCGACCTCGCGGCCGATACTTAATCTGCTTGCTCGGATGCTATCCGTCGTTTCGCTATCGGACCATTCCCGAATTTTATCCCAGTTCCAGTCGTCAGTAATGGAGTTCCACATGTCTCTTATCCTACTGTCTCTCGGGGTCTCCGTGAGACTCGAGATTATGCTATCCCCAACCCATCTCTCTAGGAATGGATCCTAATTGCCCGTACCTAATTGGAGTCTCGTCACCGGCTCGGTAAGGTCCGTCCCAATAAGGATACGATGCCAAGCCGCTGAGGATCTGCTGTTGGATATGGCCATTGAAGGGTGGATGTGCTTGAAGTACCTAGCCTTTAAAAACCTGGTCCATAAGTTGTTGCTCGTACGGAGTTTCCACCACAATTTCATCAAGAAAACTTTAACGATGTGAGTGACTTTGGTAAATCCCAAACCCCCTTCATCAGTAGGATTGGCCATGGAATCCCAGCTAGTCCAGTGATGCTTGTCTTGGCCATTGCAATACCCCCAAAAGAAATTACAAAAGATCTGTTCAATCGAAGAAAGAACCTTCTTGGGCGGAGAGCATGCGGCCAGAGTATTGATGGGGATGGAAGTGTGCACGTGATTGATGAGGGTCATTTCGCCGCCAGGGGATAAAGTGGCATTATGCCACTCTTCAAGTTTTTTCCTGATTCTTGTGATCAAGTTCTCAAAGATGCAACCGAGGTAGTTGAACGGAGGATGAGCAACAGAAAAGGATGTTAAGTTGGTGAGGTTGATTGCGTGCTCTCTCTTGATGTTGTGGTGGGCGTAGATAACGCTCTTGGAAGGATTGATCTTCTGGCCGGAGCATCTAGAGTACCTCTATAGGGTGTTGTGGACCACTTCCAGTGCTCCTTCGTCCCCGGAGGAGAAGATGAGTAAATCGTCGGCGAATGCCAAATGGGTGATGATAGGACATCCGCTGGATGTGTGATAGTGCTGGAAGTTCGGGGTGGTGACCATGTTGTTAAGGTTCCTACTCAGGGCATCTGTTGTAATAATGAAGACAGATGATAGAGTGTCTCCCTGTCTAACCCCGCGGTTGGATTTGAAAAACCCCTCGGCTTGACCGTTGATGACCGTGGAGAACCAGGAGTTGCTAATGGATCTCCACACGATATTGGTCCAAGTTTTCGAGAATCTGAATGCCCTAAAGACCCAGATCGTGAATTGCCAATCTGGTCTGTCATAATCTTTCTCCATGTCGATTTTGACGGCGATGTTTCCCCCTCTACTAGAAATTTCATGCAGGTGATTAACTCTTGGGCCAGCATTATATTGTCCTGGATGTTTCTTCCGCGAACAAATCCGCTTTGCTCCTCTGAAATAATCTTGGGGAGGATTCCTGCCATCCCGGTTGTGATGATCTTGGAGATGATTTTGTTGGTGAATGTGCAAAGACTGATAGGACGAAAGTCACGAAAGGACTTCGGGTAGTCTTTTTTTGGGATAAGGATTAACTTGGCACTAGAAATGGCTTTGGGGTATATAGCACCTTCCAAGAAAGCAATAGCCGGTGATGTCCTGTTTGATAATACCCCAGTATATGCGAAAGAATACCCCCAAAAAGCCGTCCGGGTCTGGAGCACTATGCTCATTCAGAACCCACACATCATCTTTCACTTTCTGGGCAGTAGGGGAGCGTTCCAACTGGATGTTGTCGGTTTCATTAATGAGGAGGGGGATTTGATCTAGGAAGGAGCTATCTTTGTGAACCGTCTCTTTGGAGAATAGTTGGGAATATAAATCCTTGGCAGCCGCTTGAATGCTCTTTTGGCCTGTAATAATGTTCTCGTTGTCGTCAGCTATATGGTGTATCGATAGCTTCTTTCTGCGGCCATTGACGCAGGCATAAAAGTATTTGGAGTTTTTATCCCCCTCGCTGTCCCATTTCAACCTCGCTTTCTGCTTTCAAAAATCTGTCTCCACTTTGAGCATGAATTTGAGCATAGCTTTGGTGACGTTCAGGGCTTTCCTGGCCGCTAAGGAGCGGTCTGAGATGAACTCGGCTTCGGCACGGGTGATGTCGTCCTCTGCCACCCGAACGGCTTGAAAAATGTCCTCGTAGGCTTGTTTGCTCCAATTGGACAGTGCTTTTCTCGTTTTCTTGAGCTTGTTGCTCACCCGAGAGAGGGGATTGGGAGAGTCCTCTCGATTCCATGCTTCCGTAACGATACCCAGAAATTGTGGGTGCTCGATCTCAAAATCGAGGAATTGGAAGTTTTTTTGAATGGATTAGCATTATTATTAATCGACAAGCAGAGGGGCGTGGTCAGATTCAGAGGAGTTGAGATGGGACACGTTGGTTGTGATCCCTATTCCGTGCCAAAAGGCGTTCGTGAGGGCCCTGTCCAGCCATGAATATTGATGACGGTCGCCTTCCTGCATGTTGCACCAGGTAAAAGCATTTCCGGTGAACTGGAGGGAGGTTAGATGAGCATTGAAGATGAAGTTGTTGAAATCTTGTATGGCCGGCATGGGACGAGGCGGCCACCGATTTTCTCTTCTCTGCAGGTAATCACGTTAAAGATCCCGATGCAGAGCCAAAGTGAGTTGCTATGGTGGAGATGGATGTCAAGAAGGTCATTTCAAAGGTGTTTTCGTTCTACAATATCGCAGCTGCCGTGGACCGCTGAGAAGATGGCACACTTTGGGAGCATGGGGTGTTCACACCAGCATGAGAGGGCCTGCCTAGAGTCCTGGATGACTCCGATATTGACGTCTTTCATGCAGAGGATCCAAATATCATGTCTGCCTGCTATGGCCATGGGGAGGCCCAGCTGCAGCTGGATTGATTTTAATCCTTTGGAGGGATTTTGGGTTCTAGAATAATGAGGATGTCGATCTTATGGATTTTTCGAAATGTAGGTTTTTCACGAGGCTGCAAACATTCCAGGATAGGATGTTAAGCATTAAGGACGTTATGGAAGAGTTTTTTGTTCCATTTGGCAGCGGATCTGGTTTGGATTATTGTGGTTTCGGTGGGTCTTTGAATGACATTAGCCCCGGAGGTTGAAGGTCCTGCCTTTGTCGAGGTGGGAGGGTTGCTAATTGATTGCTCGTGTGGGTCCGGGGGAAGGCCGACCGATTCCCCGGCAGAATCCAGGATAGGATCTCAGGAGGGATAACGACGGAGTTACTGGCACTCCCAATCAGAAGAATAGTTTGCTGGAGAGGATAACCTGCGGCTTGGACCTGTAGTCCTCTCCGAACTTGGTCTGGTCCTAGAATTCTAGGGCTTCTTCAACAGAGTCTTCGTTGATGTGTTGTTGATCTGCATCGATGGTGTCAGTGGTCGCTTCTATGTCCTCCTGGTTGGGGGGAATCTCGGTGAGAGCACGGTTGGCTTGGGGGGATTCTGTCTCCGATGGGGACTCCGTGTCCCCCGGATCAAGAGCGTCGAATTGGTCAGAGAGAGTAAGTGCTTGGGTGTTGAAGGAGATCAAGGCTTTGCTGGAGGGCTCGCTCTTATCTGACTTGACGTCACTGGAGTCGAATCGTGTGTGCGAGTTCGGAAGTGGTAGAATGGGTGGCTTGGGTGTCCTTCCCTCTTTTGGTACGTTGTCATTTTTGGGAGATTTCTTCTTTAGTTCTAGGTAAAGACGGTGGCAGTACTTTGGAAGGTGGCCTCTTAAGTGGCAGTGGTTACAGAAAATAATATGGTTATCCTAGAGGATTTGTTGGGTGTGGGTCTGGTTGCCAAGCTCGATGGTAAAAAATTGGGCAGTTCGAATGTGAGATCGAGTTCCACACAGATTTTAGCATAGTGAGCCTTAGTGTGGTTGCTGGTCTCAGGGGCTATGGCCACGTATGTTTCGAAGGAGTTGGTGATACACCTAAGAGCCGCTGGGACAAAGCAGATGAGGGGTAGATTAGGCAGGGTTACCCAGGTGGCAACCTTCGTTGCATTTTCTTTGGTGCTAAAGCCTGCTGACCACTTGATGATCTTCATCTGGTGGGAATCAATCTTGTAAGTGCCTTTGGACCATACGATCCTGTGGTCGAAATCGGATGATAGGTGGAGAAGAATATGTCTGGGGTATAGGGGAGCTATTCGGTAATCCGCTGAGAGTCTCCAACAGGCTATCGTCTCCTGCACCCTGGAGAGTTTGGGACAGCCAGTCAAAAATTTGAGGATAAATGTGTGGGGGAAGGAGGTTGATAGAGAGGATAATTCTACTTCGGAGAACGGAACCGAAGGCACTGGGGACTCCTAGGGGTACACAATGTCTGGGAGATTGACGTCTGGAAATAGGAGACCCTTCGCTGAAGCTAAGTCCGGGCGAAGCTTGGTGGCGTAGGATGGTTGAGCTGCTCCTGACAAAGAAGGATCCTGGGTCTCTCCACATGAAGGCGGAGGAGCAGTCGGGGATGGGTTCTGCCCGGTAGGGGGTGAGAGGGCTAAGGAGGCGGCCAGGGGAAGCCTCACTGTGGTGTGGGGGGACGGAACTGCCTCGCTGACGGAGAGGGACGGGGCAGATGCCGCAGCGATCACAGGGGGAAACGCCTCCTGTGGTCCAACCGCACCCGGAAGGGGCGGAGCGGCCTGGACCACCGCGAAAGAGACCCCACGCCCGGGGTCGCCCGAGATGAGCTGGGTCGCTGAGGGATAGGGGGCAGGCCGCATAGGCTAAGGAGGCGGGAGCCGCCTGAACAGAATACACGTTGGTCGAGCTTGGAACCGAGGGGGGGCCAGAGGCAAGGGGGCCAAGGGGGGATGCAGCAGGGGGGATGAGGGCCTGGGGAGAGGGCCTGGAGGCAAAGGGGGGTAAGGGCCGGGGTGGAGGGATGGGAGTTAATGGGGGGTGGAGCTGCGTAGAGCTCGTGGGCAGCAACGGGAGCTGAAGTTGCGCAGAGTACAGGGGGAGGGAGGGACCCGCCTGAGTACGCAAAAAAAGGGGGAAAGAAATACGAAGATCGTCCGGGAGGGGTACGTGGGTGCGCTGGACCTCGTGGGTCCAAAAAAAAGACCGATCTGCGTAAAATCCATGGATATCACCACCGAAGCTCTCTGCGTAAGGGATAAGGTGGGTCCTACCAAAAACTGCAGAGGGATAGGATGTTGTACGCGCATGATGGAGAGGAATGGGTGGGACCCCTTCGTGTGGTGAGCTGCTGGCAGCATACACGTGGGGCCAGGCATTGGGGAACTCGAGGCCTGCACCGTAGGGGTCTCCCAACCCGAGGGGACCGAAGACCTGTTTGAAATTTGAAGAGAGTGAGAAGGCGGCAACTGAGGGCTAAACTCCGGTGAGCTACCAGCCCAAGGGGGCGGCCTGGATACCGCCCGGGACTGCGAGATAGGCCCGCTGGGGACGGAGCAAGGAAGGATGACTGCTCGAAGGACAAGGGTTGGGCGGGTGGTAGTGGGGAACGGGGAGAGAGTGGCCAGGGCTCCCGGAAGGAGCTGACGGGGAAGCGGACCTACCGGAAGGGGGTAGGTGGAGAGGGGAAGACGGAGGAGGAGGAGGGGCCGGGGGGGACGGAGGAGAGGAAGGGGGGTGGCCTACCAATGTCAGGAAATCGACTGGCCAGGGCGTAGCCATCTAATACCGGCGAGGAGAGGGGCTGGAAAGGACGAATTGAGGAGTCCCTAGGGGCTCCCCAGGAAGGAGCAGTAGCTGGCCAAACGAATATATATATATATATATATATATATATATATATATATATATATATATATGATTTTTGACCGGATTTGTTTTCGATAAACTTATTTATGGGTTTTACTTGATGGTTTTACAACTCTTCACGGATTTTTATTTTTTAGACATGGTTACATTATAGACTTGGATGTTTTTGGATGATATTACCTAGACTTTTATTATATAGAAATTCAACGGAGGGTTGCTCCGGGTCTCATTGATGTATGTTGGTTTGTTTGATGTATTTGTGATAGATATTTGTATATTGGTGTGCAATGTATATTAGTTTGTTGGTTCATTGATGTATGTTGGTTTGTGTGATGTATTTGTGATAGATATTTGTATATTGGTGTGTGAGGTATATTGGTTTGTGGGTTTGTATGAGATGTGATGCATATTCTGATATTTTGATGTTTCAGATGTTGTACGAACAGGGAATGCTGTGTTTTATGTAATTTTATTTAAAAAAATTCCAGCTAGCGATGAACTTGCGACTACCGAGTGACGAAAGGTGACGGCTGAGCGACGGATGT
Source organism: Iris pallida (assembly GCA_029216955.1). Lineage (NCBI taxonomy): Eukaryota > Viridiplantae > Streptophyta > Magnoliopsida > Asparagales > Iridaceae > Iris > Iris pallida. Next base: position 1,228,363 of record JANAVB010042620.1, on the reverse strand, counting down.
CGTCGGATTAGCGACGAATTATCCGTCGACAAGGTTCTGGAAATATAAACATTTCCAGAACCTAAGCGACGGATATTCCGTCGCTAAACCGTCGTTCGTCTATCAAAAATTAGCGACGGCTAACGACGAATTTGCGTCATATTTTTTGTATCATAAACTCTATGATACGCATTTACCGACATATTACCGACGAACCTGTCCGTCACTAAAAAGTAGTATCAAATTTTTTTTATAATTGATTTGACGGAAATTCGTCGGCTAGCCGTCTGTAAATGTTCGTTCCTTAATGATGGCAAACCGTCGCTAAGTAATCGAATGGCGACAGAATAGCGATGGGCTATTTTTTGATGGATTTTTTTAACCAAATTCCGTCGATTAGCCATCGTTAAGTAGATTTACCGACGGTTTAGTGACGGATATGGCCGTCGCTAAAACGTAGAATTTTGGTTGTGAACCGCTCGCCATCGCCCCACTACTCGACCTCACTGGAGCTACATCTCTTCTTGCCGTAGGCCAACCGGAATCGCCACCGGAGTAGCACCTCGAAGCCTCACTGTCGTCTCAGACACAGAGCCTCGCCACCAGTACTGCCTCCTCGAAGACTGTGTGCTTCGTAGTTCGAGGAGCCTTCTCGTAGCTCGAGCTACTGGAACTCGTTGATTTTGTCGTGCCATGAAGCTGTCGGATCCAAGGCACAGCCTCGGCCGAGGTGAGCGTTCGCCTCTATCTTCTCGATCCCTCCACTTTCTTAATTATGCTAGAAATTAGGGTTTGATGTCTGTATTTGGGGAAGTAGGGTGGATGACTAGGTTTAGGAGTCTTGAGTGTTCGGCTGTAGGGAAGATGGAACTCAGGGTTTGGTGGGGATATTAGGGTTAGGGTTTTCCGACCGGTTGGGGAAGACGACACAGTAGATGTAAGGAAGGAAGTGTTGGCTGCTGGAAGTATAAGAGTAGAGAGGAAGAAGAAGAACCAATGATCATCTTTTGAGGCTGGGATTTATAGTGTAGAGAGAGAGTGTGGGCTATGTTTGTATTTAGGGTTAGGGTTCACTTGGTGACGATGGTTGCTGCTGAGAAAAAAATAAGAATGGAGAGAGAGAGAGTGAAGTGAAGTGAAGTTTTGTATTAGGGTTTGTTCGGTTACTGGCCGGGTCAGGTTCGTACATTATGGAGATAAGTGTATGGGCTAGAGTTTTATCCTTAAATATTGTTCAGCAGCAATGAGGCTAACAGAAGGCTAAGTTAGTGTACAAGAATTGGGTAGGTAGAATCTGGACTGGGCCACATAGGCCGGGTCTGTATGGGCTGATAAGGGAATAGTGGTGGTGGTGATCATAGTAAATCTGTCTGGGCTTGAGCTCGAGCCAGACTGATGAGCTAGGATTTATGTGTTTGTTAAATAATTTTTTTTCCAATATCTCAATAAATGTTTTTGAATAGCAAAATAACATTGTTTACTCTAATAATGCTAATATAGTTTATAAACATTTTACTACTAAGATGTACCTGTCTCTAATGATTCTAGTTAATATTTATAATCTAACTAATATTATTTTATACTAGTAGTATAAATTATCTTGTTAAAACTAGAAAATTGTATTTTATTAATATCCTGTTATAGAATACTTGTTTTTCTATAAGATATTTTGCTAAAACCATACAAGTAATTAAGCCTTTATTTAGAATTAGTTTTGTAGCGCCATTTAATTAATTGAGTACTTATAGTTACTAGTTAGCCAAAAAATATAGTTAGAAGTATTCTTAGGTAGTTAATAGAAATAAATAGTTAGCCATAAATAGTTAATTAGCTAGTCATGATAGATAGTGATTAGGTTACTATTGTTAGAATTTAACCTATTCTTGCCTTATTTCTAGGTGGACATATAGATTTATGTTCTTTTATTCTCGTTCTTCCACACCAAGGCAAGTACACCGACTTGAACTCTTTACTTTTTATTTCTGTCTTACATTATGTTCTCATATTGGACACGTAGTACACACGATTGTTCATGTGCTTCTGGTTTTGGTACTCATCATGTTATTGTTCTTTACTTGTACATTGGGGGAGGAAAAATACTACATATATGTGACCAAATCCAAACGTTAGCTAGGCATTATTTAATAGCTTAGGTCTCACATCGTGCACGTGGGACTCTAATCCAAACCATTATTTATGTACCTTGTACCATGTACTATGCCCAACTGGTCACATACTCTGGTAGCTATTTCAAAATTTACTATTGCATTGACTGTCTTGTTCATTGTTCCAGTTTTTGTACTATAGTTTCATATTCCAGTTCTTGTACCATAGTTTATAGTGCAGTTCATTAGTTGTACATTTCAGTCTACTTTGTATAGTGCTTCTTGTCGGGATTGTACTTTACTCTTTTTCTGACAGGATACGTTGTAGGTATACTTAAGGATGTTGTACCATCATTTATGGATTAGAGCTTGAGGCCATAGTGAGCAGGATGCTATGTTTCAGGACATAGGATTTTACAGAGTTCTAGCCTAGTTTTTTTTTAGTTTTATTTTAGATATTTTATCTTATATATTGTATAGAGATTTCAGAGTTGAATATTTTATTCTTATTACCAGATTTGTCTCCGGATGATCTTGTTTTTAAAATGACTTAATAGAAGGTGGGGATCAGTTCTGGGATGCTATAGATGTTGTGATGTTTATTTTACCTTGTGACTTGGAGATTTCCTTAGTATTTTATAGCTTACTGTGTTGTGTCTTCCAACGTAGGTTGGACGTGTCCGGCTCGTATCCGATTATTCGAGAGCAAGTCGTGACAGGTATATACACATACTTAAATTTAACCGAGATTGGACTAAGTTTCATTTATTATTATAGTTTCTTTACAAGAATGCACCGAGTTCTGCTTTCAAAGGATCGTTGATATTTATGTAACCTGCATCCTGGATCCTACAGTGTATACTGCACATTAATACATACTAGGAATTCTCTTGGACATAGACACACACACACATACAGTTTGCTACTGGTGCACCAGCATGTACATTGCTTACTGCATTCTGCAGTTTGCTACTGCTGCTGTATTATATTGTATAATCTTTTTATTATACATTCTGCTGTTTGCTAACTGCATTCTACAGTTTGCCCACTGCAACATTCAATACACATTTTATTTTAAGTGTCTTTCCTCTTCATTATATTGTTTGAACTTTTCTGATCATGCAAGTTCTAACTTTTCTGAAAAGGTTGTAACTGCAAACTTCCCTCCCAGAATGATCAAGATATGGTTCTTACTGCAACAAAACATGATTGTGAGAAGAATAAAACAAAGGTACTACATGTAAGTTTCTTTGTTCTTTGAAATCCAAGTCCACATGGTACTAAAATAGAAGTAATAAAGGGACATGTAATTTTCTATTTGCTTTCTTTTTATAAGGTAGAAGATTGCCTATTGGCAGTGGGTTCCATCGACAATATTGTTGCCAAAGGAACCATTTTTGAATACAAGCTCCCCCAATGTTATTGCCTACATCGAAATGGTATTGATTGATGATGTGTTGCTTCCTATTCCACCTCAAGATATCCATCTAACTATAGTTAAGGATGCTATTGGATATCACATACTTTGGCCAAACGATTTAGTTCTTCCTAGTACTCTAATTAGAGAGGTAGTTAATATTTATTGAAAAGTTTCTCTTGTTTGAATACCATATTATTTCTGACTTATGCATTTTTACTTTGAACTTGCGTTGTATTATAGGCATCCAAGATGGGCAGGGAAGCTCTCAATGAGCAAACAAAGATCCCAACTAAACTTAAAACTCCTAGAAGGGCTTCCACAAGAATTACAAGGCCGTTCAAAAATTCGCCCGTAATGGATTGTTTTTCTAAACTGGTACAACAGTTGATAATTGAAAAAAATATCAATTTTGGTACCATTTTCCATCGACTTGTTTAGTAGCCCAATAGTTGCATGTGTTGTCAAAGAGGATTTCAAAAAATTTACTAAAATACATGCATTATCAGTCAATTGCATCCAAATATACATAAGGTACATGAATACTTTGTTGTTAAAATTTTTGTTATTATATTACAATTTAAGTTTATTTAAATAATCTGCAAACTATATATATAGGTTATTATACATTGGTTTGAAGGACCTAAACCCTGTCAAGAATGTTTCCTTCACTAATCCGACTAGTCTTCCCGTCTTGTTCAAAAGACTTTTATGCAACTCATGATGCAAGGGCATGACATATTTGTAACAATTTGATCTTTCAAAAACAAAGTTGACTTTTTTTCTTCTTGCCATACAACCCTAGGTAATACTTTTTTTTACTTATTTTTCTTGTACAAGTTCTTATTAACTCGATAACTTGTATATATCTTGGTGTGGTGTTACAGTTTTCATTGGGTTTTGGTTGTCATTGATCTATCACCAGTGAGAGCGTATTATCTGGATTCTTTGAGGAGTTGCATCCATGATGATCTTACGTACATTGTAACAAGGTACGCATGAATATCTGTACCACCTCTTATAGACGACACAACTATAGTTAATGTACTTAGTTACTTTAATAATGACAATTAATATTATCCACTTTAATTTGCATAGTGGGCTTCAGATGTTTCATGCTCAAATGGAAAATTAACTAAATTTTTTTAAATTGAATTGGATAACAATTATGGTACAGTATATTTCTGTCTTGTTAATATAAATGAAAAATAAACAAGTATGTAAGAACTTTGCTTAATTTTCTATGACTAGGTACCAGTACAAAATGGCTCTGTCGAATGTGGTTGCTATGTTATGAGATATATGAAGGAGATCACATCTGATCCAAGCTTACTTAATCCCAAGAGTATGTTTTTCTTAATCAACATGTATATTTACAATATAATATCATGACAGTACAAACCATTTCATTTTTCTTTCTATCTAGAAATAGTACAATAAAAAGGGTGAATACACTTTTGATGAAATTAATGAAGTGTGTACGGAGTGGATGTAACATGTTTTGCAGTTCCTTAGCTAAGAAATCTTTGCAGGTAAGTTTAGACTTCATCTGCTTCAGTGAATATATGCATTTAATTTATGTGCTGGACCATGAAAGTATCTTCCAATGTTTGGTACAACTTACTGCTAGACTTCCAATGTTTTGCAGTTCCATAATTTGGTTTTGGTATATGTTTTTGCAATTCAATTATTTTATAGTCTTGAAAGGTTGTAACAAGGGGGAATAATGCCATTCCAACTTGCAAAAAAGAGCAAATTATGAAGTATAATTCTACTATCCTACCCCACTCTCTAATATATGTTGTTCTCGACTCTCTTTTTTCCCTATGTTATTAAAGAAGGATAAAAAAAGAGGAAAGGGTTTATATTACCAATGGAGGAAAAACAAGCTTTGCTTAACCTACTCATCTCTTTCATAATGACATAACTGATTTAGAAATGATAATAAAGGAAGTCTTTGTTAGTGACAACAGTGAGGGTTATTTGCTAGGTTTTATAGATACAGATTCTGAATGATACAAACTTGAATTACAACATTTTAAAATTTTAGGACACATGTATGCCACAAATTACAACATTTAAAACTTTTAGGACACATGCATCTCATGGTTACAATTATATATATAGGAGAAAGCATATTTATATAAATATTTATACATTATATCTTAATTATATTTATATCTACACGTGTTATGTATAGTAATTAACTAGTTTCCAGTAAGTTGTAGAAAGGATATGCTGCAAAGAAATGTTACCTTTTATGTTTCTCATATCTCGGTTAGTCATATATGGAAAGATCACTATCATGCCAAATCACTTTCACTTAGGTTTTGGTTTCCTTTGGAACCTAGTCATATAAGTCCTTAGCGAACATGAGTGTCATGGAAATATTGTGCCTTATACGTGTAAGATAGTAACACATATATGATCCGCTGGAGGACTATTTGTGCAACCTTTAAGTATGCCCAAAACTTCTGCAACATTGATGATATACAATAAGATGGATTATGGTTTTTAGTATAATCTGTAGGCTAACATGAGATTCAAACAAAATGTAAGGGTTTTCAGTGAATTTGAACTTGCAAGATTTATATTTAATGAGACTAAAATTTGTTCTTAGTTTGAAATTGGAATTCGTTTACTATGTTGAATTGTAGGTCTTATGGTTATCTACAAATATGTGCACATAAATGATTAAATATATTTCTCTTGTTCTTTTAGGAACATCTACATGGAAAATAAAGGTGCTGTGAATATAGGAGGGATGCGCTCCGACCAGGTTTCCTACATATTTGGGTTTTACTTGTATAAATATCAGTTTTGGATGTTTAAGATGTACAAAAACTACAAGCTTTGCTTGGATATATTTGTGGTTGGACATGTGTTGGATGTTTGTAGTTATATGTGTGTTGGATGTTTGTATTGTATGAACAGTACAGTTTGTTAAAATAAAAATTGGAGATTATAGTTATTTGATGTATGTATATCTTCTGGATTATTGATATTATGTGTATGTTCGATTCATAATATATAATTATAAATAAAATTCTGACTATACAAAATATAGCTTCTTTTGACGGTTATAAAATGTCAATAATTAACTAAATTCTGCTGCAAAAGAGCTTTTTATGACAGTTTTTAACCGTAAATAAATTATTATCTTGATAATTTTTGCCCATCAAAAAATAGTTCTCTTGACGGTTAATACTCGTCATCTAGGCCAGAGTCAAAAAGGTTTCAAATACCTTGTATGTTTTTAAACTATTTTCTTAGCAGCTAAAAATAGTCAAGAAAAATATTTTAGATGACGGTTAATAACTGTCAAGAAAAACCTTACATAAACTATCAAGAAAAATGAATAATTTTCTTGATTCTGGCCTACTCACTACTAAAATCTGCTCATTTGGCGACATAAATTTAGCGACGTTCGATTAACATCGCTAAATTGTGTACATTAGCGACGTTTTAGTGAGGCATCGCTAATCGTCGCTACTAGCGACGAAGTAAGCGATGAAATAACGACGTATATTAATTACATGAGCTAGTCGTCGCGAAACGTCGCTATGACGTCGCTAATAGCGACTAATTTAGCGACTGTCGTTTGAACGTCGCTAAATTCTAATTATATCCTCCCTCGTCGATTCATTTCCCTCCATTTTCCTCTCTCACTCTCTCTCATCCCCCCTCCGACGCTCTCACTCTCTCCGGCGGCAACTCTCACTCTCTTAGGCGACTCTCCTCCCTCTCCGGTACGTGACTCTCCCCCTCCCTCTCTCTCTCTCTCTCTCTCCGTCAGTTTTGGTTGTTGGTGGTTTGGAGGGTGCGGGTGGTTGGGGGTGGCTGGAGGGTGGCTAGGGGGGTGGGGCAGGGGGGACGAGGGTGGCTGGGGGAGGGGAGCTAGGGTTAGGGTTCGAGTTAGGGTTCGGGTTAGGGTCCATTTCCTCTCATTTTACTCTCTCACTCTCTCTCCTCCCCCCCCGGGCGCTCTCACTCTCTCCGGCGCTCTCACACTCTCCGGCGACTCTCACTCTCTCCGGTGACTCTCTCTCTCTCTCTCTCCGGCTATTTTGGTTGTTGGTGGTTGGGGGGGTGTGCGTGGCTTAGGAGGAGGGACCGGGGGATGCGGGTGGTTCGGGGGTGGCTGGGGGGTGGCTGGGGGTGGCTGGAGGGGTGGGGCAGAGGGGACGAGGGCGGCTGGGGGAGGAGAGCTAGGGGTAGGGTTCAGGTTAGGGGTGGGTATGTGTGGGCGGCTGGGGGAGGGGAACAGGGGGGAGTGGAGGGTTAGGGCTCGAGTTAGGGGTAGTGTGGTGGGGGGCTTGGTCAGGGGCACTGACAGTCCCAAAAAAATTGATAATTTAGTAATAATTATTTGTTTTTCGATACCAAAAAATGTGATACTCCGATTCGAACGCACCGATAGTGCCAATATTTGTAACAAGTAGTTTTTTTGGTTGGTTAATTGGTAACCTGTTGATCGGGACATATAGTCCCTGCAGCCATTCGACTGGCACGATAGAAACTATGGCATGGTGACCAGGACATAGTCCCTGCAGCCATTCGACTGGCGAGGCAGAAACTATGTAGCCGTAGATAAAGTTGACTGCCCTTCGACCCTCATCCCTCGGCATTGATGATATGACAACCTATTACTATATCTTATATAGTAGTAGATGATGACTTAGTATTACATTATGTGAGTTCATTTTGATTCTGTTACAATCTTCAGATACTAGATACGATAAGAACATATACTACACCATATGTACAAAAATAGATGATTCACACTAATGTATACTAGAATAAATTTTGGGTTGTGTTCTGAGCCATCCGTTCTCACACTTGGTGATCGGGACATATAGTCCCTGCAGCCATTCGACTGGCGAGACAGAAACTATGGCATGGTGATCAGGACATAGTCCCTGCAGCCATTCGACTGGCGAGGCAGAAACTATGTAGCCGTAGATAAAGTTGACTGTCCTCCGACCCTCATCCCTCGGCAATGATGATACGACAACCTATCTATATGTCTTATATAGTAGTATATGATGTCTTAGTATTACATTATGTGAGTTCATCTTGATTCGGTTACATTCTTCAGATACTAGATACGATAAGAACATATACTACACCATATGTACAGAACATAGATGATTCACACTAATGTATGCTAGAGTGAATTTTGGGTTGTGTTCTGAGCCATCCGTTCTCACACTTGGCAAAAAAATTAAATTTTTTGTACTTTATCTGCTTTTGAAAATGTATGCAAATTACATGATGGTTCTTTTAGTTAGCTTGCTTATGTTACAATTATATTATTTGTGAATATCGATCTTACCAGATGGCACCCATGACCCGAGGAGCGGCACATCCTTTGAGGGAAATAATGAATGCTGAGGTGGCTCCTCCTACTGTTATGGAGGAAGTGGAACCGGTAGCTAGTGAGACCGGGAGTTCTATTCATCCAGTACCGGTAGCTAGTGAGACCGGGAGTTCTATTCATGCAGCACTTGCAAGGGACTACATCTCTCCTCCCGCCGTCGATCCCACTTACTCGAGGTGGTTACGTGATCGTATCACTGAGCATTTGCGTGAGCTGCGTGGTTCTCATTAGCTATTAGTACTTATTTGTATTGGACTATTTGTATTGGGTTGTTTTTGTATTAGACTATTTGTATTGGACTACATATATGAATTAGTACTGTGTCAATCTCTGGATTGTATTGGACTACGACATGGTGATCAGGACATAGTCCCTGCAGCCATTCGATTAGCGAGGCAGAAACTATGGTACGACATGGTGATCAGGACATAGTCCCTGCAGCCACTCGACAACCAACCGGAGAGGATACTCTGAGAGATCCATCTGAATAGGACGTATACTCTGAGAGATCACTTTTACAAGAACGATACCAGTAGTGGGATTGAGTGTTAGAGGAGATATTATCAGAGTATACGTCCTACTCAGATGGGTTTCTCACCGTTACTATTTTTCTGACTGCATGGTGGATGTGCTCCGTCAACAGATTCTTGCTCTGAGCCAAAACTTTGACCCGGAGCTCAAGTGGACATACTTCGTGTATAGCTCGAGGGAGAGGTTCCTGACAGTATGGTGGTCTCCTTTGGATCACTCGAGCGGTATTTGTGCGTCATCTGGTGGCGGTCCTCTGGCTCCAGCACCGTGTCCAGCTCCAGCTCCAGGCGATCAGTAGTTTCGTTTTTGTATTTTTGGACTGTACTATATTTTGACTTTGTACGTATTTGGGGATATTCAGTTTTTTTTGTTGAAGATACTGAGTTTGTACGTATTTGCGGATATTATATATTAACATTGTTCGTTGCGGATAGTATTTTTTTCTTTATATTTTTTGTATATTCTGGAATATATTGTGCGTGCCGGTGTTGAGTATTCCACCGAAGGGGTCGGTGAACCCAGAGATTGGATTTTATATTTTGTATTTTGTATTCTGTATTTTGGCTCAGGCTCCAGCTCCGTTTACATTAATCTACGGTATGACATGGTGATCAGGACATAGTCCCTGCAGCCATTCGACTGGCGAGGTAGAAACTATGTAGCCGTAGATAAAGTTGACTGTCCTCCGACCATCATCCTTCGGCAATGATGATACGACAACCTATCTCTATATCTTATATAGTAGTAGATGATGTCTTAGTATTACATTATGTGAGTTCATCTTGATTCTGTTACATTCTTCAGATACTAGATACGATAAGAACATATACTACACCATATGTACAGAACATAATGATCCACACTAATGTATGCTAGAATGAATTTTTGGTTGTATTCTGAGCCATCCGTTCTCACACTTAAGTGCTGTGAGAGCGCCGGAGAGAGTGAGAGCGCCGGAGGGGGGAAGGAGGGAGAGTGAGAGAGTAAAATGGAGACAAATAAATTGGTGGGGGAATATAATTAGAATTTAGCGACGTTCATACTAACGTCGCTAAATTAGTCGCTATTAGCGACGTCATAGCGACGTTTCACGACATATAGTGCCGATATTTGTAATAAGTAGTTTTGTTGGTTGGTTAATTGGTAACATGATGATCGGGACATATAGTCCCTGCAGCCACTCGACTGGAGAGGCAGAAACTATGGTACGACATGGTGATCAGGACATAGTTCCTGTAGCCATTCGACTGGCGAGGCAGAAACTATAAAGCCGTAGATAAAGTTGACTGTCCTCCGACCCTCATCCCTCGGCAATGATGATACGACAACCTATCACTATATCTTATATAGTAGTAGATGATATTTTAGTATTATATTATGTGAGTTCATCTTGATTCTGTTACATTCTTCAAATACTATATACTAGATTCGATAAGAACGTATACTACACCATATGTACAGAACATAGATGATTCACACTAATGTATGCTAGAATGAATTTTGGGTTGTGTTCTGAGCCATCCGTTCTAACACTTGAAACACATATGAATTAGAATTGTGTGTCAATCTTTGTTTTTGTATTTTCGGCGAACCCAGGGATTAGATTCTGTATTTTGTATTTTGACTTTGTACGTATTTGGGGATATTCAGTTTTTTCGTTGAGGATACTGAGTTTGTACGTATTTGCGAATATTGATTTGGTTTGTTGAGGATATTATATATTGACATTGTTCATTGCGGATAGTATTGTTTCTTTATATTTTTTGTATATTCTGGAATGTATTGTGCGTGCCGGTGTTGAGTGTTCCACGGAGGGGGTCGGCGAACCCAGGGATTGGATTCTGTATTTTGTATTTCGTATTCTGTATTTTGGCTCAGGCTCCAGCTCCAGCACCATTTGCATTCTGGAACCTATTTTCGTATATTTTTTTAACTTAGTGACATTTTTAGCGACGTTAACATTTGTCGCTAAACATTAGCGACGTTAAATACGGATGTTGCAACACGTGGCACCATAATCTGATGTCAGCTCGTCGTCACCAAAACATCGTAACAGTGTCACCAAATGGAGACAACACAATAACGTCACTGTTTACGTCGCTAATTAGCGTCAACCAATAAACGTCGCAAATTTCGTCGCTAATTAGCGACGTTAATAACGTCGCCAAATAACGTCGCCCTAGCGACGTTTTGCGACATTTTCTCGTTTAGCGACATATTTTTTTCCGTCGTTCCCGAAACGTCGACTTAAACGTCACTAAATTGATTTAGCGATGTTTTCACCGAGGTTAGCGACGTATTTAGTCGTCGCTAATCTGACAAATTTTTGTAATGACTTGACGGATCCAGAATCATCAAGATAACCCTTTCTTGACGGGGATAAACCGTCAAGAAAGCATTTTTTTTTCTTTTCTTGTAGTGTGTATTTTTACAATAGGTAGGATTACAAGAAAAAGACTAATATAATACTAAATTTTTTAGTTAAATTAATACCAAAATTTAACTATAAATATTTGATTTGATCTCTAACTTGATATCCAAGTAAAACTAGTTATACACAATTTACTAGTTGACAATTCTATTTCTACATCTTCCATTGTCTTACATTTGAAGAGTTAGTTCCCATCGTGTGCATGCATTATTTTTTTAAAGCATAGCTGCAATAATATTTATAAGCTTTGGTTTCATATATTTTCAGTTCTTCATTTTAAAGCTTTTTAATATTATGCACACATCACCTTACATTTCAACAATAATATATCTTTTGATAAAAATAATTTCAACAATAATTGCTACACACACATAAATAACCTACGTATTTGCTATTGATACTATCGTACAAGTCTATGAAGACTCAACCACAAACAATTATCAAACATCTAGTCGAACTTGTTAAGAGGATTTCCAACGAAAAAATTAGCTGAGTAGAAAGATATGCTGAAGAAGTAGAAAGCAGTAAAAAGTGAATTAAGGATTTGCTAATCAAGTTAGCATAATAGCATGTTGAAGTGGTCAGACCACCATTACTCAAAGTGAGATTCAACCATCTTTCTGTAGAAGCATAAAAAATCTCAGCTGATAACATTCCTCCACCACAGCGCAGATGATCCAAAGGCGCAGACCGAATATTAAAAATATAACAGAAGATACGGAAAGAAGTTCTATTATTATTATGCCTACAAAGATCTAGTACAGATTCATCAAGGCTATAGTAAAGGACTAATCCTACTTCTTCTACAAAGAATCGATCACAGGTTTAGCAGACTCTAGAGGAGTCTATAATAGACTTAGTCTTCATCAAAGTGCAGGCATCTTTCTTCTTGGTACGCATACTAGAAGATTGATCTCCATCAGGGCGCATTCGTACTTTCTTGTACGCGCAACCCTCCAAACGCGCGTCAATTGATCGGCTGAAGCAAGCAACTTCCTGAAGAAGCTAATGGCCCGAGCTCCCTGAAGGCGCAGTAGGTCGTAAAGCCCAGAATGAGCAGAGCAGAGCACGGCTGGCTGCTCATCGGATGAGCAACCAATCCTAACCCCGTAGCTTGGACCTCCAAGATGTAGCCCAGATTCAAACTCCTTAGGGAGGATACTTGGATACTTCTCAAGAGCGGTGAAGGCTCCTTCTATAGAGAGTTCTTCTACAAGAACATGGCCCCTTTGAACGAGAGAAGCCCGAACCAACAACCGACTTATGCAAGGCCAGTGGCCGTCTAAAGCTAAGTCTGGATCAAACATGGTGGTGAAGGGTGCCAGGAAAAGGATAGTGACTCTTCAGAGGAACACTTCCCCTTTTATAGGACCGGGAGTGGTCTAAACCATAGGCTACTTAGCCGACGGTCAAAATTCCCTCATTAATGGGATGCGCCTAGGACTCGACACAATACATCTCAATTAACAGGCCCATTCAAGTGAGTCTCCAAACTGTTCAAATGCTCCTTGGAATTCCCTAATTAATGGTGGCAATTAAAGAGTCTGCATTCAAGGGTAGTCATTTACTTCTCCTAAAAAAAAGACTTAAAAGCTAAGCTGTCTCCAACCGGAGGCGCAGACACCGCATTGTGTTCCTTTGCTTCCAAGGCACAGACAGTAAATCCCTCTCTCAGGAGCATAGATAGCTGGTTCGATCCAAGTACCCGGCCCGTTCGACGGTCCCTTTTTCTCAACAAAGACTTAGGAGACATCGTTTGCCTCCAGCACAAGCCCGACTGCTACTCTAAAGCACAGTAAAATAGTCTATCTGAAGGCGCAGCCTACTCGTCGCCCTAAAGCACAGTGACTTTACACAAAACACAGCCTACTCGTTGTCCCTAAAAGCACAGAGGCCCCGTTGTCTTGGAAAAATACTCCACTTGTCGTCCTAAAGCACAGAGGCTCCATTGTCTCCAGAAGCACAGTCTACTCGTCGCCCCAAAAGCGCAGCCAGCCTTGCCTGAAGCACAGACGGTATGGTCCCACCCAATCGGTTTGCTTAAACCGCCTCTCTCAAAGATAGGATTGGGATTGATCAAGTTGTCAAATGTGAATATCTTATCAGATTAATTTAAATCTCGGACGAAGATTACACAGAATCCAAATTTGAGATGAAACCCCAAGATTTGTTTGGCTACATCCGAACAAGCAAATTGACACATGCCACGTGTCACCTCATTTGGTTATTTTGATAACCACCAGAGATCTCGTTTGAGGGAAATCTCAACACCCGCCACATGTCAGAGCCATAGAAGCCCGTACCGTGCAAGGATAGCAGATTCCTTCATTTCTCGATACCCAATGCACATCGCATATGTGCCCCTCTCCCCTATAAATAGGAGAGGTTTTCCTCCAACAACAGGATCGATAAGGAGAAGAAGATCTACAGAATTATCAAATCTTCAACTTCGGCGTCCTCCTGATCGACAACCCTAGAGTTCCATCGAAGGCATCAGAAAGTCAGAGCAAGTCTCATATCATCATCGGATCATCAACGGAGTAAAGGAGCTGCTGCAGAGCTCGATCTCCATCGTCACACTTTTTTAGAAACTTTTGTACTTAGATTTCTTCGTATAAGAATCGATTGTAATCTTTTTTACGCTCAATATACAAAAAGTTCGTTCAACCTTTTGTCATGTCGAACAAGATAGCGACTCTGCTGGGGACTACCTTCTCCTCCAACGAGAAGGTGGTGATGCAATCCGATGATGACTTGCTGGGATTCTCTCAGAATATGTTGGTCGTACGCTTCGACCAGCAAGCTTTTGAAGATCTTCTTTCTGAAGAGAAGTCGAGCCCTTCGAAGCGGTTCGTAAAACGAAGAAGACTCGACGGACCTAGGTGCCTAAGGCTGCTGCGACGAGCAGCACGACGGAGGGGACTACGTCTCAGACCCCCTCGTCGATGAAGCCTCGAAGATCCCTTCGACCGTTGACGCCAGGCCATCTCTCTCAGATCCCATGCTCGATAAACACAGAGAAGATCACAGCTATCCTTTGTCAGGCGTGACAAAGGTGCAACGTCGAAAGGAGCAGATGATGGCTCGCCCGTTCGTGGAGGATGTTGCACCGGTGAGAACTTCTGTCTTCGACAGAATAACCGGTCCATCAGGTATGGCCATGTTTGATTCCAAATACTACACATCATCTAATCGTGGGAGGGGAAGATCCAAGGCAGCACTCGCCCCATGCGATCAAAGTGCTATGCCAATGGCGGACCGGAGCCCGCGTTGATAGTAACGCGCACAGCCGATGAAAAGCTATAAAAGACCATCCCAGACTCTCTGAAGCCTCGTCCGGCGGAACTCCTTCATCCCTTGAGCACCCACTCGCACTACTCAAGGCCAGGGGTACGTCATCAGCGACTCTCTGATCAAGGCATACTCGGACCTCACTCACAGGAACTCGAAGGAAAAATGACTTTTTTATATCTTTTTGGCTGCGTACAGCGCTCCCGTGTACACGAAGGAAGTAGAGGCATGAAGACTTTGTCTGCTCCCGGCGAGCATAGGATGAGAGAAGAATCTGAGACGCAGTTGGTGTCTAAATCAAGACCCAACTGTACTCAGTTTACCATCAACTGCTGCTGTTGTCAAGCAGATCCATCACCGCCAAACGGGAGGTCCGTATTTCAAAGGCTGCGACCAAGAACTTATGAGGAAGAAGAAGAGCTCCGCGTTGCTTCATGCAATGTTGCTCAGGACTCTCCGTCCCAGAAGAAGCTATCCAAGAAACCCCTTTCCTCGGTTGGCTAGTCCAAAAACTGGCCTGGGGGTAGCAAGAAGCCTATGCCCAAGAAAGGCGTGTTCCAACACAAGCGCTCCAAGGATGGATCATCGTCTCAAGAAGACGGTTCATCAACCGTTGCACCTACTACGGTGCATAATAACCCTTCATTTCAGTATGACGAAGGGATGTATGGCACCGACACTTCTGCGGGCACAAGCTGTCAGAAGACCGGGGGTAGAAACAATGTTGAGTCAGCGGACGATCGCAACTTGCCAGTCTTCCCACAAGACCATGAGCACTAGCGCTTCGAACCAGAAAGCGAAAGATCTACTGCCCCTTCTACTTAAACGTACATAGCATATGTGCACATGGCGGCTGATGACAACGAAGAATCAAGCGGAAGTGCTGATCAGCAGAAATGCATTGAGGCTCTCGAAGGAAGTCTTTACGCGTTGAACATATCCATGCAGAGTTTAGCCTCTGTCATTCTGGCGATCAAGGACAGATTGGTTCCCATTGCCTCCACACCTACAGTTCCGACTGTTCATGATGGTAGTACCCTGCCCATCATAAACCAAGTCGCACAATCGTCGGCCACTCCGTCGACCATCGATCCAGCGGTATCCAACGAAATACAACAAGCATTCAAGAAATTATATGCTTGCCATGATGCCAAAGAAAAGTAAGCCATACTCCGAAAGATGGGCATCCGGCAGCCTTATCCTGCTGAGTGGGACAATATGGTTTATCCTCCCAAATATAAACCACAGACTATCACCCCTTATGATACTAAGGATTCGCCCAGATGATACTTGAGGTACTTTACCTCAGTGACAGGACACCTACCAAAGGACGATGCCCTTTTTACCAGTATCTTCGTTGGAGCTCTACCGGGGGTGGCCTATGAATAGTTCTGCAATTTGTCCGACAACTGCATAAAGCATTTGAAGACCTGAAGAACCTGTTCCTGGAACGGTTCTACGAAGGAGGGCTGGACAAGACGATGTCTACTCTCATGGATATCGTTCAGAAAGAAAAGGAGTCCGTACGATCGTACAGTAAAAGCTTTCGCCAAGCTGCCCTAAGGCTACCTCTAGGTATGCCTGAGCCTATTCTCATGGATTCATGCCGTAAGAATATGCTCTCTGCCATCAAACGGTGGCATAGTGCTCCCTGCACCGAGTGGGCACCCTTCATTATTGAAGCAGACATAGCTAAGAAGAAGGCACAAAATGCACAACTCTTGGGTCTGAACTTTTCCTCTATTGAAGATAAAGGGAAGCGAGTAAGAGATGATAAAGGCAAGCAAGCTATGGCCGTCAATATTATAAAGTTCCAGTGCTCATAAGCTCCAAGCCTGCCGAAGCGCAGAAGCCGAAGGAAACCTACTCCTTTAATGACGAAGACACGATCGAATTATTTGAGATGCTGACCAAGGGCGGCAGGCTGCAGCTTCCACCTCCAAAGCGTCCTGACCAAGTAGAAAATGTGGATAATCCTAAGTACTGCCATTACCACTAGTACATCCACCACTCAACACACGACTGCTACTTGTTGAAAAGACAGATTCAACGTCGTATCGAAGCCAAAGTCATCTTTCTCGATTACGAGAAAAAAAACTATAACGGCCAACATGGTCAAGATACAGTTCAGGAGCTTTTCGATAGCCGAGACTCAAGACGGCGTCATCCCAATCCCAAAGGCAATGATGGAAGTCGTCAACCTTCCACCTGCGAGGGACAATGCTCAGGGCCTCATCCCCTTCACAACACTGCAAGGTGAAGTGATGTGGGTTCATCCAGATCTCCCTCCTGACATGATTGTGCCGGCAGCATGCCCGTCTTAAGGGAGGAAGGTCAGGACATGTCGTATGGTATCCTCCTCGGCAGAAGACACCAGGGTGACCACTCGTTCGTCTCTCCAGCGAGAAGAAAACTAGGCTCCTGAAGAAAAGACGCCCCCACCGGCGACCCATTCTACTCCCGATACAGCACAAGCCGGACCTTCTCAACCTCCTACCGCAGATAAGCAAAAACAGAAGGAGGTCTGCTTCGATAGTCCTCTACAAAAGGACTCGACAGTAGGCCCGATCAAACCCTACAACTTCGATATACTGGCGCAGCTGGCCAACACGCCGGCTCGGTTATCACTCTTCAAGCTTCTCCGGCTCTCCAAAGCAACTCGGGATGCCCTCAACGACGCTGCAGAATGCAGAGGCTTACCTCGTATAGGTAAAGCAGCCCAAGGAAGACCCTGCAGCATGTCCACATTGTCGTAGCGTGGTCGAGGTGATTCCTAACATCATCTTTATGCAGCACGATATGCTGCTATAAAACAACCAGCACAACAGACCCTTGTACTACACAGGATACGTGGGTGCCATCAAGGTCGATCATATTCATATCGACCCTGGCTCATCGCTCAGCATCATCCCACGAATTCTGCTCCAAACTCTAGGGATCTCGAAGTACCATCTCATGGCATCGAACACCACCATCAGCGGCTTCAACGCAGGAAAGAGTGAGCCTCTGGACAAGATCCGATTGAAGTACAAATAGGTGATCTTTATACTTAGGTTACCTGTTACGTCATCGATACGGACATAAACTACGATATATTGCTTGGACGGTCATGGATCCATGAGTACGTGATCGTTCCCTCCACCCTTTACCAGTACATAAAGTATGTGGCCAGTGACGTGACCGTTAAGACAGAGTTTACAAACATCGACCCTTTCCGAAGTCTTAAAGCATATTGTACGGATGATGATCTTTACAAACTACTCCCTTGGGACAACGAGTCTAACAATGCCAACGACGAAGCAGAAGCTGCAGCCGTCACGAAAGGACGTATAAGGGTTCGACTGAAAGGGAAGCCACCTAAGACTCCAGCCTTCCTGGTCATGAAACTTCGGTGAAATGCTCCAGTACGGCCACCTCCGATTGGCATCAAGCAGGAGCCCTGCAAATAAATCTCTTCCGAAAGGCCCCAACATCCACTTCAAAGTTGCAGAATATTCTGGCTACGTCTTCTGCGGTGATCAAGATGAAGTGAAAATCTTTTGCCTCCTTTTACAGCAGCTCTTGTCCACGAGGAATTATAAGATGACGTATACGCCAATACCGAGGCACAATCTTTAGATGATGTAATCCTTTAGGATAAAATTCATATTTTATTAATAGGAAGTTGTCTTCGAATTACTCCTGTGCATATTGGAACACTAAGTACTTCTCTATGTACTCTACAAATTCAAGTAACAACCGCCAATCTTATAAACCGAGTTATCCCCTCCAAAGGTTCCTACTTTCTAGTGCCGCCAAGGAACCCGGAGGATCAACCTATCATCTTCGGTCGACTGGAACATCCGTAGCGGCCAGCCCTAGGAGAACCGGAACCCGACGACGACAAGAAGCAGCTCTACCGCTATGCTACTCAAGCCAAATATCTTATCCAGAAGATGGGATACGACCTGAACAGCAACAAAGGGCTGAACTACGACAAAGGTCGGCGGCTTCCCTTATGATTTCGTACTCCGAAGGGGAAGCCTCAGAACTACTACCAACGTACTCGCCGGGGGTTGGGGTATATTACTCCTATGACCACTTCAGAGGGTTCAGAAATGGAGGCTCCACTACACTCGCATTCTTTTGACTCTTCAACCTGGGATACTGATAACAGTATAGGTCGGGACCTCAAGAAGGTACTATCTGTCAACAAGGTTTCCACAGATGATCCCGCAGAGGAAGAAGACTAAGCATCCGATTTCTTCGAAGAAGAACCCTGAGCTCAACACCTTGGCTCTCAGTGGGAATGTTGTTTCGAATAGCGAGAGCCTCCCACCGAGGACGAGGTCATCTAGATCGACTTACGGGATGAAACTTCCCCTAAATCCATCTTTATCAGCAACACCAACAAGAGCTCATGCGCCCTCATGAGTGCTCGTAGATCCTGGTGAAAACTTGTTCAACCCTCCTATACTAAATCCCAGTAAGTAAAGCCCTCCATGTCTATATTACCTCTGGATCACTTTCTTACACCCTGTTGTGCAACTACTATGTCCTTATCACCTCCGAGTAGTTGCATCTCCCGTGAAGACTATGTGTCATCATGACCACATAGAAAATATTTCATGTCCATATCACCTCTGAAGTGTCCATATATAACTGTGTCTACCATGTCCATATTACCTCTGAATAGTTACCCTATTACGATAACCCTAAAGTTGTCATAACTCCCTAGAATACAGCTACGTCCATATTACCTCTAAACTGTTATTCTAGTAGAAGGATGCTTGTCATGTCCATATTACCAATGGATTGCTCCTCTATACCCAGACGATGCGGCTACCACGTCTATATTACCTCTGAGTAGTCTTTCTTTCTGTATTGACCCTATGGTTTTCATGGCTATCTAGAAAATAGTTCATGTTCATACTACCTCTGAATTGTTGTTCTACATCCCAGCAAAAATTAGGCCTACCATGTTCGTATTACCTCTCATTAGCCATGTCTTCTATAATGACACCTCCTTATGTTGAAGAAAAAAGTGAGGGAACAGAAGAGTTTTTATACAGAAATATGTGGCTATAAAGACCTATTAAAGACTAGTCATAGTTACATACACAGAGACAAGAATCTGAAATATCACCAAGCATGTACGCTCATGCCATATATTCATGCTTCTGTTCAAAGTACCCCGAGCTTGACCCAAGTTCGGGATACTTTGAAGGGGGTTTTGTAGAAACATAAAAAATCTTAGTTGATAACATTCCTCCACCACAGCACAGATGATACAAAGGCGTAGACCGAGTATTAAAAAGACAACAGAAGATACGGAAAGAAGTTATGTTATTATTATGCATACAAAGATCTAGTACAGATTCATCAAGGCTATACGTAAAGGACTAATCCTACTTCATCTACAAAGGATCAATCACAGGTTCAGCAGACCCTAGAGGAGTCTATAATAGACTTAGTCTTCATCAAAGTGCAGGCATCTTTCTTTTTGGCACGCATACTAGAAGATTGATCTCCATCAAGGCGTATTCTTACTTTCTTGTATGCACAACCCTCCAAACGTGCGTCAATTGCTCGCCCAAAGCAAGCAACTTTCTGAAGCAGCTATTGGCCCGAGTTCCCTGAAGGCGCAGTAGGTCGCAAAGCCCAAAACGAGCAGAACAGAGAACGGCTGGCTGCTCATTGGATGAGCAACCAATCATAACCCCGTATCTTGGACCTCCAATACCTCCAAGACGTCGCCCAGAGTCAAACTCCTTAGGTAGGATACTTGGATACTTCTTAAGAGCGGTGACGGCTCCTTCTAAAGAGAGTTCTTCTACAAGAATATGGCCCCTTCGAATGAGAGAAGCCCCAACCAACAGCCGACTCATGCAAGGCCAGCGGCCGTCTGAAGCTAATTAGTCTAGATCAAACATGGTGTGAAGGGTACCAAAAAGAGGATAGTGACTCTTCAGAGGAACACTTCCCCTTTTATAGGACCGGGAGTGGTCCAAACTACACGCTACTTGGCCAACGGTCAAAATTCCCTCATTAATGGGATGAGCCTAGGACTCGACACAATAGTTCTCAATTAACAGGCCCATTCAAGTGAGTCTCCAAAACTATTCAAATGCTCCTTGGAATTTCCTAATTAATGGTAGCAATTAAGAAGGAGTCTGCTTTCAAGGGTAGTCATTTACTTCTCCTAAAAAGAAGACTTAAAAGCCAAGCTGGCTCCAATCGGAGGCACAGGTACCCCACTGTGTTCCTTTGCTTCCAAGGAGCAGGCAGTACATCCCCCTCTCAAAAGCACATATAGCTACTTCGATCCAAGTACCCGGCCCATTCAATGGCCTATTTTTCTCAGCAAAGACTTGGAAGACACCGTTTGCCTCCAGCACAAGCCCGACTGCCACTCTAAATCACAGTAAAGTGGTCTATCTGAAGGCATAGCCTACTTGTCGCCCTAAAGCACAGTAACTTTACCCGAAACACAGTCTACTCGTTGCCCCTAAAAGCACAGAGGCCCCGTTGTCTAGGAAATATAGTCCACTTGTCGCCCTAAAGCACAGAGGCTCCGTCGTCTCCAGAAGCACAGTCTACTCGTCGCCCCAAAAGCACAGCTAGTCTTGCTTGAAGCACATACAGTATGGTCCCACACAATAGGTTTGCTAAAACCACCTCTCTCAAAGATAGCATTAGGATTGATCAAGTTGATAAATGCCAATATATTATCATATTGATTTAAATCTCGAACGAAGATTACACAAAATCCAAATTTAAGATAAAATCCCAAGATTTGCTCGGCAACATCCGAACAACCAAATTAGCACACGCCACGTGTCATCTCCTTCGGTTATTTTGATAACCACCAGAGATCTCGTTTGAGGAGAATCTCAACACCTGCCACGTGTCAGCACCATAGAAGCCCACACCGTACAAGGACGGCAGATTCCTTTATATCTCGAAACCCTAATGCATATCGCATATGTGCCCCTCTCCCCTATAAATATAAGAAGTTTTCCCCCAACAACAGGATCGACAAGGAGAAGAAGATCCACAGAATTATCAAAATCTTCAACTTCGACATCCTCCTAATCGGCAACCCTAGAGTTACATTAAAGGCACCAGAAAGTTAGAGCAAGTCTCATATCATCATCGGATCATCAATGTAGTAAAGGAGCTGCGGTAGTGCTCCATGTATATATTTTTGATTTTGAAATGAAATGGTGATATGTTGGTGAAACAAAAGTTGGAAAAAGGGTGATATATTTTGAAATATAATTATGATGGTGTGATATTTGGATATTTTTAATAAAATGTTTCAAATGTTAGTTAAATTTCATATTTTTGTTATCTCAGGAAATTAATATGCTTTTTATAACGCATTGAATCATAAGCATTGACAGGTGATATATATGTGTGTGAATAACCAGAATAGAACATTAAAAAGTGTTATGTATAAGTTCTTTTTATAACGTTTCAAGTATGTTTTATGAATAGTTTCAGAACCAGATCATTTTAGCAAGTGTTATGTATATGTATCTTAGTCATAACACTTTCGGACATATATGTTATATATAATGATAATATTAATGTCGTTTTCAAATTTAGTGTTATATATAATTAACTTAATTATCTCATTTTTTATTAATAAAATGTCATATAAGTGTATATCATATATAACGATTTTTCTAAACTTTTATAACACCCGTGCCCATAACGGTTGCCTGCTTCAAAAAAACTATCATAAATTGTCATATATTACTGTTTTTACCCGTCACAAAAAGGTATTTTTCTTGTAGTGATTGAATTCTATTGAAATAGCATGAGGAATTTTTTCATTTGGATATTCAACTGGACTCAACTGTAACTTTTATTCGTGATGTTACCTGTTGGGATTAATAATGAAATGATCAAGAAATGAATTGTAATATTAGGCAAATGTCATATGCAATAATTTAGATTCCATGTAAAACTTACATCCAACCTGCTTGGCCGCCTTGTGTAAATGAGAGAGATTTACAAGAGGGCATTCTAACCGTTACGTGGATGTTATGAGGAATTTATAATTGTGAAACACAACCAACAATCCCCTTCCAAAGGTCAAATTAAGAAAGCACTCTTTCATCTACCAAGTCCATTTCTTAAGGATAATCTTGACAATTATGTGGATACGCATTCGAATATAGCAAGCATAATTACGCTAGTGAGTTTGGTGTGGCACCAACTTCATTTCTACCACCATAACAATTGCTTATATATTCTAAATAGGAGAGTTAGCTTATAGTTTTTGTTATGTTATATTGTGTGATTGCACTTGTTTATTCTATTTGCCTGTGAGCTGGATTATGGGCCGAACTATTAGTTGTTTTATGCTTGCATTCTCGCTTTGTGTTGTTTTGTATTGTTGTCCCTAATTATTTTTGAAGCTATTGGGTGCTATGATATTTTGGCTACACCTGCAACAAACTTTTTCTTTCTGATTCTTGCTTTCCACTTGCCTTTCTTACAAGAAACTTCACTACTTTCTGCTCAGGTTTGTTCTTGTTATCCTGACTTAGTTATCAGACTTTTATGTTCTCTTCATAAATATCCTAAAAAAAATAGTAAAAGATTCTATTCTTAAGGTTCGCCTCTACATACAATGGGAGTAATATTGCATGCATTTTAACCCTCCCAGACCTTGCCTTAGCAGTGACCTTGTGGCAGTAGGAGTTGGGACTCTTTGGAATTATGTTTGTCAAAAACCTATCTATTTGTGGGTCTAATCATGTATAATTATGTGATTATTATACTAACATTTAAAAAGAATTCTACTGTGTATTTATGTGGTTGAGATGAGCATACATGTACATCCATTAATGGTTATCATGGTATGTGCAATGTAAGATTTTTTCCAAATCCCACTAATGCAAAATGTAACTACATGGCATTAAATTTAAGTTCCTTTAATTCAATGTTTTTAAGGACTATAAATGCAAAAAGTAATTCTTTTGGTGTTTCTTGCTTGCATCAAAGATGGAAACTAATCATATCTCATCTGTTTTAAGTCATGTATTAGTATAAAATAACAAATAACCTGATACCATCATTTCATACAAATACTAGATAAAGTGATATAGTGATCCTATTCATATCTTGTTATATGTTTATTCTTGACGTTACATATGCATATGCATCACAGGGATTATCGCAATGCACTCCATTACGGAATAACTTGAGTTCATATTCTAAAAGTTTTTTTTTGGATCACATGTGCAATATTTGTAGAAGCAATTTATAGAGATATTTTAGTGTGGTTTCCATCTTGTCACTTGTGTGTGTGAACCTAGCTGCAGACAAATCACCTGTACTCTGTAAAATCAGAGGACTATAATCTGCATCTTTCCTTAGGTACTTTGTTTCTTTCCTTCTCTTTCATGCCGCCTGTGGGTAGAGGGCAGCTTATCATATATGTTATATTCTGGAACTAGTTGTGGGTAAATTCGAGAAAAGAAATTACCAAAACACACAAGTTAGGCAACAATAATATATATGATATAGCTTGTGCACAGAATTGTCTGTCAAAGTCGAAAGTTGCATAATAAAATTTGATGTTTATTGGAAAAGATTAAAACATTGGAAGATTAGATGCATCATATATTCCAACTTTCAAGTATAATCTTTATATGCAAGTAAAATAATTTTCAGACTGCAAGAAATAAATATGAGATTTCTGAGAAATGAGATTAACTTTTAAAATCATTTGTAGGCTATCTTGCACATACACAAATTATAAATGTGATTCTTATAACATAGACGACGGTTTGTTGTATATATATTCATAGCCAAATTTTATTGGTGTGCCAGAATGAACAAGTTTGTGCATCATTTCAGTCAAATTTTTTGTTAGTATGTAGACTATCCTTTATTCTCTTGATGGTAGAATCCATAGAGATATTCCTTTGGAAAAAAAATATTATCGGTGATGGTAATAATAAAATTAAATTTGTTTTGTACTTGCTCATTATAAACATAATCTCTATAATATTATATTTTCAAGTCAGAAAGCATTAGAGATTGTGACGAAAGGCTCAAATATGCTAAGGGTGAAGGTACGTAAAACAAAAGTTTTTTGCTTTACTTTTCTGAATATGATGTTTGTGTATTTTTTTTCAAATTCTTGGATACCAATGGCCAATTAGCAATAATAATGGATATATTCTTTCATTTGATGGTTTACATGTTTAAACCTTAAATGACTATATTATCACAATATTAAATTTCTAGAAAGAAAAAAATCACAATATTGTTCTTTCACAACATTTAGACAAACTTTGTTTTGCTTATATTTTGTGACACTATAATTCTTTTGCTTCATTCAAACGATAGAGTCATAAAAATAGTTAGTAAAATTGCAAATTCCTTTAAATCTAAAGTTTTTAAAGATGAGATTATTTTGGGTACATGCCGAAAGGGTCCTTCTGTCAACCAGACATGAATAGTCTTAAGCGACACGGAACTTAATCGTCCCTAGTGGACCTCCGCTAGCTGGGAACCGGCCCCTACAACTAACCCAAGTTGATCAAAACTTGATAAACTAAAGATTTATTAACGTAATTAGCAAAAATCACATAAACTATTATTCCATGCTTTAGGCTATCGTATTTGTAAATATGGATGGTAATTAAGAATTCACCTGTGGGACAACTTAGATACTCATAAATGATAGGTCCATGAGACAAACTATCATAGCTCGGTATCATAGATTCAAATCTTTAAATATAGTTTGTCTGAAGCTGAATAGCTCAAACATTTTTTGTATATACAAATTTATGTACCTGTTGTTTAATTTTAAATAAATTGTGATAATCAATTTTCTTTAAAAATGGCAACATCATGTCTTTGTGAGTTCTAAAATGAATAGGTACCTGCAGCTGCACATCAAGTCTTAAAGATCCTAAAAGGAAAATTGTGGTTCTTGACTATAAAAGTCATAAAAGAACTTTACAGATCTCTTGACGAAGAATATGTTTACTCTTGATGAAGAGTCTGTCTAGAAAACTAATCCTAGAATATCGAGGGGGATGGGTTAAGCCCAAGTAAGTCACCAGCAGTGGCAACCCAACCGAGTCTGACTGGAGATCCTAAGAAGCCGGCTCAATGGGTAGAAACAAGCTAGACTTAGGTGACTTTATGGAACACTGACCCGAGATTAAAATCTTATTAAAAATAATGCCCAAGTGGCTTTACATGTGTATAATGATTCCATATCCCTATGGTGACAGTGTTTCGATGTGATTTGGTTAGGATGAGCTTCAAACTCTTATTAGGTCCAAGCATGATTATGCAGGGTTGACTCCAATCACCAACCCTTTGAGGACTTACCTATGTGAGAGGTCGTGAAGGCTGTGACTATAGGACAGGGCGATCCTAGACAACTCTCATGAATATGGAAAAGTGTGCATGGCCTATAAAATGCGCCACGCGATAGACCCAAGAACCTCTAGCGTACTATGTGTGTTATTTTTTGAGTCTGGTTCAAGAAGTCTGATTCATGGCATAGTCCATCAAGCATTTTTCAGACAAAGACAATAGTCACTACGTGAGATTCAAGGTTGTAGTCCATCTCATATATGCATAGTATATAATTGACCAAAATTTCTCTACTTCTATTCCGTTGAATTCTGTTATCTCTGTTTTCAAAAAAATGGATGTTTGGGAGGGATTGCTGTATATATATGATTCAAAAATCAATTCCTTAACCCATTTTGGATTTGAACGTTTACATTCAATTTTCTTTAATGCTCACATTCAATTTTCTTTAATGCCCACACTAATTTCCAACCGGCCAAAAGGTGCCAACCATCAGCACCTTAATTCCTTCATCAATTCTATTTAATTCCTATGTTATGAGCCCCTCTATATATTCTTTCCATCTCTCCTTGTAAAGTAGGATCCATACAAGAAAAAGGACAACCAATTTCTCCATTCTATTTATCCTCTTTTACAAACCACACCTTATGATTTCTCCTTTTTTCATTCAAATCTCTTCTCCTCTGGGCAAAGTTAAGCTCGGGTCGTTCTTCCAAAACCATGTGCGGTAACAGGAAGCCGGTAGCAAGGGGTTTTGCCACTAGGAGAATTCGAGAGGATGTCTGCACATATACCTCGAATAAACTCTTAGGACAATGCTTCGTGCATGACTTTCCATAGACTGGTAAATCCAATTCATTGTCATTTTTGTTTACACGAATCAAAGGTAAAATTTTCTATCAGATACAACCCAACATCTCCTACGCTACCACCAGTACCATCGGCGACTATGAGCAAGTGCCTGCAAATGATGAAGCGACGCTCCTAAAAGCTGTGTCAATGTAGTCGTTCTCTGTTGCGATAAACGCAAGTGGCGCTCCTAAAAGTTGTGTCAATGTAGTGTTCACTATCCAGTACTGTGGGACTGAGCTCAACCATGTTGTGGCTGTTGTCGTTACGGCACGAAGAGCAACGAGACCAAGTACTGGATAGTGAAGAACTCTTGGGGTTCTTCATGGGGGTAGGATGGGTATATCAGGATGCAGAGGGATGTTGGTGCTAAGGAAGGGCTCTGTGGTATTGCCATGTAGGCTTCCTATCCAACTGCTTGAATAAAGGTTGTTGCTTGCTTCTTAGCTAGTTAGCTTGGAAAATAATACTTGCTTTGAGCTTTGCTTTGGTGGTTGTAAATAATATTGAGGATGTAATTAATTGCTTCCCAATTGATGTAATACATATGTGACGCATGAACAAAATCCTCGGTTGCTATTTGTCTTAACCCATATAAGTCTTCAGTTTGCAGATGCCTAAGCAATGATTAGTTGAGAGAATTAATTGTATGTTATGTTGGAGGACCAGAAGTTAATATGATCTGTCTGCATATAGTGCATGTCAAGCCTGTTGCATATCTTGTATGGATGGATACTACACGACATGTTAAGCACACAGAGACAGACGACCACATATTTTGGTGCGTTGTAGTGTACTATATTTTTGACGTGTTTGAGACGTCCCATAGGAACCATAGCTAGTTTGTAGTATCTACCGATACTATATGAACGATATTGACACTATTTCATATGTCCGATACCGATCGCTGACGCTACTAACTCTGACCCGATTACTAACGCTAGTAACTGATAGCGACGTTGGACTTTCAACTGAACAAATCCATTAGCAGAGTAGAGGTGAGCTAAAGAAGTCTGAAACCTTCTGAAGCTTTCCTCTTTAAATGGATAGCTTTCCGCAACAGTCACCAAGGGTCGATATATCCAAGAGGTTAAGGAGACAGACTCGAAATCTGTTGGCTTTGCCTGTGCAGGTTCAAATCCTGCTAGTCCACTCTTTGTTACGTCCCTCTGATCAATGATACCAAAACATAAGAATAAAGAATTGAATCAGATGCTAAATCATAGATCTGTTGCCTCACTCATTTAATATGAATGGTTACAGGCTTTCTTACTATATGCAAAGATATTTCAGTTAATATTACTAAAGTTACATGATAGAGATGAAACGGCTTGCCGTATAGAGAATAGAAATGATAGTAATGGAAATTCCAAAATGTTGCATAGTTTTTATAATAGAGATTTATCTAACCGAGTTGCATTCACGCATTGGTCTCAAATTTGTGCACAAGGGCAATCTCTACGTCTGGTACTGGGGCACTGGAACCGCTACCTAGGAGGGTTAGAGTAACACCCTGAGGTAAAGAGACCTCACGATCAGGGGGGTTATAGAGTGTCCAATAGCGACGAGCTGAACCAAAGAGTCACGGAAGCTAATCATGGGAAATTATAGAGGCTAAAAATCAAGCTGCGCCACCCATTAAAGTGTGCAATCATCAAGTGGCGCTAAATTATTATGTTGTACCGGATTATCAATTACGCAATATCATGTTACGCCAACATCAGTTTGTGCAGGATATAGGTTGCGCGAACGCCACGTAGCGTACTTCCTCGAAAGCTGTAACGTAATCATCATTACATGACAAATTGACAGCACGGAGATTAAGGAAAATCCATTCGAATCTCGTGCAACGCGGCGCTCGAAAAGATTTTGTCAGCATGTAATTAATGCTGACAGCTGGTTCGCACAAGTTATTATGTAGCACAAGAATTAATCATTACAGCAAAAAGACCTAGTCAAAGGCGTTAGTTGTTTAGTTGCGCCCATGCGCAGTTTGACAAGTTGGCGCTACTTGATCAATTCTTATTTTTTAAAACAGGGTGACGTGGCATGCAAGCCACCAAATTCACAGAGCGTGCTCACTACAATGCCCACGACCACGCATCTCAATCAAACAATGCACACATCCACAGCAGTTGGTGCAACCGCTCGCGCAAGTCACTACATTGTGCCCACGTGCAACCTGATGAAGCTCGCGCAAGGTGATCAAACATTGTTCAGAACAGAGTGACGTGGCGCACAAGCCACTAACTTCGCAGAACGTGCCCACTATACTACTCACGACCACGCGCATCTCAATCAAATGATGCCACGTGTCCATAGCAGTTAGTGCAACCGTTCGTACAAGTGAATAGGAGACACGCAACCTGAAACGCGTGTAACCCAGAATAACTGCTAAACAGTTATTTCAAGAACTCTATAAATAGAGTTTCAAATCAATCACAAAGCATCAAGAATGATCATAATCTCCTGCTAAAGTGGTTGCATCCAGCGGCTTGTGTCTTCGATATCACATCGTCCCAGGGATAAAGTGATCGTCTTCTGATCAGATTCCTATAGTTGTACTTCCCAGAAATCAATTGTACTCTTGTACTCTTTTTTAGTTTGTAATAAGACTTTATTTTTTGCAAACAAAATGCCGAATCTGCTGGGGATGACTTTCTTCTCCGATGAGAAAGTGACAACTCAATGTGATACCGCGTCAATCGGAAAGACGCAGAAAACCCTGGTCGTTCAAGTCGACTAGACAGCCTATAAAGCCATGATTAATGCTGGGGTGCCAAGCGTACTACTGCCGCTGTTAAGAACTAGACGCACTCTGTTTGTACTCCTAAGTCCTCGACGACACAAATCCAACCTCTGTACAACTTGTGCCCGTCACTGCCTTAGCACAATCTAAAGGAAATAGTCTTTTGGCTAATCCCTCTACTTCTCCGATTCTGAAATCGAATGAGGCTTCATCTCGACACATTACTGTCCAGAACAAGGGAAAGGACCCTTTGGCCTTTTTTCCTAGGCGCAATCTGCACATGTTCATGCTTCCGCGTAACTTGCGCCCGTCACTGCCTTGGCACAATCTAAGGGAAATAGTCTTTTTGCTAATCCCTTCACTTCTCCAATTCTAAAATCGAAGGAGGCTTCGTCTTGACACACTGCTGGACAAAATGAAGGAAAGTGCCCTTTGGCCTTTTCTTCCCTGGCACAACCTGCACATTTCTGCTCCAGCACAACTTGCGCATGTTCCTGCTCTGGCGCAACCTGCACATACTTTGCACTAGCAACGCAAAGGAAACACTATTTAATGGCTCCCTCTTTGCCACCAAACTAGAAGTTTAATAAGAAATTACTAAATCAAGGAAAACACTCTTTAGCTTTTTTTCATTCTGCTAGAGTCGTTGACTGGGTGGAAAGTACTGCTAATTCAGATAGGAAATTCTATTCTCCTTAACAGAGACAACCAAATCTCTGTCAGAAGATGGGTTCTATTCAGAATAAACTTTCTACAAAAGGGTATTATGCCTACTCCAAAGAGGTCAGGGCAGGACCTACCCTATGTATCTCAAGGTCCCGATAAGGCAAGCTACTAGTATCTCAAGTAGATACACAAGTAGCTTCTGTCAGATTTGCGCACCTATATCAACAGGTTCCAATCAGAGGCAACTTCGGGAAAACACAAAATGTATCAAGGGAAACCTGCACCAGTTGCTAACTTGCACCAGAGAAGAATGCTGAGGTGAAAGATCCTGTGACTTATGCTAATCAAATTAGCACATCCTTGTACATCAAGGTACAGGACACCTCAAGAACAGGAACCATGTCCGAATATCATCAAGGACTACGTCCTGCAACTTCTTCTCGTCCTGTTAGTGATTGTCACGACCCACACCCGCTTTTCGGATACGAGACGTGTCCAAGCCAGCCTACGCCGCAGAGTCGGCAGTAGAACGCTGTCAAGCTCGCAAGAATAAATGCTCAAAAAAAATATTATTGCTCATTCACATTTCTAGATTTATTACACATTTGTTAAAGGAAATACAAGATTTTACAATGAATAAAATTGATACAATTGCTTTCTATTTCTAGGTTGTCTTCAGCATACCCAAGTCTTCCCAGTGCTAAGAGTGATCGCGGCTAAACCTGAAAAATGTTGGTTTTCAGTCAGGAATGGAACAAGTACACAAACCGACGATAATGCAAAAATACAATAGAATTAACAAGACATGAAAATAGCATATGGAATATAAAGCTAGTAAGAAAACTAATGACATGGCACGGTGGAAAAGTAAAAGAAAAATAAAAAACATCTACCTATGTGGTGTGAAATACCTTTTAATACGTGAACGGCTAGGCTAATACGGCACATATATGATGGCTATCATTTAGTAATTGGCTAACTCATACGTGAGTGTGTATGACTTAGCTATCATTCGGTAATAGTAATTGGGTTTGTTCAGGTATTTACTAAGTATTTCCCCTCCCGACTACTCCGTGTGACGAGTGTGTCAACAAGCAGCAAGATATATGTATAGACATGAAATAAAAAGACTACTATGAATCGAAAAGCAATCAGAAAGTGCACTTGCTTGAGGAACTTAGCTGGAGAAACCAATAACACTATACCACTCAATGAGCCATAATCAATCAACACATGCAGAAGTCTGCGGATGCTGAAATAATAGTACCAACGTTCTCAGAATAGTAAAATTAGCTAGAATTGCCTGTCCTTAAGTCCAATTCTGGACACAGGGCAAAACGTAATTTCGGGCAAAAATAATGTCCGTCGTTGGACCCGCTTTGTACCAAAAGCGTACCAGAGTCAATGGTCTCTAAAGTCGTCAAACTACTTGTCTACGGATCCAGTTTTTCGATACGAACCCAACCGTATGTCCAGAGTTGGATTCCGGCTGGCCGTGCACAAAATGTCCGTTGAGTGGAACCGTGGGGCCCGAAAACGGTGATTTTATCAACTGTCTCAGAATTGGACCAAACTTGGCGTACATGACCAAAAAAACGATACGATCATGTTGGCGTAAGTTTTGTCTCGATCTGACGAGCATGACAAAGTAATTAGAGAATTTGCAAAGTGCACGATACGGTGAATTTTGACGGATACGCATCAAATTTGTCGCGCACACGCGACAAATTTGAATTCCGTCAAAGCCCACACGACCACGAAGCCATTACAGCTTTCGATGCTTTCGGTTCGCGACCACGTCGCCCGGAATGGCGGGACGCATGTCGTGTGGATGAGTTTTCTAGTTTTGAAAATAGATTTTTGGAAAACTTTGGGATTCGATTTATCGACGCATAGTCGATGATTTCAAATTCCGTAAGGAGGGATTCGAAGCCCTACATGTTGTCTATAAACCTATTCAAAAGGATTTTGAAATCGATCACTGTTTTGCAAGAAATTGGGACTCAAACTGGGGACTTTGGGACAGTCTCTATATTCCGAATTTCGAGATTTTTTTGATCTTTGGATCGAATTTTCGAAGAATCTAGCATGACGATGGAATCTATTTGAAGGGAAAAACATAGGGTAAGGTTGTCGACAAACCTGTAAAGACGGTTCGACCATTGGTCGACCGAGTACGACGAGAAGTTATCGCGAAGTCGGCTCCATTGCTGCAACTGCTGCTGTTGCTCCTTTCTAGCACGCGCCTGTGCGCGCGTGACCCTGTCGCGACTTCGCCGACGGTCGGCGGCCGTCCGCGGCTGTGGGTTGGGGTCGCCCACGGCTGGGAGGAAGGTTGGGCTCTGGGTTTAGGGTTTTAGTTTTCGTATGCGTTTCCCTTTATCGATCGCTATGAATACGAGTTCATCCGCTCGGTTTAGTTCTGTTGGAGAATTTAAGAGGGAATAGCTGGGCTTTTGGGTTCATAGGCTGGGCCTGGCTGAGCGGGCCTGTGGGGGGAGTTCGGGCTGTTGGGTCCATATATTTACTCATATATTTCTTTTTAATATGTTGGTCATATATTTTTTGGGCTTAAATTGCATGGCTGTTGGGTCTTACTGTTTGGCTGAGAATTGGTATTGGGCCGGGCTCAGCCTGTGGGCTTGGTCCATTTGGGATTTCTTTTCATTTCTATTTTCTTTCTCTTTTTTTTCCTTAGCAAACAACTAAATAGGTAATATATAAACGTATGCACTTATATACATTTCCATCCACACAAAATTATCAAATAATTTCTAAGGGATTTCCTACATATATACTAATTATTAATTAAAGCAAATATATGCTCATTGTAATTAATGATTAGCAATTACTTGCCAATTACTATTATTCAAAATCATATAAAACTAAATTACTTAGCTACTTTAAAAATACAAGAAAAATAAAATAGGAAATATGTATAGAAATTCCTATAAATTCTTGGGGTTTTACACTATTTATTTGGCTCCCGAAAAATCATACAAATATTTAAAATGCCATTTAATATTGATAATACATGTATTATACATATCATAATATTTAGAAATTATTCGCCAATCCAAAATTAAAATGTGGAGTACATGCATCTATTTAAAATATGTCTAAATGGACGTCTTTGGTCACAATACCCAACTACATGGACTGGCCTTGGTTTGGGTCAGGTCTGACTAGAATAGTACAGTCGGGTCTACTAAAATCAATAATAATAAATAATTAAATAGTTCATCGGTGGGGGTTAAGTCACAACTTAATCTGGTTTTCCTAGTTAGGACACTCATATGGCTTTGCATTCCCCTACCTTGGCTAAACACTAGTCAAAGCACGCATTGCACTATCCGTGCCATGATTCCTAATCGTCTGGTACTTCAAAACTCAACTATGACTAAAATCATCTACCGTAATAATTAACTAATTAATTAATTCTAAGATTCTAAAAATCATAATTTAAATCAAATGAATAATAATAATAAATAATTTAAGATTTTGGGAAGGGAAGCTACAAATCTACCCACCTTAAAAATAATTTCGTTCTCGAAATTCAAATTCATAAATTTCTTAAAATTCAAAGTCTAGTATTCCCTTAATCTCCTCAATTTTAATTTCTCAAAATAGTAGTATCCTCCTTCTTGTTTTGTAACTCCGAAACTCCGAGGACTTCTACCCACCTTAGAGGCTAGGAAATGGTGGCAAGGTTCCTGTCACAGGGCTGGTCGATGGTAGCTACACTTGCCTATACAACTATCATAGCCATGGGAATACTCTGTATCTATCTATCAATTACGAGTTTTCGTCTTTCCAATCAGCAAAAGACAAAAACAATAAAAAGTTCAAAAGATGTCATTGAATACAATTAGTGATTCAAAGGCGAATATATAATTCAAGAGGAATTATCAAGCAATGTGGATGAGATCCTGGATATCTCTATATCTCAGTCCACGTAGGATAATTAAATAAAGAGCGAACCAAATGCATCATGGTTGATCAGACCGTGATATAATGATTCTGATTAGGCAGTATGTTAGCGGGCGTCCCCAATAATCATATGTCTTGAATCAAGCTCGATAAAAGAGTAAGCTTGCAAAACTGGGCTGTAATAGCAGCGTTGGTCAAGATAGTCAAAATATAATTAGACGAGATTTTTGAAAAGATACAGGTAGTTCGAGTTTTGAGAAAATCAAATCCTTACCTGGTGTTCTTACTTATATAGTCTTCCTATAATCTTTCTCTCTCTAAGGCCTTGATCGACTAACGGGTTATGGACTTCTGAGTTCTATTTTCTAAGTAAACCTATTAGTGTCGGTCAATTACCTCGTCAATGGGTCACAAGGACCACATAATGCTTAGGTTGGGAGACATGCTACTCAACTTACAGAAATTATACTAGTATTGGTATTGGATCTTAGAGGGTATACAGGGCACTTTCCTATCCTCTATAATATCCTAAACTTGTAATCACGTCGAAATGATTTCACCGAGAATTGTGCCTCGCCTGTATACTCTGGCTGTGACAAACCCTTGGTTCCGTGATTCAGGTGTGATAGGCTATCAGGTACTCTACTCTATATTGACACAAGGGTATCTAAGATCTAAAGAGGTCAAGAGGACATAGTTTTAGTATGTTCTATAACCTATGATCCTCAATAATTTCATTTTTATGGGTTGTGCCTCGTAGTGTGCTGCTGGCTGCAGTGAATCCAAATTCTCCACTAAATAATTGACGACAGTGTGCTGCTGTCTAAACTTTATGGGTTAACTAATATTTCTCTAAAAATCCATGAGCTTCTAGAGATTTAAACAAGTTTACTAAAATAGAGCGTAGGTACTTGTCCTATCAGTCACTTCATTTAAAATAAAAGATTTAACATGAAGGAATTAACTAAATACGAAAGAAACACAAACGTTCTAGTATCTATTTCCTATGCCTTTCACTGGTTGAGGGAAATCTCGAATCAATCGACCTCGAGATTTTATACGAATAAAAGAATCAGTAATTATAAATTAATTTATTACAGCAAAAATGAATTTAAGTAGGCAATTCTAATTTATGACATAAGGTTTATATTTAAATATAGCAAAAGAAAATTGAGCAGGTTATCAAGGTTATAGCTTTAATTCTGGGAAAATTTAACTAACCAAGTGTATAGTGTATCCACATGGAATCATTGTCATATCCAAAAAGTAAGAGTGTACCTATAGAGATCTAGCAAGCTATCTAAATTGAATAATTCTAAATTGTATGGCCTATCTAACAACCTTAACTATCCAACGGTCAATTTAAACAAGGGACTCCTAGTCCTAGTCATTCTCTTAAATCATTTTAATCCTAGTTTGTGAATGAGCAATTCTTTGTCGCAGGCTCACAATAGTACGACTAATGTACCATCACGAGTTCGCAATTTTTTGCGAAAACTGACCTGCATGGGCCACCATAAAAACTTGTCACGACTAGCACCCACTTTTCCGGATACGAGACGTTTCCAAGCCAGCCTACGTCGCAGAGTCGGCGGTTGAACTCTGTCAAGCCCGTAAGAATAAATGCTCAAAAAATAATATTATTGCTCATTCACATTTCTAGAATTATTACACATTTACAATTAAAGAAAATACAAGATTTTACAATTAATGAAATTGATACAATTGCTTTCTATTTCTAGGTTGTCTTCAGCATACCCAAGTCTTCCCCAGTGCTAAGAGTGATCGCGGCTAAACCTAAAAATGTTGGTTTCCAATCAGGAATGAACAAGTACACAAACCGACGACAATGCAAAAACACAATAGAATTAACAAGACATGAAAATAGCATATGGAATATGAAAGCTAGTAAGAAAACTAATGACATGGCACGGTGGAAAAGTAAAAGGAAAAATAAAAGACATCTACATATGTGGTGAAATACCTTTCAATACGTGACGGCTGGGCTAATACGGCACATCATACGATGGCTATCATTCAGTAATTAGTACGGCTAACTCATACGTGAGTGTGTATGACTTAGCTATCATTCGGTAATAGTAATTGGTTTGTTCACGTATTTACTGAGTATTTCCCCTCTCGACTACCGTGTGAGAGCGTGTCAACAAGCAGCAAGATATGTATAGACATGAAATGAAAAGACTATTATGAATAGAAAGCAATCAGAAAGTACACTTGCCTGAGGTCCTTAGTTGGAGAAACCAATAACAATATACCACTCAATGAGCCACAATCAATCAACACATGCAGAAGTCTCGGATGCTGAAATAAACAGTACCAACGTTCTCAGAATAGTCAAATTAGCTAGGATTGCCTGTCCTTAAGTCCAATTCTGGATACAGGGGCAAAACGTAATTTCGAGCAAAAACGATCCGCCGTTGGACCCGCTTTGCACCGAAAAGCGTGCCAGAGTCAATGGTCTCTAAAGTCGTCAAACTACATGTCTACGGATCCAGTTTTCGATACGAACCCAACCGTATGTCCAGAGTTGGATTCTGGCGGGACGTGCACAAAATCGCCCGTTGAGTGGAACCGCGGGGCCCGCAAAATGGTGATTTTATCAACTGCCTCAGAATTGGACCGAACTTGGCTGACAGGACTAGAAAAACAATACGGTCCTGTTGGCACAAGTTTAGTCTCAATCTGACGAGCGTGCACAAAGTAATTGGAGAATTTGCAAAGTGCACGATACGGTGAATTTCGACGGATACGCATCAAATTCGTCGCGCACACGCAACCAATTTGAATTCCGTCAAAGCCCACACGACCACGAAGCCGTTACGCAACTTTCGATGCTTTCGGTTCACGACCACGTCGCCCGGAATGGCGGGACGCACGTCGTGTGGATGAGTTTTCTAGTTTTGAAAACAGATTTTTGGAAAACTTTGGAATTCGATTTATCGACGCGTAGTCTATGATTTCAAATTTCGTAAGAAGGGACTCGAAGCCCTACATGTTGTCTATAAACCTATTCAAAAGGATTTCGAAATCGATCACTATTTTGCAAGAAATTGGGACTCAAACTGGGACTTTGGGACAGTCTCTATATTCCAAATTTCGAGATTCTCTCGATCTTTGGATCGAATTTGAAGAATCTAGCGCATGACGATGGAATCTAATTGAAGGGAAAAATAGAGGGTAAGGTTGTCGACAAACCTACGAAGACGGTTCGACCATTGGTCGACCGAGCACGACGAGAAGTTATCGCGAATTCGGCTCCATTGCTGCAACTGCTGCTGTTGCTCCTTTCTAGCACGCGCCTGTGCGCGTGCGACCCTGTCGCGACTTCGCCGACGGTCGGCGGCCGTCCGCGGCTGTGGGTTGGGGTCGTCCACGGCTGGAGGAAGGTTGCGGCTCTGGGTTTAGGGTTTTAGTTTTCGTATACGTTTCCTTTATCGATCGGCTGTGAATACGAGTTCATCCACTCGGTTTAGTTCTGTTGGAGAATTTAAGAGGGAATAGCTGGGCTTTTGGGTTCATAGGCCGTGGGCCTGGCTGAGCGGGCCTGGGGTGGAGTTCGGGCTGTTGGGTCCATATATTTACTCATATATTTTCTTTTAATATGTTGGGTCCATATATTTTTGGGCTTAAATTGCATGGCTGTTGGGGCTTAATATTTGGCTGGGAATTGGTATTGGGCCGGGCTCAGCCTGTGGGCTTGGTCCATTTGGGATTTCTTTTCATTTCTATTTTCTTTCTCTTTTTCTTTTTCCTTAGCAAACAACTAAAAGGTAATATATAAACATATGCACTTATATACATTTCCATCCACACAAAATTATCAAATAATTTCTAAGGGATTTCCTACATATATACTAATTATTAATTAAAGCAAATATATGCTCATTGTAATTAATGATTAGCAATTACTTGCCAATTACTATTATTCAAAATCATATAAAACTAAATTACTTAGCTACTTTATAAAAATACAAGAAAAATAAAATAAATATGTATAGAAATTCCTATAAATTCTTGGGGTTTTACACTATTTATTTGCTCCCAAGAAATCATACAAATATTTAAAATGCCATTTAATATTGATAATACATGTATTATACATATCACAATATTTAGAAATTATTCGCCAATCCAAAATTAAAATGTGGAGTACATGCATCTATTTAAAATATGTCTAAATGGACGTCTTTGGTCACAATACCCGACTACATGGACTGGCCTTGGTTTGGGTCAGGTCCGACTAGAATAGTACAGTCGGGTCTACTAAAATCAATAATAATAAATAATTAATAATTCATCGGTGGGGGTTAAGTCGCAACTTAATCTGGTTTTCCTAGTTAGGACACTCATATGGCTTTGCATTCCCCTACCTTGGCTAAACACTAGTCAAAGCATGCCATTGCACTATCGTGCCATGATTCCTAATCGTCTGGTACTTCAAAACTCAACTATGACTAAAATCATCTACCGTAATAATTAACTAATTAATTCTACAATTCTAAAAATCATAATTTAAATCAAATGAATAATAATAAAAAAATAATTCAAGATTTTTGGGAAGGGAAGCTACAGTGATCTCCGTGAACTCTTGATACAGAAGTGGAAGGTTGCAAATCCATCCCTGTTAGCCCAATGATTGTATCATGTTTTTGAATATGGTTAATATGTTAAGTTTAACATTTCATTATCACTAATCTTCATACTATCGCTATAGCATTTCTACTTATACTTATACCTTTGGTGATATATGCCTATTGGTTACATATTAGTGATATGAGCTTATCTATCTTAAATTTAATCGGATTGCCAAAATCAAAACTATGTTTTTGATTGTGGTCATTCAATTAAGTTTAATCATTATGATATCACTAACATTTATGGTATCACCTTAGCATTGATACTTAAACTTCGCATAGTCCTAATGTGCTTTTATCTTATCATTCTTGCTACATGTATATTGCTTTGTTCGTCTAACATGTATTTGTAGAAAAGCAATTAGCAAGATCAATGTGGACATATGCAATGCAATGAAGAAATCATGGTGGGCCAAAGACGATGGATCCCACAAGATCCAAAGGGTTATATAGGCTGTCCAAATGGTTATCAAAGTGGACTATCCAAAGGGTTTTTCAGGGCTGCTAATGGACTGGATTTGTAGGGTGTTTTAGGTTCTCCATGGGACTGTTTATAGGGTGTTAAGGACTAAATGTATGGACAGGTTTAGGCTGAATGTGGACTGTCCAAATGGACTGATTTAGGGACTGGTATTGCTGAGTACTAAGGGGCTTTGCCCCCCTAAAATCCTGCTGCAATAGCAGCATGTATAAGCTACAAAACAGTCCCCTGTGTGGGGACTGTTTCCTTCCATATCAGTCCCCTGGGGGGGGACTGATACCATGTTGCTGCTGCTGTTAGCAGCAGTATCTCCCCTCCCCATTCTCTCAATCTCACTCTCTCTAACTCTCCTCTCCAACTCTCTAATACCCCTCTCTATCACCCTCAATCTCCACTCTCCACCACTGTCTCTATACACAAACCACATACATACTAACACCAACTCCAAACACTCTCAAACCCCTTGGCCGAAATTCTCCCACACCTCAAACACATAATAAATACACTTATATATATATATATATATAATATATATATATATTATATATATATAATATATATATATTATATTAATATATATATTTTTTTTTTTTTTTTTTTTTTTTTTTTTGCTGGCTGTTAGCAGCAGTATCTCCCCTCCCCATTCTCTCAATCTCACTCTCTCTAACTCTCCTCACCAACTCTCTAATACCCCTCTCTATCACTCTCAATCTCCACTCTCCACCACTGTCTCTATACACAAACACACATACTACTAACACCAACTCCAAACACTCTCAAACCACGTGGCCGAAATTCTCCCACACCTCAAACACATAATATATATATATATATATATATTATAAATAATATATATATATATGTATATATATATATAGATATATTATATATTATATATAATATATATCTTATAATATATATATAATCTATATATAGAAAAAATACACATTTATATATATATATATATATATATATATATATATATATATATATATATATATATATATATATATTTCTTATATATATATATATATATATATAATATATATATATATTAATATATATTATATATATATATTCTAATATATAGAATATATATATCTATATATATATATATTAGATATATATTATATATATGGTTATCTATATATATATATATATTATATATATATATATATATAATAGAGAAGAGAGAGAGAGAGACATTACTATATATATATATATATATATATATATATATATATATATATATATATATATATCTATATAATATAATAATATATATTATAATATATCTATAACCTATATATTATATTTTTATTATATATAATATATATATAGATATATAATAGATATATATATATATATTATATATATATATATATATATATTGATACAATATGATACATTGAAGACACATTAAGAATAATAAAATCTGAGATTAACACTAATAAAACATTCACACACATAATATTACATATATCATACATATAAAATTCCTAAAATCAGTCCAAAACCTAAAACTCCCAAAGTGATAAGTTCAAACACAAATAGGTCTCCCTAAAATCTCTACAACAATCCTAAATGGGTTCTTAATGGGGTGGGTCCTATGGGTTCCAAAAATGCATAAATGCAAGGAAAGGGAATATAGAAGAATTTACCTTTTGAGAGTTAGATCCTAAGGTTAAATCCTAAGAAAAGCAAGCTGGACACAAAGTCCCAAGAAATTTGGACACTCTTCCTTCCTTCTTGCTCCCTACTCCAAGTAGACTCCTCCTCCTTGAAGGTTTGAGTGAATTTGGAGAAGAAATGAGAAGAAATGGAGGTGAACTCAAGAGTTTAGGGTTAGGGTTGGGGAAGAACTCATGAAGGGGAAGAAATGAGAATGGAAAATGTGAAGTGAAGAGAGAAGGCTCTCCCCATGGCCGGCCAGGTATAGGGGCCTTTGGGCATTAGGAATTGCCCAAAATGCCCTCCTAAGTCTCCTTAGGTCAATTTTAGGTCATGGAAGAAATTGGGGTTAAAAGGGTCAAGTTAAAATCTCCAAATGGACCATTAAGTCATGTGGGACTAGTCTAAATGTATTTGGACCAATTTGTGAATTTATTGGACCAGGCCTAGCTAAACTCTGGGTCCCAACTAGAATCTAAGCTATTGTTATAGGCAAACTCCACCAAATGAAGATGATCCTCCCAAGAACCTCTAAAGTCCAGGACGCACGTCCGCAGCATATCCTCAAAGTCTGAATAGTCCGCTCTGACTGTCCGTTCGTCTGGGGTGGTATGCAGTACTAACTTGAGCTGAGTGCCCAAGCTGGTCTGCAGACTCCTCCAGAAATGGAAAGTAAAATGGCTATCCCGATCTGAGACGATGCTGACCGAAACTCCGTGGATCCTGACTATCTGCCGCATATACATCTCCGCCAGCCTCTCTGTAGACGTACCCACCTTGAATGGCAAGAAGTGGCCGATTTTGTCAACCTGTCCACGATGACCCAAATCGTGTCTTTCCCTCCTGGAGTACGCGGCAATCCTGAAACGAAGTCCATCGTGATATGCTCCCTTTCCACTCGGTAATGGACACGGCTGCAACAATCCACCAGGCCTCTGCCTCTGCCTTGACCTGCTGACAGACCAAGCATCTAGCTACGAACTGGGACACCTCCCGCTTCATTCCTGACCACCATACATGCTCCCGCAGATCTCGGTACATCTTGTTGGCACCCGGTGTATAGAGTACTGAGATCTGTGGGCCTCCTGCATAATCTGCTCTCTGAGCTCCCCGCTAGGCACACATAGCCTGGCACCGTGCCTCAGGGCACCGTCCTCTGCAAGTAAAAACTCAGGATCCCCCACTCCCATACTGATCTGCTCTCTGATACTCTGAAAAGCCACATCCTGAAACTGAGCCGCCTTGATCCTATCCATCAAGTCTGACTGTATCTGCATCCCCCACAGCTGCATCTACACTCCTGGCACGATCACCTCAATCCCAAGGCTCTCCAAGTCGGCAAGCAAATGCCGATCCATGGTCAACACATGGCTGTCGAATACCTACTCAAGGCGTCGGCAACCACGTTGGCCTTCCCTGGATGATACTGCAGTGCGATTCGAAGTCCTTCATCAACTCCAACCATCTGTGCTGTCTCATGTTCAACTCCTTCTGGGTGAATACATACTTTAGGCTCTTGTGATCTGTGAAGATCTCCACCCTCTCACCATACAGATTGCTTCCACAGCTTCAAAGCAAAAATCACAGCTGCCAGCTCCAGGTCGTGGGTAGGTAATTCTTCTCATGGGAGCGTAACTGCCTGGAAGCATAGGCAATTACCTTCCCGTGCTGCTGCAACACACAACCCAGCCCCTTCCCTGAAGCATCACTATAAATAGTGAATCCACCTGATCCTGAGGGAACGTCAGAATCGGAGCTGTCGTCAGCCGCTTCTTCAACTCATCAAAAGCTGCCTGACACTCCTCTGACCATACATACTCAGCATCCTTCCGGGTCAACCGTGTCAACGGCTCTGCAACCCGGGAGAAATCCTGCACAAATCTCCGGTATTATCCTGCCAGCCCCAGGAAGCTCCTGATCTCTGCAACTGAAGTCGGCGCTGTCCATGCCTCAACTGCCACAATCTTCTTGGGGTCAACTGAGATACCATCTTCAGTCACCACGTGCCCCAAAAATCCACCCGGTCCAGGAAAAACTCACACTTGGAGAGTTTTCCATAAAGCTGCTCCTTCCTGAGAACCTCCACTATCCTCAAATGCTCCTCGTGCTCCTCCTCAGTCTTGGAATAGATCAAGATATCATAAATACTACTACAAACTGATCCAGATACTGATGGAACACCTTGTTCATGGTTCATAAACACAGCTGGTGCATTGGTTAGCCCAAACGGCATAACCAAAAACTCGAACTGCCATACCGCATCCTGAAAGCGGTCTTGGGAATATCCTTTCCCTTCACCTTCACCTGGTGATATCCCGACCTCAGATCAATCTTGGAGAATACCCGAGCTCCGCTCAACTGGTCAAATAGATCGTCGATCCGCGGTAGTGGGTATTTGTTCTTGATCGTGAGGTTGTTGAGTGCCCTATAGTCAATACACATGCGTACTGACCCATCCTTCTTTGGCACAAACAACACTGGTGCACCCCATGGCGACGAACTCGAGCGGATGAAGCCCTTGTCCTGCAGCTCATCCACCTGCTTCTTCAGCTCCACCAGCTCGCTGTTGTTCACCCGATAGACATGCTGAGAAATGGGCTCCGCTCCTGGAACCAAGTCTATCGAGAACTCAATGTCCTTGTCTGGTGGCAGTCCCGGCAACTCCTCCGGGAAAACATCCATAAACTCTGCTATCAAGGGGTGTAGAATCGTCTGCTCCTCGATCGAGACTCCACAGAAGACTCCGCTGCTCTGCTCTGCCTGACGTCTGGAGTACTCGAACTCTGGCACCCCTGGCGCTCTGAACAGAACTCTACCCCCTCTGCAATCGATGCTGGCATGGTGCCTGCTCAACCAATCCATGCCTAGTACTATATCGTAGTTCGGCAATGGCATTACGAGCAGGCTCACCTCCAACTCACGGCCTCCCAAAACTACTCTCCGACCCTTACAAACATCACGCACGAGGATAATGCCACCCCCGATCGTGATCTTGTAAGTCCTAGGCAACGATTCAGCTATGATACCGCGTCTAATCACAAAAAATACTG
The DNA here is from genome assembly GCA_029216955.1 of Iris pallida. NCBI lineage: Eukaryota > Viridiplantae > Streptophyta > Magnoliopsida > Asparagales > Iridaceae > Iris > Iris pallida. The sequence goes on along the minus strand of JANAVB010042620.1, from coordinate 1,183,844 downwards.
AAATGAAGCTATGCGATGCACCGGAATCAAACAATGCAAATGCTGGACTGGAGTCAAGAAGAATCGAACCTGCAATCAGCTCTCCAGTCACCTCTGCATCTCCAGCTGCCACGGCGAAAGCTCACCCCTGCTGGCCTCCCCTGGCCTGCTGCTGGTGCTGGACAAACCTCTGCTGCTACGTCGGCAGGGCTGGTCCCCCTGCTGGCCCACTAGAGCCCTGGCTCTACCTCCCGGAGCTGCTTGTCCCATACGGCACTCCCTCATCTGGTGATCTACTGAGCCCACACTAGGCACAGGCCCAGCCCTTCCTGCACTCACTGGCAGTATGACCACTTCCTCCTACAGTATCCACAAGTGATAACCTGCCTCTGGCCCTGCTGGTGCTGCCTCGGCTGCTGCTGGTGCTGAGCTGGCCTCTGCTGGATCGGCTGAGGCTGGAACTGCCTCGGCTGCTGAAACTGGAAGTGGGGCCTCTTGGCCTGGCCCCCGCTGTTACTGCCTCCAACTGGGTCTCTCCCCTTCTTGAGCCTAAGCTCAAGGTCATCCTCAGCTAACAGGGCTCCCGTCAGGATCTCCTCAAACGTAGCATCTCTGTTCCCCTTGGTCAGGGACTTGACCTCCTTGACCAGACCCTTCCGGAACCGCTGGGCCTTCGCCGTCTCGCTCAACCCCTCGACAAACCTGCCGAGACGGCCAAACTCTCCCGTATACTCCTCAACTGAGAGGCTCCCCTGGACCAAGCTCTCAAACTGGGTCTCCATCTGACTGCTGAATCCGGAAAGAACTTCTTCTTGAAGAAGCCCCGGAACTGCTCCCAAGTCTGCCCTGGTACCTCCACCCTGGGGTCCGACTGATACCAGGTGCGAGCAAGATCTCGCATCTGGCTAACTGCGGCCTCGATCTGAAGGTCTGTCGGAATCCTGGCCAAGCGGAAGATCACCTCCATATGCTCGATCCACTCGTCGGCATATAGGATCCCCTCTGTCCCCATGAAGTCCCTGGGCTCATCTTCTGAAACTGCTCGATCCCTGGTGTCCTCTGCGTTGCACCACCGGTCGAGCTGCGGCTGTCGTGACAGCCAACTCCATGCTTCTATCCTGCCGAGCCTGCTGTCAGTCCATGAACTGTTGAAAATATGCGAACTCTAAGCTACGTCCATATGTCCTGGAGGCGGTGGTGGCTGGAAAGGATCCTCTGGATAGACCGGGTCCTGCCTCCCAGTCGTGGTTATGTCCCCTGCTGCGGCTGCCGAAGTCTCAACACGAGCTGAGGTGACAAGAGCTGCAGTCCCCTGGCCTTGCCGTGCTGGCTGAGAGGTAGCAGTCCCCTCTATAGCATCATCATGGACGGCATGCTGCGAACGAGTCTCTACCATCCTGAAGATAGACAAACAAGAGTATCAATTTCTGAGAAAAGAAGCGAAATAACAAGGCGGACAATTATAATTCAAAGGATCAGCAGACAAAAGGATTTAGATGGCAATAAAAGAAATTTTCCTAAAGTGATTGAGTATCTTAAATTAATGTCCTATATCCTATAGCAGCGTGCAGTGATACTCTAGTTCGAGCACCACTACACTTCTAGTCTAGACCTGCATGGGCCACCACTATAAACGTGTCACGACCCGCACCCTAGAGTAAGGGCACGAGACGTGAATACGCCCAGCCTACGCCGCGTGTCGGCGGTAGAATGTTTCCTAGGTCACAACATCTAGCAATGTAATTATCTAAACAGTTTATACTCCCCGAATGGGGGTGACATAGCATAGAAACTCAATCACAACTAAGGAAGATATAGTACGATATGAATAGAACTCAAGGAAATAAAATAGATAACAATAGTCTAAGATAATCCCAGCAGTACAAGTCTCAGATAAAAGAATATATGCAAACTGATCTCCAAATAGAGTCTAACTAAACATGATCCAACTACATAGATAAAAGCCTAACTATCTAGTCAGTCGGGGGAAGGTCCTCAGCTACTGCTGGATCCTCCTAAGGGTCCAGCTCACAGGTGTCATCAAGGGCTGCCCCTAATAGGTGTCCAGGCAAGCCTCCTCCTCGTCCTCTGTAATATTTTCAACAGGTCCAGTCAGGACAGAGCGAGCACAGTATATCTCAACAATTCATAGCAGGTTAGAAATATAAACATGCAGTAAAGTAAGATACAAGTACTGAAAGAAAAATGTATATAAACAGGAAGAGAACTGTAATGTAATATCTACTATACATAGAGAACTAGCAGTGACTAGTGAGTCAGAGTACAATCATGAACATGTAATGGCCTGGGATGATTCTGATGCTACACTACGAATGATTCTGATACTACACTACTGGTTTTTATTCACATGTCCATTTATACTCCCCCGTACCCCCAATCATACACAGGATCCAGCCAGGTTATGTTATATGATGCTATGTAACAGACCCCGAAGGTGATAGACCCCGAAGGTGATGAACCCCGAAGGTGGTAGACCCCGAAGGTGATACATAGTCCCATAAATGGGATAAGGATTCTAGGAAGACTCTACGATCATAAGAGTATATGTCGTAAGTGATCAAAGAACCAATGAAGCATGTGATACGCCATGTAAGTGAAACGCACAGAACATGTAGTACCTGATGCTCCCTAAGGATAACATCTCAAGAAAGGATCCATAGTACCAATCCGTGTGACCAACGTGACAGTACAAGTAAAGTAATCTACTGCAGGAAATAATTCTAAACAGGATATAAATGATCAGAGAATGTACTCGCCTGTAACTGAGTGTCCGGTATGAAACGTACTGTCCAAGAGTGGTGTCTGGCTCCTAATCAGAACAGCACAAGTCACAACAAGTCCAAAATATCAAAATAGAGTCCTACTATGCATTCTACATGATTCTAGGTCAATCTAGGCCAAAGTCAACTCTTGGTCAACTTTGGTCAACCCTATAAGTCAAACTAGGTCAACCAAGTCAAACCTGAGTCAAACTAGTTTATACTAGTCTAACCAGTCTATTCTAAGTCTAACAGACTACACAAGTCTAATATAGGCTTACTAGTCAAGCAGACACCAATACACCCATAGGCTAATAGACTAGGTCAATAGCTATTAGGCAAAACAATGCATAAACAACCTACCAATCTCCTATACACATGACAATACTTATATCTAGAATACCAAACACATATTACTATATTAATGTAATCTATATAGGTATATACAATAGCATATAGGCTATCCTTAATATCATATACACAAGTCAAAGTATTATAGACTCCTATGTGAAAACCACATACATTATCTATCTACATTTACATTTAAGACAAATATATACATATACATTATACTTTAGACATATGTGCATATATACATGATACATACCTAGGCATACCTATATATACACATCCACATAATACCCATATGTGCATGAGAAAAGGAAAGAATGTGTGTGTGTGTCAATCAAGAGAGTGAGAGTGTTATACAAGGATGTGTGTGTAGGTACTAGGCAACACAGTGAGAAACTTGTTTTCCCAGATATGTGTGTGTGTGGGTATACACTATACTAACAGTGAAAGAGGGGAAAAAGGAGGGTGTATAAACAGTGCACATCACAGTGTCAAGAGTGTGTGTAAAAGGCAATATGTGTGCAGGAAAGCAGTGTAATAATGAAAATCAGTGAGGCAAAACAGTGACTAGAGAATGGGATCAATCCTCAGGTTAGTCCACACAAACCCAGGTCAATATTTAAGAGAACACATGCATTAGTTCACAAAGAAATCCCAAAAAATAGTTAACAGTCCCCCCATATTCAAACTCAGATTTACAACAGTTAAACAGTAAAAAGAACTCACCCAATCTCAGTTAACAACAGTCCCACAAATGTACAGGTTAATACCACATTGGAAGAAAACTTATACAATTCAAATGAGACTCAAACATGCTCTCAACAGATCAAATTAACTCAGTTTTTAGTCTCCTCAGTAAAATCCAGATTTCAAGCCCAAACCTCATCCAAACAGTCCCAATTCGACATACACATAGGAATCATGTAGGGGTTCATGTTAGGGGTTTTATATCATGTAAATAATAGTGATTATTAGGTTAAAAATGATGTCACAGTTCATTTTCTAAAAACTGGAATAGGAAATCAGTACCTAGTATCATAAAAACTGAAAATGGGAATTAAATCAATGAAAAATTGTTAAGATTCAAATAAGGGTTGGTAATACAAATATAGGATGCATACATGCTAGGTGTGGTGTTTATGTCCAAACAAAAGGACACAACGTGTCCAAATGAAATAGGACACAAAATGGGCACACACACTGTTTTAGTGCACTGTGTCGTGCACGTGTGCACGCGTGTCGTGCACACAGCACAGACCAAATCAAGGCACGTGGTCACCAACCTAGGTTCACCAGGAGTCAGGCTAACCACGTGTCACCCTGTATTGTGTCTACGTGTCCCCGTGTCTGAGTTACACTCGCGTGTCAGTGGCAAAAAAGACAGTGCACAGCACTGTGCAAACCCAGTGCACGACGAATTTCTACCTAACCAATGCATGAAACCCAGTAAAAATTGGGGAGCATGGTGTCAGTACATGCCCCAACATTCTTCCAAAAATTCGTGTCAAGACGAAACGTGTCGTGTCCACAAAGGACCCCGAGATGCAAGGGATCACTGTTTCCACGCGCGCGTGTCCAAGTGCGCGCGCACGAGAGCCCCAGCGACACACAAGCACAGGTTGGCTCAGATTTCCAGAAATGGTTGCGATCCTAAATACAAATTTCCATTCAGTTACAATTCAAAAATTCACACAAACAGTCCTCTGTGGCATTACATCAAACACAATGCACAGGACTCAGATACGTGTCCTGTTAGGACACGAAACAACATAAAACCCTAGGGATTCCTATTCCTATAGTTTGGGTAGGTCTAGGGCTCCCTATTGATGCAATAATTTCAGGATTCTATGGTGAGAACAAGAAGTTACCTCAAAGTGTCAAAACCCCTTGAAAACTCTAAAGAGAGATGCTCCTCTTGATGGTGAAACCCCTCTAAATTGTTGGAAAACTGAGAACAAATAATCCACCAGCAAGAAACAATAATTAGAAACTATTGCAACTTGTTTGGATTAAAAAGGATGAGAAATAGATTTATTAAGAATTCTAAAGATGGGAGCTCACCTCTTTCTTCTCTTGCAATAATTTCCTAAGGAAGAGGCTAGCCCTAACTTTGGGAGGCATTAAATAGGATGATGGGTCAATAGTGGCTGCCATGGGCTGATTAGGGTTAGGGTTGGTTCATGGTGTGGGCCTATGGGCTATTAAGCCTAAGTCATTAATCATGACTTATCAAGTCATAAGCCATATTAGCCTACACAACTCCAAATCACCCCTACCTAGTTCCAATGACTTAAACCTCATTACCTTAGGTCAAACCAAGGTTACTTAACCTAGCTAAGTGGCCATAACCTAGATTAGTAACTAGGTGTCTTCTAGTCAACACAAGTCAAAGTCCACTATAGGCCCAAAAACAATTCTCCTAAAATTCACCAAAAATCACCAAAAATCATATTAATTATAATAAATCATAATAATACATAATAATTCAAATACATTCCCAAAATTTAAAAAATGACCAAAATACCCCCAAGCTAGAAAAGTGGTAGTGACAAAGGATCTGGGCCATTAATGAGGATTATGCCAAATCATGTCAGTAATTAATGTTGATTGCAATAAATCTCCATCATGATGATTTGCTGATGTCCGCAAATCTAAATGAATTAATTTAAGTCATTCTCTTGCCACGTGTCCCAAATTATTGGGATCTGATCCAAAATTTGATTATCTTTAGGACACGTGTCCTGTCATCGTTGTTGAGCCGCATAAGGAGCGTTCGTGTTTGGGCCGCATGAAGGTCGTCATGACCGAGCCGCATGAAAGATTTTATGACCGAGCCGCATGAATAGTCTCTATACTCGAACCGCATGAAGGTTGTCATGACCGAGCCGCATGAATATGTTCATGACCGAGCCGCATGGGAGTCTTCATGGTCGAGCTATATGAGAGTCTTCATGGCCGAGCCGCATAGATTTCTTCATGGCCGAGCCGCATGGGGACCTTCATGATTGAACCGCATAGGCTTCTCTGTACTGGCCGTATGAAATCTGGCCGCATAAACTTAACTCGAATGCTGTGAAGATTTTCTCCAGTTCCCTAGGAAGATAGTGCTCTTATGTCAGTTATTATGACTACTTTTCGTCAGGGCTGTCAACTGTCAGCTGTCAGCCGTCAGAGCATTAATTTGTCGGCCGTTAGAGCATTAATTGTTTTGAATGACGCTGGCCGCATGGAGTCCACTCTGTGTTTGAGCCACATGGGACTCTTCAGCCGTATGTGGCCCCTTGGCCGCATGGATCATTTTTCTCTTCTTTTTCATGCTTCTACAAGACCCTTCAAAGTTTTCAATTTGCAAAATTGAAATACTTTGAATAAGAAGCATAATTATGCCAGAGCCGTATGGATGTATTCTGTCCTAGCCGCATGGATTTGACCAGCCACATGATTACCTCAACCGTATTACTCTCTGATCCGTATGGGCTTTTTGGCCGCATGAGCTTCTTACCACGTCTTTCTGCCACGTGTGCAAATCTTTTGGAAATCTTCTGAATTTAATGCTCTTGATTTAGTGTCAGATTTTAAGAGCCACTTTTTGGGCCAGGATCCCAAGAGTCAGGCTATTATTAAGCCGTTTTGCCTCGATGACCGAAGAGTCGGTCATCATATTGCACACGGATCGAGGCGTTCCTTCTTGTCTATAAATAGAAATACTTTCGTTCTGGGAGTCTTCTTTTCTCTCTTCGATCTTTCTAACTCCTTCCTCTCCCAAGCACCCATGGCTTCCAAGAAGGCTGCTGCGTCGAAGGCTGCGAAGGGCAAGGCGGTCGCTTCTGCAGTGGCTGTGGCGACGAACGTGGCCACTCCTCCGTCGGCCGCTGTTCACTCTGTTCATCCCGACGTTCATCCACCTATTACTGGTAAGGGCGTTGCCTTAGAACCCTAACTATCATGGCTCTGCTGCATAATTTATGTGCAAGCCGTATGTACAAGGTTCTTCGATATGACCGCATAAGCATTCGCCAGGGAGGCCGCATGGGCTTGTCATACTCGATCTGAACCGTATATATTTTGGTTTGGGCCGCATGAGCGTAGTTTTTTGAATCGTATAAGCTCATCTGCTTGTAGCCGCATGAGTCTATCTGTTCAGGGCCGCATGAGTCTGCGTGGACTTTGAACCGTATAGTCTCACCTGAATCCGAGCCGCATCAGCGTCTAGTTTTGTCTGTTGAGTCCATGTGAACCTTGAACCACATAGGCCCTTCTGAACCTAAACGCAGAAGCTTCACAAGCTCATCTGAACTTGATTTGTATGGGCTCGTCTGACTCGGAGCCGCATAAGGCTATGATGAACCGAACCGCATGGACTTATCTGGTTCTGAGCCGCAGGAGGCTGTGACGACCCGAGCTGCATAGACTTAAATGATCTTTCGCTTCTTTGTTTGACTATCTTTTAATTTTGTTTCTTTTGTCTTTTTTCAGTGAATCTGCCAGTAAATCCTGCGAGGAAACTTTTGGTTGGCTCGAATCAACTTGCCTCGGATGTGCGACGAGACGATTTAGTTCGTCAAGTGTCAGAGCAGCTCCTTGTTAATGAGCCTTTGGAGCGACTGTTATCAGGGTTCAATCTTTCCAATTCCTTAGTGACATGATGAGCTCCGGGGAGCCAAATGGGAAGTATCTGAGGCCGGTCTTCCTCTTTGGGGATGCATTAATCATAAAAAACTCCCGAGTGCGGATGTCTCCGAGAGTTGGATTTTAATCTGGACAGGATGCGATTCATATCCCCATTATGAAGCGTCATTTCCCTCTTGTGGTTCAACATGATCTTATTGGACAGGCAGATGACGGACTCCCTCACTCCAACCAGACTGGGGATGTTTGTGGGTAACATCCATTACAATAAAACTACTGGGTCAGTACGCGCGATCAAGGATCGGCCAGTCGATCTGTGATGGGGTTAGCTCCGGGTACCTTTATCAACACCCGGTCCTAACTTCTTATTTTTTTAGGCTGATACTTTCCTGAGCCAGCTTGCTCGAAAACGGTCCTATCCTGTTGGCAGATTGGCACTGTCGAACTGGTTATACCCCATTCCTCTGTGGGCTAACCTGACCTCGTAGATTCTGCAGAACTACGAGGCATTTTTGCGAGAAGTCAATCTTTATGATGCTATCCGGGGTACCAGCCACGGATTGCCCATTAATAAGCCGTTGTTCATGGCCCTTCTGGAGATGTATAATCATCGGACATGAATTTTCTTCACACCTGTAGGGAGTTGGGGCTCGCTCTCCATGAGATATATGCTGTCTCCAAGCTTCCCTGGGGAGACGAGCCCTTCGAAGCGTACACTCCAATGAACGAGGAGTTCCAGGATCTAGATCGAAGATTCCCAGGCTTCATTACTGTGTACCAAGAACTGTTATGTCACCATAGTACCTGTCACCAAACGGCTATCAAGAAAAATGATAGCTAGAAGGGGACACTCCAATACCAACTCTTGGGTCTCCTATCTTTTTAAATTTAGTGCTGCTGGCCGAGTTACTTCCCGAGGTCATCAAACTCCTAGAGAAGTAGAAGGCTTGGTGTCGACTGCTAGGAGGTCGAAGTCTAAGGTAAAAAGTTTGGGAGCCATATTGACTCCTTCAGCTATTTTTATTGTGGTACTCGGCGGTTGTCAGAAAGGCACTCTTGGCAGGCTTTTTAATGGTGTGGCTGCGCAATTGTGTGGTTTCGGGAGGGCAGGTTCCATCAAGAGGATCGCCGTCACTTTATTCTTCCCGCCGTGAAGTTGGCCTTTGGGGTCAGGCTGGCTCTTCTTTCGCTATGGTGTGCAGCATTTATCACGGTCTCCGCGCCTTCTCGTCCAAGGTCATTGCTCGTGACGTGGTGACGGACTTTGAACGTATAGAGCTGCCTTATTATTACCTGCTGGGGTGGCTGTTGTTGTATTATCGGTCTTTGATGAGGCCTAGGAGAGGAGACGGTGTTACGGACGACGACGCTTAGACATCGCCATCAGCCTTAGGAATATAGTACCAAGCCGGCGTGTCGGAGGATGCTGGCGAGGGTGGACGGATATGATTTCTTGTATCCGTTCCCCGTTTCACCGACCAGGAAGTGAGGAGTGTCCATGTTGATGGCGTTGGATCTCCTCATTTCTTACCTGAGAAGATACGTTTCTGGTTGCGTAACATTCGCCCGGCGTATTTAGTTTATCGAAACCACAACACTGTGTTCCTGGAGCCCTACTTGCCCAGTAGGTTTGCCCGTCAATTTGGGTACAGTCAACTATTCTTGGGTCCAGTTCTAGCCTGGGATTTGAGGGTAGCATCCTTGATGGGATTAGGGCATGGAGCTACTATGACACTTGTCATACTCGAACTAGTTTCTCAGTTCCTGCAGCAAACGTGCTGGGGAAATCTTGCATATGGCGGCTTATACCATGTTACGGTAAACCAGCCTCCTGTTGATTTTGACCGAGGACTAGCTTCATCGTGGGCACTCATTTGGCGGAGAAGGCTACGGTGTCGAAGGCGAAGAAAAAGGGGCTCCCGTGCCCGATTTCGAGTCCTTTGACACAGTTGAGGGAAGCAACGAACGGACGACGAGGACTCTTTCTTCTGGTAGCAGAGCAGCGGTGGATCAACCGCCCATCATGGCAGATGAGATGATGACGGATCAGCCGTCCGTCGTATTAGATGAGGTGGTAGATCAGTTGCCACCTGTATCAGAGGTGGTGAGGATAGGACCTCTGCCGTGCCTGGTCCCTCACGTAAGCGAGGTAGGCACGAGTCTACTGACGGAGGAGTAGCCTTTTCAGTAAAGAGAGCTGCGGTCAGACCTCATAGGCTACTTATTACGGAGAGGGGTGAGGATGCTGACGGTGCTCCGGAGGTAAGACTATGTTGGAGCTATCTCCTTGTTGTGGCTTTCTTTTTTTCTTGGAGATATGACCTAATCATTTTTTCTTTGCAGGCGTCTGATGAACCAGGCTCTCCTGAACCGTCTGCTGCCCCTGGAGTTGATGGTGCTTGATGCTTTGATTAGCGGTATGTGTGCCGCGGTCCTTTCTGGGGGGGCTCTCTCAGCGGCGGCTGGGGACTCCCAAGTTGCTGAGGCCTCGGTCCGGGGTGACGAAGGTTTCCTCGGGCCTGTCTCCGAGATTGCTGGATTTCAGCAAGGCGACGCCGATCTCGTCGCATCCCCTCCCAAGGGTGCCGGGGCGGAGGAGTCTATTATATTCGACTCGGAGGCCACTGGTGGAGAGGTTGTGGTGGCCGTAGGCGAACCTCAGCCTCCACACTCTTCTGCTGGTAAGATAAGCCAAATATTGACTAGTGAGGGGGCTCATTTGTTCTATCAACATATCCTCCAAGTCAAATCGATTCATGGTTGTCTTGGCCCTACAGGTCCTGACCCTTTACTTCCCACAGCGGATGTTCTTGGGAAGGCTCGGCTTGCTGCGATATGGGGAAAGGGGCGTTTCTTCTCCTTTACCGACTCATGTCGAGGGGCCTCCTGCCAGTTCCGGGCAGATAGGAGTGGAGCTTGTTCCGGAAGCGATGGTCTCCGCATCATCCTCCGCTGCTTATACGGCTTCGGAGATTGACTTCTCGGCCCTGCCGAGCATTCAAGTTCTGCGGACTGAAGAGGAGTTGGCGATGTTCAGGCATCCTTCCGCACGGAGTTTGTTTCCCTCGTGGCAGGAGCGGCAGATTCTGTCACGTCTTCTTCAGTGTTGCCAGCTACACTCCCGTTGACGTCGGCTTCTTCGGAGGCTCTGGACGAGGTGTCGCAGGATGTGGTCGATAGCTTCTATCCATTTAAAGAGGGGCGTAGATGCTGTCGTAGAACGGGGATCCCTTTTTCTCTATCCCTGCGGTGCGCTCGGGGTCAGATTGAAACTTTGAATACTCTTCCTGGCAGGTGGGGTTGGCAGCGCTCCTGGAGCCCAAGTTGGCAGAGGCTGATCAGCTCGTGACCAGATTGCTGGTATTACGGCAAGCTGACTTGCCTGCTGCGATTGAGCGGGAGCAGGGCATCCTATTGCCGCTCGGATAGGATAAAGCTCGCTCGAGACACTGTCGGGCCAGTTGTGAAGGGGGACCTTGACAAGCTTTCCGCTTCGTATGACAGGCTAGGTCGTCGAAGTCAAGCTTGTAGGGCTCGGGAAGAGGCTGCTTCTCGCGGAATAGCTGACACGAAGGAGCGGATTCTCGCACTTCAGAGGGAATTGGCTTCCTAGAGTTGGAGCTGAATGCTGCTTATGCGGAACAGGAGTCAATCGTTCGGGAGACCGAGAAGGTTTCCCGATCTTCTGTTAACTGGAGCGGGCTTTCAAGAATTTGAGGACAACTGGCAAGCTCACGCTCATCTGGAGGACGCGGCGCTGACCCAAGAGGCGGAGCGTCGAGCTAAACAGAGGTTTGAGCGGTCGGTTGCCTTGCTGGCAGACCGTCTCACGGTGCTATGTGCCCCAAAACAGTGATCGTTTTCTGTTTTCTTCTGCTGTGTTTTTTTTTTTTTTTCTATTTTGTAAGGGATGTGATCCCAAATGATGTAGCACTTTGAATTCTGAATAAATGAGCGTGTTTCAACTCATCTTCTCTTTCTTGTACTCATGGTGTTTGTGGAATTGAACCTGCTGGGGATTATTTGTGGACCTGTTACCCTGGGCGTACCTTGGTTTTAGGTACGAGTAACAAGTTTTGGAGAAGAATACCTAGAGCAACTTCGCGATAAGACAGCTATAGAAGTTTTTGGTATTCGAGAGAATGTCGGGAAGCAACTGGGCTCCCAGGCATGATAGGGAAGGGATAGGCGTGTACTGGAGACCCAGTACAGCATCTGTGGTCGACTGAGGACATTTGTGGTCATCAGAGGACATTTGTGGTCAACAGAGGACATTTGTGGTCAGCAGAGGACATTTATGGTCAACAGTGGACATTTGTGGACCTATTATCCTTGTCGTACTCCGGTTGTGGGTACAGATAATAGGTTGAAAGGAACCGACATGCTTACTCAGAGGTAATGAGGACATGGCAAGTATGAAGGTTTCTTCTACGGAGCCTTCCACGCAGAGGTAATGAGGACATGGCAGGAGTGGGCTTAATGAAGAGGGGGTACATAAAATGACTCAGAGGTAATGAGGACATGGAAGTTTTATGTAGGGGGTGATTTGTTTTTGGCGAAAGTGAAACGAATCAGAGGTAGCATCGACATGGTCGTTTTGGAAGTTTGTGGACCCGTTACCCTTTTTGTGCACTGGGAGTGCGGGTAGTGGATATGAGGGAGGATCTTATAGGAAGAAAGTTCAGAGGTATGATCATACATGACTTACTATCTGAAAGAGTGACCGGGGTGTGAGTTCAGGGGCACCAGCGGGTACATGACTCGATATTGTGAAAGTGTGAGTTCAGTGGCACCAGCGGGCACATGACTCGATAATCTGGGATTTATGGATGTGAGTTCAGCGGCACGAAAGGGTACATGACTCGGGAATCTGGAGAATGGTGAGTGTGAGTTCAGCGGTACCAGCGGGCGTGACTCGAATGATTAAAAATATAGGAATGAGTTCAGAGGTACCAGCGGGCACGTGACTCGAATGATTGTAAATAGGAATGAGTTCAGAGGTACCAGCGGGTACAACTCTATGCATGGAACCAGAATGTAAGTTCAGTGGTACGGGAAGGTACATAACTCGACACTCTGAGATGTCTCGAGGATTTGTTTAGACATAATACTTCTTCAGGAACTTGCCGTTGATGGGCAACATGAGTAAGTCTCCATTTTGTTTTGCGAGGCGGTAGGCGCCGTTGGAGAAGAGCTTCGATGATGAACGGGCCTTCCCATTTTGGTTGGAATTTACCGACGGTTTTATGCGTCGTAACCATCGGCCTCCGAACCGCCAGAACGAGATCGCCTACTTGGAATGTTCTGACCTTGACCTTCTTGTTGAAAGCTCCGGAGATTCTGGCCTGATATAGTTCGATTCGCTGTTGAGCTAGCAGGCGTTTCTCGTCTAGGGCCTCCAATTCCTGTAGTCGGCGATGGTGGTTTTCGTCTGTCGTCAACTGATGTGTGAGAGCGACGCGGAGTGAGGGGATCTGAGTCTCTAATGGGAGAACTGCCTCACTTCGTACACCAGGGAAAATGGTGTATTCCGGTGGTTGTTCGAACTGTGGTGCGATACGCCCAAAAGTATTCGCCGAGCTTCTCGTTCCAATCGCTTGTTAGAGGACACGAATTTCTTGAGTAGCTTGATTATGGTTTTATTGAATGCTTCTGCTAACCCGTTGGCTGCTGGGTTGTAGGGTGTTGAAGCAATATTCTGAATTCGGTGCTTGTCGCAGCTTGATTATGGTTTTGTTGAATGCTCCTCGAACTGGGCTGCCTTGATCTTGTCTATCAAATTTGACTGAATCTGCATCCCCCATAGCTGCATCTGCACTCCAGGCACGATCACCTCAATCCTAAGGCTCTCCAAGTCGGCAAGCAAATGCCGATCCATGGTCAAACATATGGCTGTCGGATACCTGCTCAAGGCATCGCAACCACGTTGGCCTTCCCGGATGATACTGCATACAATATCGAAGTCCTTCATCAACTCCAACCATCTGCGCTGCCTCATGTTCAACTCCTTCTGAGTGAACACATACTTTAAGCTCTTGTAATCTGTAAAGATCTTCACCCTCTCACCATACAGATAATGCTTCCACAGCTTCAGAGCAAATATCACTGCTGCCAGCTCCAGGTCGTGGGTAGGGTAGTTCTTCTCATGGGGACGCAATTGCCTGGAAGCATAGGCAATCACCTTCCCGTGCTGCTGCCAACACACAACCCAGCCCCTTCCCTGAAGCATCACTATAAATAGTGAAACCACCTGATCCTGAAGGCAATGTCAGAATCGGAGCTGTCGTAAGCCGCTTCTTCAACTCATCAAAAGTTGCCTGACACTCCTCTGACCAAACATACTCAGTATCCTTGGGTCAACCGTGTTAACTGCTCTGTAACCCGGAGAAATCCTGCACAAATCTCCGATAATACCTTGCCAGCCCCAGGAAACTCCTGATCTCTGCAACTGAAGTCGGCGCTACCCATGCCTCGACTGCTATAATCTTCTTGGGGTCAACTGAGATACCATCTCCAATCACAACGTGCCCCAAGAAGTATCCGGTCCAAGAAAAACTCACACTTAGAGAGTTTTCCATAAAGCTGCTCCTTCCTGAGAATCTCCAGCACTATCCGCAGATGCTCCCGTGCTCCTCCTCAGTCTTGGAATATATCAAGATATCGTCTATGAATACCACCATAAACTGATCCAGATACTGGTGGAATACCTTGTTCATAAGGTTCATAAACACTGCTGGTGCAATGGTTAGCCCGAACGGCATAACCAAAAACTCGAACTGCCCGTACCGCATCCTGAAAGCGGTCTTGGGAATATCATCCCCTTCACCTTCACCTGGTGATATCTCGACCTCAGATCAATCTTGGAAAATACCCGAGCTCCGCTCAACTGGTCAAATAGATCGTCGATCCGCGGCAGTGGTATTTGTTCTTGATCGTGAGGTTGTTGAGTGCCCTATAGTCAATACACATGCGTACTGACCCATCCTTCTTCGGCACGAACAACACTGGTGCACCCCATGGCGACGAACTCGAGCGGATGAAGCCCTTGTCCTGCAGCTCATCCACTTGCTTCTTTAGCTCCACCAGCTCGCTGTTGTTCACCCGATAGACATGAGAGATAGGTTCGCTCCTGGAACCAAGTCTATCGAGAACTCTATGTCTCTGTCTGGTGGCAATTCCGATAACTCCTCTGGGAAAACATCCATATACTCTGCTATCAAGGGGTATGGAATCGCCTGCTCCTCGACCGAGACTCCACAGAAGACTTCCCTGCTCTGCTCTGCCTGACGTCTGGAGTACTCAAACTCTGGCTTCCCTGGCGCTCTGAAGAGAACTAAACCCCCTCTGCAATCAATGCTGGCATGGTGCCTGCTCAACCAATCCATACCTAGTACTATATCGTAGTTCGACAATGGCATTACGAGCAGGCTCACCTCCAACTCACGGCCCAAAACTACTCTCCGACCCTTACAAACATCACGTACGAGGATAATGCCACCCCCGGTCGTGATCTTGTAAGTCCTAGGCAACGATTAGCTATGATACCGTGTCTAATCGTAAAAGATACAGATATGAAGCTATGCAAAGCACTGGAATCGAATAATGCAAAAGCTGGATTGGAGTCGAGGAGAATTGAACCTGCGATCAGCTCTCCTATCGCCTCTGCATCTTCAGCTGCCATGGCGAAAGCTCGCCCCTGCTGGCCTCCCCTGGCCTGCTGCTGGTGCTGCATAAACCGCTGCTGCTGAGTCGACAATGGTCCCTTCTGCGGTCCCCCTGGAACCTTGGCTCCAGCTCCTGCTCCCTGTGCTATCCTGCCAGTATACTGAGCGCAGTCCCTCATCTGATGGTTCGCTGCTCCGCAAAGAAGGCATCTACCCAACCTCTTCCTGCACTCGTCCCATCCGTGCCCTGGCTTCTTGCAATAAGTACAGGGGGTGGCCGGCTGCCTCGGTGCCTGCTGCTGCTGTACCCTCTGCTGATGCTACACTGGCTGATGCCTCGGCTGCTGAAACTGCTGCGACTGGAACCTCTGCTGCTGGTGCTGCTGCTGCTGAAAGTGCGACCTCTTGGCCGGTCCTCCGCTACTGCTGCCTCCCTGGAAGTTTCGCCCCCTCTTGTGCCTAAGCTCAAGATCACTCTGCAGCTAGTGTGTCCACCAGGATCTCCTCAAATGTAGCACTGCGGGCGTTCTTGGTGTAGGACTTGACCTCCTTTACCAAGCCCTTCCGGAACCTCCGGGCCTTCGTCGTCTCCGACAAGTCCTCTACAAATCTGCCCAGGCGACAGAACTCTCCTGCATACTCCTCCACAGACTGACTCCCTGAACTAAGGCCTCGAACTGAGTCTCGAGGGCTTCCACAGCTGCCTCTGGGAAGAACTTCTCCTTGAACAGCTTCTTGAATGCTGCCCAAGTCTGTCCTGCTGTGCCGACCCTCGGGTCGGTCTGGTACCATGTCTGGGCCAGATCCTGCATCATGCTGGCCGTTGCCTCTATCTGGAGCCTCGTCGGAATCTTAGCCAGCCTGAAGATCTCCTCCATATGCTCGATCCACTCATCGGCATACAGGATCCCCTCTGTCCCTCGAAAATCTCTGGGTGCATCTTCTGGAAGTCCTGGATGCCCTTCTTCCGCGGCTGGTACGGCTGCGGGGCTGCCGCTGGCTGAGCTATGACCCTCTCCACTGCTGTCACTGCCAGCTCAATGCCTCGAGTGAGCTCTGCCGTCTGCCTCTGCTGGGTCTGCTGACCCTCCATGTACTCTGAAGAAGGCTAGCAGCTGCACTGCGTCTACTGTCCCTGGAGGTGGCTGCTGGTAAGGATCCTCAGGGAGAACTGGGTCCTGCCTCCCTGCCGGTGGAAGCATACCCCCTGCTGCTGCTGCCGGGGCCTCAATA
Organism: Iris pallida; assembly: GCA_029216955.1. NCBI lineage: Eukaryota > Viridiplantae > Streptophyta > Magnoliopsida > Asparagales > Iridaceae > Iris > Iris pallida. The sequence goes on along the minus strand of JANAVB010042620.1, from coordinate 1,167,208 downwards.
CGAGCGAAGGTGGCAGGAGCTGCAGTCCCCTGGCCCTGCTGTACTGGATGGGAGGTAGCAGTCCCCTCCATAGCATCCTCATGAATGGTACACTGCGATCGAGTCTCTACCATCCTGAAGATAGGCAAACAAGAGTATCAATTTCTGAGAAAGAAGCAAAATAACAAAGGCGGACAATTATAATTCAAAGGATCAGCTGACAATAAGAATTTAGATGGCAATAAAGAAATTTTCCTAATGTGATTGAGTACCCTTAAAAATTTATGTCCTATATCCTATAGCAGGCTGTAGTGATACTCTAGTTCGAGTACCACCACACTTCTAGTCTTGACCTGCATGGGCTACCACTAAAAATGTGTCACGATCCGCACCCTAGAGTTAGGGCACGAGGCATGGGTACGTCCAGCCTACGCCGCAGTGTCGGCAGTAGTACGCTGTCCTAGGTCACAACATCTAGCAATATAAAGCTTAAACAGTTTATACTCCCCGATTGGGGGTGACATGATAAAGTAGACTCAATCACAACTAAGGAAGAAGAAGCACGATATGATATAAAACTCAAGGAAAAACAGATGATAGCATAGCTGATAGATAGAAAATGAAACTGCTGAAAAGAAAGGAAACAACCCAAGTACATCAGAAAGTCTAAGTGTCTAAGATAATACAAATCCAGATCCCAAGTATCAATAAGTACAATCATCCATGAAATACTGAAATGAAAGTATCCTAGTCTAAGGATGTGTCATCCACAGCTAGTGGTTCCTGCTGCTGGTCCAAGTCTGTACTATCATCTAGAGTAGCCCCATAATAAGTAGGGCATCCAGCCTCGTCCTCATCCTCTGTAATATTTCAACAGGTCCAGTCAGGACGGAGCAAGTACAAAACATCTCAACAAGTCATAGCAGAAAAGAAAATGTAATCATGCTAGAGAATAAAATACAGGATCCGAAGAAATAGCATAATGTAAAAGAGAGACTGTAAGTAAATATCTATGATTATATAACGAGAGACAGTGCTAGTGATTTAGAGTACAGATGAACATGTGAATGGCTTAGGACTGATTCATGACTACACTAAGAGTGATTCATCACTACACTACTTTGGATATTATTCACATGACCATTCATACTCTCCCGTACCCCAATCAATACACAAGGATCCAGTCAAGTTACGTTAAGATTCATGACTAAACTACTACCCGTATAGGGTGATTCATGAATGGATTCGTGAAGGCTCGGTGATCATGTGAGTACATGAGTCACTAGCTGATAACGAAGATTCATGATAATAGAAGCAAGATACGTGATGTAAGTGAAACACACCGAGCAAAAGTATCTGATGCACCCGAGAGGGATAACATCTCATGAAGGGATCCATATAGTACCAATTCGTGTTACCAACGTGTCAGCATCAAGTAAGATAGTCTAAAGCAGGAAATATAATCCTAAACATGATATGAAATGATCAGAGAATGTACTCGCCTGTAACTGGTGAATCTGAGAGAATATAGACTGTCCGAGGAGTGGTGTCTGTCTCCTATAGAACAGTGCAAGTCACTATGAGTCTACAATGATAATAAGATGCAAATAAATGCATTCTACAGGAATCTAGGTCAATCTAGACCAAAGTCAACTCTTGGTCAACTCTGGTCAACCCTAGAAGTCAAACTAGGTCAACCAAGTCAAACCTAAGTCAAACTAGTCTAACTAGGTCTAACAAGCCGTTTCTAAGTCTAACTAGACTACACAAGTCAATTCTAGGCCCACTAGTCTAATAGACACACCATAGGCCAATAGCACATATGGAAGTATATGAATATCCCTATATACATATAGGCTAATATACCCATATGCCTACCTATATAATATATATATAATCACACATTTACAAGAGAAAATATATATATACATATATATGTATATATATGATACACACATATGTGAAATAAAGAATAACCTAGAAAACAACCTATAGGCTAAAGGGTATATACTACATTACCATATATGATACACATAACAGTATAAACAAAACATTGAGAGGGGCACTCAAGTGCATATGTGTATGTGTGTGTGGGCTAGAATGAAAGGGGTGTGTGTGTGTGTGAAAAGTGTGAGGGAGTGAACTGTGAGTGATGTGAACACATGAAGGCATAGTGTGTGTGTGGTGATGAGTGAGTGAACTGAAGCATGGGGAAATCAGTGAGTGAGTGAAATGTGAGTGATGGGGGGGCTGTCCCAGTGTGACAGGAACCACAGTGTTGTGTCAATGTGATGCATGTGACAGAGACTTAATAGGATAGGGTGTGTGTGTTTATGAGAGTGCAGGAATTTAGAACAGTGAAGTGAGAAAAGAGAAGGAAACAACTTATAGAACTCCCTATATAGTACACAAGCTTGTGTCAAAACAAAATTTAGATTAACATATCTCAGTTCAGAAAAAATAGGAAAGGAACCTAATTCATTTATCAATCAAACAATTCTTAGGAAAAAAACATTCAAGTTCCCATTGAATCCAATTCAAAGCCAAAACACCTCAAAATCGACCCACAAGTAGAATTCATATAGGAGGACTATATTAAGGACTTAAACAGTAATTAACAACAATCAAATGGGCTAAAAAGTCAATTCAAATTCGATTATTCAAAACTGGAAAAAAAACTGGAAATGCTGAAACATGGCTTGTATCAGAGTTTTAGGTGTATTTGGAAATTGATGCACATATTCAAACTAATATGGGTAATTAGTGGTTGGTAAATAACTAACAGCATATACACGTGTCGTGTGATGAGTTTGTGTCCACAAAAGTGGACACAAACGTGTCCATTCAAGTTAAAACCCAATCGGGCAAAACTGGACACAGAGACTGGACAGTCTCGTACGGGCGTGCACGCGTGTCGTGCACCCTATACACGCCATCCCAGGCCTCGTTCGTGTCCCCACCTAGGCTAGGTCTAGGTGCTCGTGTCTAGGTGCCTGCATCGTGTCTAGGTGTCGTCGTGTCCACGAACCAGAGCCGTATCAGTGGCTAAAATATACAGTGTGCACAGTACAGCGGATCCCCGTGCGGCCAATATCTCACCAACCTATACACGAAGTCCCATGAAACTTGGGGAGCATGGTGACAGTGGGTGCCCCTCTGCTCCCATAAAGTTTATGTCAAGACACACCATGTCGTGTCCAGAAAAGACCCCGAGGTGCAGGGGATTACTGTGGCTGTGTGCGCGTGTGCACGAGGGCGTGTGCACGAGTGTCCTACAGACACGACACAACCACGAAATCACCTCAGAGTTACAGAAATGGATAAGCGACATTAAAACACGATTTTCATTCAAAAACAATTCAAAAATATCACAAAAAGATTCACTGTGGCATTACCACAAACACCTAGCTCAGGACACTGATACGTGTCCTGTTAGGACACAAATCGACACAAAAACCTGGGGATTCCTATTCCTATAGTTAGGTTAGGTCTAGGGCTCCCTATTCATGCAATTAAACCAGAATTCTATGGTGGAAATGGAGAGTTACCTCTATGTATCAAAACACTCCAAAAAGCTCAAAGAGTGATGTTCTTCTCAATGGTGAAACTCCTCCAAAGCTCCCAAAAACTGAGAACACTCAATCCCAACAGCAAGTAAACAATAATTAGAATCTATTGCAACTTGTTTGGATTAAAAAGGAGGAAAAATGGATTTATTATGAATTTCTAAAGATGGGAGCTCACCTCTTTCTTCTCTTGCAATAAATTCCTAAGGAAGAGGCTAGCCCTAGATTTGGGAGGCATTAAATAGGATGTGATAGGTCAATAGTGGCTGCCATGGGCTGATTAGGGTTAGGGTTGGTTCATGGTGTGGGCCTATGGGCTATTAAGCCTAAGTCATTAATCATGACTTATGAAGTCATAAGCCATATTAGCCTACACAACTCCAAATCACCCCTACCTAGTTCCAATGACATAAACCTCATTAAATTAGGTCAAACCAAGGTTACTTAACTTAACTAAGTGGCCATAACCTAGATTAGTCACTAGGTTTGTCTTCTAGTCAACACAAGTCAAAGTCCACTATAGGCCCAAAATCAATTCTTCTAAAAATCACCAAAAATCATATTAATTATAATAAGTCCAATTAATAAATAATAATTCTAAATAATTCACAAAATTTTAAAAATGACCAAAATACCCCCAAGCTAGAAAAGTGGTAGTGACACAAACCACATTTAGTTAGGATTTATCTTGAACGAAGTTGACTTCATTTGTAAGTTCTTGAAGTCCTTTTTCCTATTGAAGTAGAATTTTTTTTCTTGTCCTTCTATATCAGAATTGATCATGTTTTCCTTAGCAAACTGTTTGGACAAAGAATCTACTTTGATCTTATTTATAGCTTCATTCTCAATGTGGAACACATAAGATCTTTCAGCTTCACTTCTTCCTTCTACAGTACATGTCAGTTGTCAAGAGATTCCAGCTCGTAGGAAGTGTAGAGAGTATAACTCCTATTATGAACTTTTCAGCTAGAGGCATATTCTTTTCCTCTTAACTTATGTTGAATCTTTATGAGCTCCTTCACCTGGGCATTACAGTCATTTTGTTTTTAAATTCCATTGACATGAATTTGTTAAGGATATAGACCTTGGAGATATTCTTATCGTGTCCTTGAACTATTTTTGAAGAGACTCGTATATGTCTCGTGTCTTCTCCAACTTGGCTATTGGATTCGGCCATGAATCCTATAAGTTAAGGATTAACAACGTACAAAGATTATTATCTCACTTCTACTGATTTTTTGCAATAATAAAAGTAGCAAAAGCTTCATATTATTTGCCTTTCAAATCATAGATTTTGTTTTAGACAGAACATACTCCCTATTGACAAGCTGAAGATTCAATCTAACTTTTCTCTTCTAGTAATTATACTTCTCACCGTCAAACATTTCAATGGAAGCTAGTGTCCAGAAATCTTTTACATCTTGAATTTTGATGAGATTCTTGCTGACTTAGTGAATCACAGGAATCTCGCTTTGAGATTGTTGTAATATCAGAATAGTCAATGAAGACTTAACCACAAAAGGTTATGAAACAAGAAGTCAAACTTGCTAAGAGGCTAACAACAATAAAAAATTTCTCAAAACCTGTTGAACAAGTGGAAAGCAGTTATAAAAGCTTTAAGGATTTGCTAATCAAGTTAGTAGAAAAGCCTGGTAGGGTGGTCAGAATATCATTTCTCAAAATGAGATTTGACCGTCTTTCGTGTCGATTAATTCGCTCCAGGAACCAACAAGTCCTAATTAAACTAATATCGCAATCAAAGTTCTGGAACTTTCTCCTTATCATATTCCTTTATGGAGCTAGCATTAATGCGCTGATAGATCGACCAATTGGACTACCGCTTGAGCGTTGTTGTAAAAAAACATTGGAAGCTCCTAGTGCAATCTTTTATTTTCTTTTTCTTTCTCTTTTCTTCTCACTTGTTATGTTCCTTTATCACCATGTTTTGGTTTTCTCCTTATATAGGAGAGCCACCCACTGATTAATTAAAAAACTTAACATCCCACTAACAACGTAGACAAACAATCATAACTCCTGGAGAGGGCAGTTATGAACTGAACAATTAACTTGCAACAATATAGACTAGCAAAACAACGGATTTACACAACAAATGCAACTACACACGAAACTTACCCATAATGAGGCTTCTGAGAGAAGATACAATAGCAAAGCTACATGTGAAGCTTCCAATGAGGCTACATGCAGAGCTAGTCGCAAGGCAACCAAAGAAGCTACTCGCTTAGCTAGCAAGGAGGCTACCTGTGTAGCTTGAAACGAGGCTACATACATAGCTACTGGCACTTTCCTGCCCTAACTTCTTGTCTAACACGAACATGAGATAGTGCAAAGTGCACCATCAAAGTACCAATTTATGCTCTATGTCCGACTATGAGCTAGGCCTAGCCCCAAAGAATATCTCCAAGAAAACTCTATCATACTTACCACCATGAGCTAAGACACAACATATGTACAAGTCATAAATGAGTGATCATATATGACCCTCTAGTCTAGTGGTTAGTGGAGAGGCATGCGGCCCGAGTGGTTGAGTATTCGATCCCCAGTGGGGGAGTGGAGGGGATTAATTACCAAGGGCCTATGTGTCCCTTTATATATATATATTATATATATATATATATATATTATATATATATATATATATGCACCTCAATTCCATTGAATCGAACCACTTCCCGTTGCTCATCGATGTCAGCAGAAACTAACCAGCCCAAGAAAAGCTTTTGATTCCTTGCTTTATGGACCCACCACCTGTAGTTTAGGGATACAATAACTTTATGGACCCACCACCTGTAGTTTAGGGATACAATAACGGCGGCCTGGAGTGGCCCCGTCGACCCTGACACGCTTTATCGTATGGCGGCCAAACTGAAAGCTACCCGAAAAGCTCTCGCTCGATGGAGCAAGGAGGCATATGGAGACATCTTCCAGGCGGTCTGATCAGCTGAAGACGAAGTCTCTCGTGCGAAGATAATGTTCGCCCGTGAAGGATCACCCACGGCTCATGATTCCCTCAAAATCACTAGAGCGCTTCTGAAGTACCGCCTTAAAGTTGAAGAGGAATTCTGGAAAAAAAAAGCCAGGCTCACCTAGGACATTGAAGGAGATAAGAACACGAACTACTTCCACTCTTGCATTAAGGGGCGCAGACAACAACTTATCCTTCATTAGATTATCGACGATAGCAGCAACACTCTTAAAGATCAAAGGGGAATTTAGTCGGCCGTATCTTCCTTTTATTTTAAATTGTTCACCAAAGAAGCCATTCAGAAGGATGAGACATTACTGGCGGCTATCCCGCGCCTTATGGAGGACAGCGACAACTACCATCTGCAGCTCCAGTCCTCCAAACTTGAGGTTAAAGATGTTTGGTCGTTGAACGAGCATAGTGCCCGGGCCCAAACGGCTTCACCGGTGACTTCTTCAGATCCTACTGGGACATTATCAAGATGGACATCTATGAGGCGGTACTTGTTTTCTTCCAAGGATCCAGATACCTCAAATAGATTTCCAGTGTCAACTTGATTCTGATCCCCAAGAAGAACAACCCAGAAACCTTCAAAGACTTTCTCCATCTGAGTTTGTGCACTTTCACCAACAAAATCATCTCCAAGGTCATCTCTAATCGCATGTCTGGCTTACTCCCCAAAATCATCTCCGAAGAGCAAAGCGGATTCGTCTGTGAACGTAACATTTTAGACAACATTTTGTTGACACAAGAGATGATTAGTTGTATGAAATTCTCGACCAGGGGAGGCAACATCGACATCAAGGTGGACATGGAGAAAGCCTATGAAAGGCTTGATTGGCAATTTATGATCTAGGTATTCAGGGCCTTCGGCTTCTCTGAGACTTGGATCGACATCGCCTGGAGATCGATCAGCAACACGTGGTTCTCCACCGTTGTCAACGGTCAAGCCGACAGATTTTTCAAATCGTCCTGTGATGTTAGACAAGGTGACCCTTTATCGTCCACCATCTTCATCATCGCCGCTGAAGCGCTGAGCCGAAATCTCAACCTTATGACCAACACCCCTCGCTTCCAGCACTACCACACTGCTAGCGGCTACCCAATCATCACTCACCTTGCCTATGCTGAAAACATCCTTATCTCCTCCTCTGGAGATGTCAGGTCGGTCGAGGTGGTCTACAATACGTTGCAGAGATACACACAATGCTCCAGACATCGCATCAACCCTAACAAAAGCTTTATCTATGCTCACCATGCCGCAGACAGAAGACACACAACCCTGTTAACCAACATCACGGCCTTCTCCGTCTTCTACCCCACTTTTTCCTACCTCGGGTGCCCGTTAGTGTACAGTAAATCCAACTCGGGTCTCTTCGATGAATTACTGGACAAAATTAGGAAGAAGCTTGAGCGCTGGCATAATGCAACCATGTCGCCTGGCGGAAAGACCATCCTTATCCAGCATGTTCTTTCCTCCATCCCGATTTACACCCTGGCTGCCTGCTCCACCCCAAAATAAAATTCCTCACCAACATCGAAAACCTCTTCACTAACTTCTTCTGGGGCTACTGCGAAGGTAAAGACAAGCATCATTGAGCTAGCTGGAATATCATGGCCAGACCCACTTCTGAAGGAGGCCTTGGGTTCGTCGACATATGCTCGATGAAGATATGGTGGAAACTTTGAGATAATTGCACCATATGGACCCGCTTCATTAAGGCCATGTATTACAAACATTCGTATCCATTTGTCGCCACTCCCAACAGTAGATCATCTGCTTCCTGGCGTCGCATCCTCATCGTTAGGAGACTGGCCGAACCACTAATCTGGTTAAGGATGGGATCGGGTGAATCCTCATTCTTCTTCGAGCGGTGGTCAGGAGACAACCTCCTTCAACCTTCCTCGTGTACCCCCACTACCAACTCTATCAGGGACCTATTGACAAACGAAGGGGATTGGAACTGGAGATGTGTGAGTGCATGGATCGGAGAGGATCCTGCCACTGGCATCGCTGCCTTGGGACTGGTGGTGGGGCATGACCTTGACTCATTTTGGTGGTCACTGACGGCTGATGGCTCCTTTTTCCTCGCATCGGCTAGGCAAACGGTTCGGGAGGCTGGCACGGCATCCTCCACCATTGCATTATTCTAGCAGTCTTGTATTCCCAAGAAGGGGTCTATTTAGCTTTGGAGAACATACCACAAGAATAAGCCTAGTATCTCAATCTCAAGTAAGCAATTAAATGTAACAAGATGGTAGATCATCAGACATACAAAGTAAGGCGTCCCATACATTACATATTCAGATGATCATGAAGCTAGTCATACAAAATGTGAAGACTAGCAAGAGTTTTAGTCATATATGATCAACCCTAGGATTTGTCAATCATGTTACAGTCCGTAGGCAGACAGTAAGTAGAGTTGCAAACGAGCTAACACTTGCTCGACGGCTAAACGCCTCAAATGAATATTTTATAAGAGAGTGGAAGAGCAAAATAAGAACCCACTCGTTTCCAGGGTTGCGCCTAGTGGTCACCATCTGGTTGGAAAGATGGAGGATCCTCGGGTACTACTCCGAAATCTGGCCATACAAAACCAGCTGGGTCAGGCCCCAGAAGAGCAAGTGCCACAAGGAAGGCTTCACTTAAGAACTAAAACCAGCACATTAGCACATGAGAACATAAATAAAATAACAAAAGACATGAGTTAGAGAAAACAGGGGGATAAATGATAAGATAACTAAAGGGCTATTCCGGTAACCAAGTTACAACCCGTAAACCAAAAAAGGACCGGGGTTGTAACCCTTCACCTGAACAGAGCTTGCTCTCCAACCAATTATCGACAAGAGTAAAGCATGAATAAGTATGTGCTGAAATAATCATAGACTGGCATTGTTTAGACAAGACAAGACTAGACAACATCTATCAATCACGGCCAAGCAAAGAGTACGGCTTGATACTTTAACTAGCTAGGGTTATCACAAGCCTAGTTACTAGCAAGATGCAATGAGATGTTCCAGCAGTCACAGGCCCTGCAGCTATCCAGGTTATCCAGGCGAAGTTGATTATCAAGGTTATCCAGAATTATAGATGGCTTAGAGTGCAACACATGACAGTGTGCCTTGTACTTGTTTCATGAAGTGCCCCATATGACAGTGGGCTGGAAATGTGCCCTACTCGACGGCAGGGTACAAGTCTCTCAGGTGTGGCCGAGATAACGGGATCGCCTGTAATTAGAAACATCTCTCTATATGAACTACTTGATCAATCTAGTCATTAACCTTAGTCAGATTCAGTATAAATCCCTGACCGTCGTAACCAGGAACTCATGTCCTAGACATGATGCAAGACAAGACTAGACTAGTAGCATGTACAAAAAAGTTTCAAGCAAGCACCCACGGTGTCAAGACTAGAATTTACTTAGCGAGTCGAGGTAGTTTTCATAGCAGCATTCAAGGTTACATGTCAAGATTACTTAGCAGGTCAAGATAACCGACGCAACGGTGTTCGTAAGTTTATGTCAGGATTACTTGTCAGGGGTGCACCAACGGGTCACCATCATGTCATGTTACTTGTACTTGTTACTTGTTAGGAGCGCGCCACTACGGACCACTATCATGAGTTGTCACAAAATCATGCCGTGTACAGATTATCATTACAATATTAACATATCATGATTATATCGAGTTCATGTCAAAAAGGCGTAAGGATATAATAAGGGGTGCCACGTGCCTAATAAAGGGGAATCTAGGACAATAGATGCCAAAGCCATACTGCGTCGGGCAAGGGGTAAGATACGCTAGTATTAAGAAGCCTCTGGGCAGGGGAATATGCCAAAGGAGTACGCCAAGGGGAGTACGCGTAAAGGAGGTACGCATAAAGAAGTATGCGTAAATAAAGTACGCGTGAATGAGTACGCGCATAAACGAAGTACGCATAAAAGAGTACGCACAAAGAAGTACGCATAAATGGAATATGCGTAAAAGAGTACGCGTGAAGCTTGTACGCGTAAAATAGAATACGCGTAAAAGAGTACGCGTGAAGCTTGTACGCGTAAAATAGAATACGCGTAAAAGAGTATGCGTGAAGCTTGTTTTACGCCAAGGCAGGGTAGTCTTTGTTTTACGCGCAAAACAGATTCACGCTGACACGAATAAACGTGGGCGTAGAGTTTGATATAACGCGAGCATGTATAAACGTGTGCGTAGAGCTTGATATTACGCAGACACGTATAAACGCGGGCGTAGAGAACCTCCAGAATTCAAAACTCCATGAAATCTTCAATCTAAGCCAAAAATGGGACTTCCATAGATCAAAATAGGGTAGAACAAAATTCTCTACAACATGGAACAACCAAAACTTGAAAATAATAAAGTTTAATAGATCAAAACCCAAGAAATCTGAAAATGTAACAAACTTAGATCTACAAGAAATAAATCATGGAAATTGAAAATGCTAAGTACTAAAGTGTCTTAGAATCTCGTAAGGAAGACAATGGAACAACAAAAATGGAGTTCCTCCATGAAGTAAGTTGCACTTGCCTAAGCCTCTCTCTTGGTTGGTGGAGAGAGTTATGAGGAAGAAGGAGTAAATAAGAAAGTAAGAAAGTAATGAAGAGAGAGAAAGGGTTGGACTTTAAATGGAGATGGTGGTAGGTAGGGGGTTGGGTTCATGATGAACCACCCTAAACCCAAAAAACCAACCCAAGCCGAACCCAAATCAAAATAAACCAAAATAAACCAAGTCATGCAAGATTAAGCTAGACAAGCCTGATTACGGGTCAAAATTTGCCGAACCCAAATCAAAATAAACCAAAATAAACCAAGTCATGCAAGATTAAGCTAGACAAGCCTGATTACGGAACCCAAACCAAAATAAACCAAGTCATGCAAGATTAAGCTAGACAAGCCTGATTACGGGTCAAAATTTCGTACTCACCTTAAAAGAAATCCGTCCTCGGAATTAAATTAAGAGGCTAGAGATGTCGAGCAAGCTATACTAATCAAAGGCAAGTTATAACTAAGCAATCAATCAAGCAATCATTCATGCAAGCAATGAAGTTGAAGGCGTAAGGCATAAGAAGACATTATACCTTACGAGTCAAGCAGGTCGGAATATCGCGATCGGATATCATCCTCACGCTCCCACGTTGACTCACCCAAAGAGTGATGACCCCAAGCAACACGGACTAACTTGATAGTCTTATTCTTGAGTATCTTCTCTCTTCGATCTAATATGGAGACGGGTCTCTCCTCATACGAAAGGTTGGTACCAACAACCAATTCCGAATGATCAAGGACATGACTCAAATCCGGGATATATCATCGTAATTGGGATACATGGAAGACATCAAGCACCTCACGCAACGACAGCAGAAGAGCGAGACGATAGGACACATCACCTACTCGCTCTAGAATGTCGAACGGCCCTATATACCTAGGACTATTCTTTCCCCGTACGCCAAAATGAATGACGCCATGGGTAGGCGAGATCCTAAGGAAAACGTGGTCGCCGACTAAAAATTCGAGGGGACGCCGATGAGAATCGGCCCAATGACGCTGGCGATCTTGTGCAACTCGAAGATGATCTCTGACTTGTCCGACCACCTCAATAGTCTACGTTACCATCTCTGGTCCAAGTATTTGCCTCTCACTAATATTATCCCAAGCTAAAGGAGATCTGCACTTCCTACCGTACAAGGCTTTAAAGGGTGTCATCTGGATACTGGCCTGGAAACTATTATTATAGGAGAACTCCACGAGATGCAGGTGATCTTTCTACGAACCACCAAAGTCGAGTGTACATGACCGCAGTTTATCTTCAAGAGTTTGGATCATACGTTCCGACTGACCATCTGCCTGCGGATGATAAGCTGAACTGAACTTGAGACGAGTTCCCAAAATTTTCTGAAGACTTCGCCAAAAGTGCGATATAAATTTTGAATCTCTGTCGGATACAATACTGACTGGTACTCCATGCAATCTGACTATCTGCCTGAGGTATATCTCTGCAAGCTGATCCGACGACTGACCAATCCTGAAAGGAAGAAAATGAGCTACCTTGGTGAGTCTGTCAACTATAACCCAGATATCATCTCTCCCTACTGGGGATCTAGGTAATCCAGTTATAAAATCTATGGTAATGTGCTCCTATTTTCATTCTGGGATCGGTAAAGGTTGAAGAAGTCTAGTTGGTCTCTGATGTTCAGCCTTAACTTGTTGGCAAACTAAACAACGAAAGACAAACCGGGCTATCTCCCTCTTTATGCCATTCTACCAGAAATACTGACAGATATCATGATACATCTTCGTGCCACCGGAATGAATGGAATATTGAGAACTGTGAGCCTCTGCCATGATCTCCTGTCTGATATCACCACTGGGTACACAAAGATGCCTTTTATGTCGAAGCGTACGGTCTTCATGAATACATAACTCTGGTCTTCGTCCTGTTACATATTCTGCCCTAAGCCGTCGAAGCTTAGAGTCCGTTGACTGAGCTAACTTAATCCTCTCAACTATGTTGGACTGGACTTGCATATTGGCCATCAATGCCATACTGGTAGGAAGAACTACTTCTATTTCCATCTTCTGAAGATCTGCTAACAATTCTGGTTGTGCTGTTAGAAAATAAACTCCGGCTCTCCTGCTTAATGCATCTGCTACTACGTTGTCCTTTCCAGGATGATACTGAAGGTTGATGTCATAATCCACAAGTAGCTCTAGCCATCTCCTCTGACGCATGTCAAGATCCTTCTGGGTAAACACATACTTAAGACTCTTGTAGTCGGTAAAAATCTCTACCCGATCTCCATACAAATAATGCCTCCATAACTTCAATGAAAAAACTACTGCTGCTAACTCAAGATCATGGGTTGGGTAATTCTTCTCATGATCACGAAGCTGACGTGATGCATAAGCTACTACCTTACCATGTTGCATCAAAATACACCCTAATCCCTTGTCGGATGCGTCGCAATAAACTAAAAATCCTTCTGTCCCTTCGGAAATAGTGAGAATGGGTACCGTCATCAATCTTTGCTTCAACTTCTCAAATGAACTCTGACACTCTGTTGTCCAAGCAAACTGTACATTCCTACAAGTCAACTGCGTCAGTGGTGCTGAAATCCGAGCAAAGTCTGACACAAATTATCGGTAATAACCAGCCAATCCTAGGAAACTCTGAACTTCTGCTACGGTTCTAGAAACTGGCCATGATTCTATAGCCACTGTCTTCTGGGGGTCCACTTCCACTCTACCGTTGGTAATGATGTGACCCAAGTACGAGATACGATCCAGCCAAAACTTGCACTTACTAAACTTTGCGTATAAATGGTACTCTCTGAGAATTTGAAGAACTACACGAAGATGTTGCTCATGCTCCGCTTCATTCTTGCTATAGACTAGAATATCATCTATAAACGCTATCACAAACTGGTCCAAATAAGGCATGAAAACACGATTCATGAGGTCCATGAATACGGCTGGCGCATTGGTCGCGCCAATGGCATAACAAGGAACTCCCAATGTCCATATCTGGATCTGAATGTTTTCTTCGGGATATCTTCCTCTCTGACTCTGATCTGATGGTACCCTGACCGTAAGTCAATCTTCGAAAATACTGCTGATCCTTTGAGCTGATCAAACAAATCATTTATCCTAGGTAGAGGGTATATGTTCTTGATTGTTACAGAGTTTAAGGTACGATAATCAACACATAATCTTGACGTACCATCCTTCTTTTTTACAGGAAGTATCGGGGCTCCCCAAGGTGATCCACTAGCACGAATGAATCCTTTGGTTCTAAGTTCTTCAATCATCTTTTACAAGATTTCCAACTCTGAAGGCGCCATCCTATAGACTCCCTCTGACACTGGTGCTGATCCGGGAATCAAATCAATGGTGAACTCGATCTCTCTCTCTGGGGGACATGCTTGGAAGTTCTTTGAGAAATACGTTAAGAAATTCTTCTACAACTCTGAGAAACTGAACTGCTGCTGCTACTGCCATCCACAATACTGGAGAAGAAGGTTCTACTCTGCCTCGAAAAAATGAAAACTCTGGCTCACCAGGAATACTAAAAATAATCTTGCCGATATGATAATATATTCTAGCATACTGGTCCATCAACCAATCCATTCCTAGGACCACATCATAGTCGGCCATCGAAAATTCTATCAATCTAGCGAAAAACTCTCTACCGCTAACTATGATCCGACACGAAGAAAAGACTCTATCTACACCCACAAGACCGTTACCAATAAGTATATTGAGTCTCAGTATAAGGACTCGGGCTCCAGTCCTATCCGTGTTGCGAATCGTACAGACATAAATGAATGCGATGCTCCCGAATCAAATAAAACTGATACAGGAAAAGAGTTGACGAGAATGGTACCTGCCACCACCTCACCTGAAGCTAACTCTTCTTCTACCGTCAGAGCCATAGCCTGACCTTGTCCTCTTAGTGCTGGTCCCCTCTGCTGGAAACCTCTCTGTCTGTTCTGGTTCTGAGCTTGGGCCTGGGCATACTGTTGCGGCCTTTGCTGCTGAAAAGCTTGGGCATGAGGCGACAATGCCTCAGAGGCTGGCACTGCTGCTGCACTGGTGCTAGGCCCCTATCCGATGGACTAGTTAGGTTCGATGACGATGAACTGGCCTTGTACGGACAGGACCCTATCATGTGATCCGATGCCCCACAAGCCAAGCACAATCCCTGTGCTCTGCGACACTCTGAAATAACGTGACCGGGCTTTCCACAATGAGAGCAACCTATTGCGGAAGACTGCTTCTGCTTCTGCTGCTGAGGATACGTCGGGGTTGAATGGTGAACCGACGTAACTGAGGCTGCCTGCCTCGAAGTTTCTATATTCAAAGCCCTAGCTGTCGGGGCTGGAGTTGATGAATGGGACATTTGCCCATGGGACCTCTTTCGACCTCCGGTTCGGTCCACTATCCTCTGAGAAGTATACTCATGCCTCTTCGTTGCTTGCAAGACGGCATCAAATGTCTGATGCTCGAACTGCTCCACAGCTAGAATAATCTCTAGGTGAAGTCCCTGCTGGAACCACTGGGTTTGGTCCAATTCGGTCGCCACCAAGGTGGGAGCAAACTGACTCAGTCTTGAAAACTCGGCCGCATATCCATCGACCGTCCTGTTCATCTGCCTCAAATTGGTGAACCTCGTCTGTAGGTCGTACCGAGCTACAGCATCGAAGTACTTGATCTGAAACTTGTTACTGAACACCGCCCATAGGACAGGCATTGCCAATCCAACTGCTAGTATCGCCCACCAGCTGCAGGCTAAGTCTAATAACTGCAGGCACACAACGGCCACCTTCTCTCCTTCGGGAATCCTAGCTGCCTCTAGGATAACTTCTATGTCCCGAAGCCAAGCATCAGCAGCGATAGCATCTTCACTGCCATCAAAGAAAGGAGGGTTCAAGCGCTTGAAGTTGTTGGCCGTGTTGTTTCCTTGATAACCAACTCTACCCATGGCATCCTGCACGGTCTGGTACAGGACGTCGCCACGACGATCTTGAGATGCATGCAATTCCCAAATAAGCCCCACTAGGGTCCCATTATCAGGCTCTGCAGGCTGGACGGGCTAAACTAGTGGCTCTTGACCTCCGGTAGGCATGACTCTGGAGGCTACCCATGAATGCTAGGCTTGATCTCCAGGTTGCTGCTGGTTCACTGGAGATGCTCCACCTTGCTGATTAGTAGGACCAGGAACAATGCCGCTGAAGAAACGACATGTTAAGCAATAAGGAAGGACTATAATAGATCAAGGATATAAGCATGTGATCAGATCAAGATTTCAAAAAGATTAAAAGACACGAGTAGAGATCAAAGGCGAGTGCTGATTGAGACACCTATTTCGTGAAACCCTCACATATTTTGATTTTCAAGACCTGCATGGGTCACCACTTAAATCGTGTCACGCCCCAGAACCAGAATACTGGAGAGCGGGGGACAGACACGGCCAGCTACGTATATTAAAGTGAATTCCAACTCGATATACGGTCAGGGCTGTCTAGATACATGAGGGTTTAACTACAAGCCAATAGTCTCTTAAGATCAAGAACAAGCCTAGTGTCTCAATCTCAAGCAAGCAAATAAATATAACAAGATGGTAGATCATCAGACATACAAAGTAAGGCATCCCATACATTATATATTCAGATGATCATGAAGCTAGTCATACAAAATATGAAGACTAGCAAGAGTTTCAGTCATACACGATCAATCCTAAGATTTGTCAATCATGTTACAGCCCGTAGGCAGACAGTATAAGTAGAGTTGTAAACGAGCTAACACTTGTTCGACGGCTAAACGCCTCAAATGAATATTTTACAAGAGAGTGGGAGAGAAAAATAAGAACCCACTCGTTGCCAGGGTTGCGCCTAGTAGTCACCATCTGGTTAGAAAGCTGGAGGATCCTCGGATCCTACTCCGAAATCTGGCCGTACAAAACCAGCTGGGTCTGGCCCCAGAAGAGCAAGTGCCACAAGGGAGGCTTCACTTAAGAACTAAAACCAGCACATTAGCACATGAGAACATAAATAAAATAACAAAAGACATGAGTTAGAGAAAACAGGGTGATAAACGATAAGATAACTAAAGGGCTATTCCGGTAACCAAGTTACAACCCGTAAACCAAACAAGGACCAAGGTTATAACCCTTCACCTGAACAGAGATTAGTCTCCAACCAATTATTGACAAGAGTAAAGCATGAACAAGCATGTGCTGAAATAATCATAGACTGGCATTATTTAGACAAGACTAGATTGGACAACATCCATCAATCACGGCCAAGCAAAGAGTACGGCTTAATACTTTAACTAGCTAGGGTTATCACAAGCCTAGTTACTAGCAAGATGCAATGAGATGTTCCAGCAGTCACAGGCCCTGCAGCTATCCATGTTATCCAGGCGAGGTTGATTATCAAGGTTATCCAGAATTATTATATGGCTTAGAGTGCAACACATGACAGTGTGCCTTGTACTTGTTTCATGAAGTGCCCCATATGATCGTGGACAGGAAATGTACCCTACTCGACGGCAGGCTATAAGTCCCTCAGGTGTGGCCGGGATAACGGGATCGCCTGTAACTGGAAAATATCTCTCTATATGAACTACTTGATCAATCTAGTCATTAACCTTAGTCAGATTCAGTATAAATCCCTGACTTGTACGCGTAAAATAGAACACGCGTAAAAGAGTACGTGTGAAGCTTGTTTTACGCCAATGCAGGGTAGACTTTGTTTTACGCGTAAAACAGATTCACGCTGACACGAATAAATGTGGGCGTAGAGTTTGATATAACGCGAGCACGTATAAACGTGTGCGTAGAGCTTGATATTATGCGGGCACATATAAACGTGGGCGTAGGGAACCTCCAGAACTCAAAACTCCATGAAACCTTCAATCTAAGCCAAAAATGCGACTCCCATAGATCAAAATAGGGTAGAACGAAATTTTCTACAACATGGAACAACCAAAGCTTAAAAATAATAAAGTTTGATAGATCAAAACCCAAAAATCCAAAAATGCAACAAACTTAGATCTACAAGAAATAAATCATGGAAATTGAAAATGCTAAGTACTAAAGTGTCTTAGAATCTCGTAAGGAAGATAATGGAACAACAAAAATAGAGTTCCTCCATGAAGCAAGTTGCACTTGCCTAAGCCTCTCTCTTGGTAGGTGGAGAGAGTTATGAGGAAGAAGAAGGAGTAAATAAGAAAGTAAGAAAGTAATGAAGAGAGATAAAGGGTTGGGCTTTAAATGGAGATGGTGGTAGTTAGGGGGTTGGGTTCATCATGAACCACCCTAAACCCTAAAAAAACTAACCCAAGCCGAACCTAAATCAAAATAAACCAAAATAAACCAAGTCATGCAAGATTAAGCTAGACAATCCTGATTACGGGTCAGAATTCCGTGCACGTATACTGAAAATACGTATAACGAAAAACGGAGGTGACAAGTAGAAGGACGCGGATGGTACATGGTCATATGCTTCCGCAAGGACGACACCGCCTTGATCAGGTTTGCAACCTGTGTCCTCACATCATCGC
Organism: Iris pallida; assembly: GCA_029216955.1. Taxonomy (NCBI): domain Eukaryota; kingdom Viridiplantae; phylum Streptophyta; class Magnoliopsida; order Asparagales; family Iridaceae; genus Iris; species Iris pallida. The sequence continues at coordinate 1,148,605 of JANAVB010042620.1, read as the reverse complement.
CTGCCAAGGTCACCGGAGGAGGAGGCGGGACCGATGGAAATCTCGGAATCGACGCCTGCAACGACGCCAAGGAGCCGCATCCGTAGAGGCGCCCTTTCCTAAAGCCGCCGACGGTATCTACGAACATGTCATCGTAGCGAGTGGCCATAGAAGAGGACGCCTGGGCAGGTGTCGTTTTGTCGACATCCTCGACAGCAAGGGACTAAACTCGTCTAAGGGCCTCACGATACGCAGCCTATCCAATGAATGTGTTTATACTATAAGTTTTCCTAAGTTATATTCTAAATCCTATGTTTTCCTAAGTTATAGTCTGAATCCTAAGTTTACCTAATTAAGTTAACAATGCTTATAATTCTAACATAAATCTCATAAACGTAAGTACTTACATCAGTCTTCTGGGCCCTCTCGTCGTCGAAGCTCCCGTCCGACCGCCTCTTGTGCGTATATAGGAATATATCGTGCATGGTGATCGATTCTGCCTATTTTCTCTCATTTACCGCCTGTTGGGTCTGCATACGAAATATTCGTAGAATTTAACTAACTTCGTATATTAATAGTACCAATTAGATAGTGGAATAAATTTGCGGTATCTTACAAGATCTGCACGTGTCACTGTGTGGGGCCTTCATCCCCCCCGTATGCAGACCTGCGGCCCGTCGATTCGCCTTCGCTTTCTCCGATTTCTGCTTGTACGCAGGAGTATCCATCTTCTCCAATATTTGCTCATAATACTCCTGCCGGATCCAATCCTTCTTCGAATGTACCGAGCGAATGTCATACACCGCGTCCCATATCTTCTTTCCAGCGGCGCTTCTGTAGGTCCTACAGATTGCCTCCTCGCGATGGAAGGCCACCAGAACGTCCTCTGACATACAAATTCAATTATTACATAATTAAAAAATGGTGGATTAAAGAGTAATTAATAATTATCCACAAGATATATATATATATATATATATATATATATATATATATATATATATATATATACCCTCATATCGTCGAGCTAGATGTACTGCAAGTCCAGGGGAACCTCAAAAAAATTGAGGTAGGGGCCATGGTAGTTATCCCGGATAATGCGTCCTAGAATCCTGGCAGCATCCTATGAAAAAAACCTATAAAGAAGCAACGACTGGATTATTAACTTGAATAAATGAAATAAATTTAATAAATTTACTTACGATTCACCCGTGGGCCATAGCTCTCGTCGAAACTCGCCCATCGGCCTCTCTGGTGGCGGCAGAGGATCCGCGGCTCCGCGTATGTACTCTCCAGTAACCGAAAGTAACTGAATCCCGGGGTACTCTGGGGCCCACCGTATAGTAACTGGTGGATCCGCTGGCGGAACGGATCTGTCAGCAGATGGAGTCATAAACCTCGATCAAGGTGACGATAGCCCCGGCGTAGATCGACGGTGGGATGTGTCTGTGCCCGAGGTACTCTCCAGGTCGAAATCGCTAGATGGGGTCACATCCTGAGAATGCTGAAGGCGACCACGACCACTACCACCAGCACCACCACCACGACCACGCCCACGACCAGGACCACCAGAACCAGCACCAGCACCACCACCAGCACCACCACCACGACGAGTACTAGCCACCATGACCTGTAAATAGAACACATAAACAAAATTAACAATATAGAAGTATAAATAAATATAAAAATAAACTAAAATATATATACCACCAGCTAGGCGACGTGTACCGCCATGACAAAATAGACTAGGAGTGCCATCTGTAAAAAGAAAATCATACAATAAGTAGATGATCGAATGACAAAAGCATGAACTGAAATAAGAATGCAGAAGTTTAAACTGAAATCACTAAGTTAGTTGTAAGTATTTTTATGAGGTCAAACTAAATTTACTAAGTTAATTAGTAGGAAGTATTTTTATGAGGTAAAAATAAATTCACTAAGTTAATTGGAAGTGTTTTTAATATATACCGATATTTAATCTAATCATCGTCATCATCTTCGTCTTTGTCCTCGGCCTCGTCTTTATCCTCATCGTCGACTTCATCTGTATCCTCATCATCATCAAGTTCTTCTTCTTCTTCTTCTTCTTCTTCTTCTTCTTCTTCTTCTTCTTCTTCTTCAGCCTCAATACTCGGGACAAGATGCCTCTTTCTCCCCTGGTTGACAGTTAAGTCTTGTGTATCAACCTCTTCCTCCCCTCTATTTTCCTCAATAATATCTTCAACATCCATGGTATCCGACTGTTGTCCCAAGTATTGGGGCTTTTCGATCTGGTCCTCTTGGTATGCTGGGTCTCCAACTTTGAATATATTTCTAGATTTAATCTTGCATACTGTCCACCAGTCAAATCGATCTCTACGATGCCTTGGGTAGCTTATATAGTAGACTTGAACAGCCTAACTTGCTATGCAAACGTGTCGGACCCTCTATACCTCCTGCGATAATATATATCGATGAATCCAAATTGTTTATCGATTCTCCAACCAATATTTGGTGTCATATCAAACCACTCAAATTTGAACATCATAATATGCATATTATATGGGGCAGTATATTGTAAATTTACAATATGTCGAAGCACTCCATAATAGTCAAAGTCTGGCTCGTCGTCATAGATGGTGCCTCTTATGCAAATACTAGAATCCTTGGTACTGAAGCGGTTATTGAGAAATTCAACATTTATAGCATTCTAATTTTCCTTAAACTTGAAGCCATTAACGATATAGCCTGGCCAAGTCTTTGCATGCTTCTTCGGTCCCAATGCCAAATAACGAATGCTCTCATTTGTGAGTGTTGTTTCAGGCAATAAAATCTGTAAACAAATATTGATAATTTAAATGCTTTATCTGTATATATTTTAATGGTAGCCGCATAACATATTATCTCAGTTACTTATGCATTTGTAAAACCATGACGGAAAGATACAATCAACCTCTCTTTGAAGTCCCTCATCTGTAATATCGGGTGTCCTCATTTTGACTTCATCTCTAAATACACTGTTAGAGAGAATAAAAATAAGTGTAGTCACTTACTTCACCAAATTAGAAATTATAATGAGTGTAAGTGTAGTCACTTACTTCTCAAAATCTCTCACTTCTTGTATATCATAATTTAATAAGACATATCGGTGAGCGGCATCATACTCATCGTCAGTCAACCACCATTTCTTACTAGCCCCAATAGGCTTGCCCCTTATATTGAATATACCTCCATCCTCAATGTCTTCGTCATTCCTTTGAGGTCTATTTTGATTTGTCTGGACATGAGTATCGAAATAAATGGAGCAGAAGTTTGATATCTCATCGATAAGATATGCTTCGCGTATCGAAGCCTCTATATGAGCCTTGTTGCCAACTTTATTCTTTAGATGGTGTAGGTACCTAGAGAGACAAATTATCTTGAGAATTAACAATAAATTATAAAATCCACTTAAATTATATCAATTTTTATTTACCTTTCAAATGGGTACATCCATCGATAATGAATAGATGTACCGACACGGGCTTCGTATGCTAGATGAATCGGTAGATGCTCCATGCTGTCGAAGAAGCCCGATGGAAATATTTTCTCTAACTTACAAATTGTTAAGACAATCTTCTCCTTAAGTTCAACCATATGTTGCACCGTCAACTTAGTTGAACAAATATCCCTGAAGAATGTAGATAGCTCGGCCAACGGAACCCATACATTAGAAGACAACAACTCTCTCAAAGCAATGGGCAGTAATCTTTCCATAAACACGTGGCAGTCGTGACTCTTCATTTCCGTTAGTTTGCGTTCATTGAGATCAACGCATCTAGACAAATTTGATACATAGCCGTCGGAAAATTTTAAAGTAGATATCCACTTGTAGATTATTAATCTATCTTCCTTGCTCAATGTGTATTGCGCTATCGGCTTAGTTAACTGTCCACCAGCTCCCCTTTGTATCAAGTTTAGATAAGGACGCTTGCATATCTCGGCTATGTCCTGTCTTGCTTTTGGATTGTCCTTTGTCTTTCCTTTAACATCCATGACGGTATTGAAGATATTATCGAACACATTTTTTTCGATATGCATGACATCAAGATTATGCCTTATAAGATTATCTTTCCAATAAGGCAAGTCCCAGAAGATACTCCGTTTGGTCCAGTTATGGCTTTGTCCGAACTCCTCGACATGATTGTTCGATGGATCTTCTATTACGGTGGACAAATCCTTTACATCTTCCCAAATATCGTATCCCCAAATATCGTATCCCGACAATCTGGCAGGCGGATAAGAAAATTCTTATTTTCCAGCTCTGAATGCGTCCTTGTTCTTTCTCTAAGGATGACTCGCGGGCAGAAATTGACGGTGACAGCCAAAGAAAGAAGTTTTTCCTCTATTCTTAAGGCTGAACGCCATACTATTTTTCATGTATATCGGACAAGACATGGTGCCATGAGTACTCCATTCCGATAGCATACCGTATAAAATCATTGATTGTCCACATCAGTGAAGCTCTCATATGTAAGTTTTGTTTCCTGGAAATATCATAGGTCGCGATGCCGATCTCCTACAGCTGTTTCAGCTCATCTACAACGGCTGTAAATATATATCGATATTTTTTGTCAGATTTTTGGGACCCGGTATGATAGCTATCAAGAACATATAAGGAGTCTTCATACACATCCATGGTGGCAGATTGTAAGGGATAAGAATGACCGGCCAGCGGGAGTATTGAGATCCCGACTGCCCGAAAGGGGCGAAGCCATCAGAACATAGCGCCAGACGTACATTTCTTAGCTCTGCAGAAAAATCTGGATGACACAAATCAAAATATTTCCACGCCTCTCCATCTGAAGGATGTAACAATTCTCCATCGTCCTTTGTGCGTTCTTTGTTGTGCCACGTCATGTGTTCTGCTACATTCAGAGACATATACATCCTCTGCAAGCGCTTTCTGATCGACAAATAATGCATATACTTGTAAGGACATCATTTTCTAGTTGACTTTCCTTTTTCCTGCACTGGCTTATAACGATCCGTATTACAGAAGCTGCAACATTCTATGTTCTCGTTCTCCTTGTAGTACAATATGCATCCATTGTGACAACAATCTATCTTCTTGTACCCTAGTCCCAGTTGTCGGACCATCATCTTTGACTTATAGAAGTTTTTTGGGAGCTCTTTTGATTCCTTCGATAACACCTCCTTGATTAGTTGTGTGATCCGATCATAGAAAGCTTGTGGCAAGTTAAAATTAGACTTTATTTTCAACAACCGCATCGCCACTGACAGTACGGAATGAGTCTTAAAACCAGGATATAGAGGAGTATCTGCATCTTGAAACATATCAAAGAACTCCTTCGCCTCAGGATTAGGATCCTTCGGATCAAAATTAGTCCATGCCGCATCGTACACCATATCTCGTACAAGGTTCTGCAGGTCTCCGTAATTAATAGAGCATCCGTCGTCTTCGATGACAAAATCCGTTGCAGCATTATCATCAAAAGCATAAGTAGCAGCTCTCGTAGCCTGTCTTTCCGCATGTAGTTCACCTTGCGATGACTACAGGCCGTAATCACGTACGAAACCCTTACGGGTCAAATGATCTCTCACAGTCACCACTTCTTCGTAACGTCTATTGCAACAATTACCACATGGACACTTGATTTTGTTACCGTCCATGTACTAAGCTTTGCTCATGGCATACTTAAGAAACACCTCCACGCCTGCCTAAAAATCGTCACTCACACCTATTGTGCTCTCGTGTTGCCATTTTTACATCCATGTACGATCAACGAAGTAACGATCCATCGCAGATTGGATGTGAAAATTTGTATCGTAAGACAAACTATACAGAATTAGTTCGATACCGATACCGACTCATAGAAATAGTCTGATACCGATACTCATAGAAATAGTCCGATACCGATACCGATACTCATAGAAATAGTACGATACTGATACCGATACCGATTCTTAAACTCATAGGATTAATATCCAGATACCGACACCGATTCTAGGATTTTACGATTAGGATTAGGGTTAGGGTTTTACGGTTAAGGTTAGGGTTTTAGGGTTGGGATTAGGGTTTTAGGGTTTTAGGGTTTTAGGGTTTTAGGGTTAGGGTTAGGGTTAGGGTTTAGATATCGATACTCATAAAAATAGTCTAATACCGATCCGATACCGATACTCATAGAAATAGTCCGATACCGATACCGATATCGCTACTCTGAACTAGTTCGATACCGATACTGATACTCATAGAAATAGTCTGATACCGATACCGATTCTTAAACTCATAGGATTAATAGCCCGATACTGATACCGATTCTAGGGTTTAAGGGTTAGGGTTAGGTTTAGGGTTAGGGTTAGGGTTTAGATACTGATACTCAAAGAAATAGTCTGACACCGATACTCATAGAAATAGTCTGATACCGATACTCATAGAAATAGTCCGATACCGATACCGACACCGTGAACTAGTTCGATACTGATACCGGTCCCCCACTACCCCACCCCACCCCACCTCACCCCCTACCCCCCCCCCCCCGACGACGAAGAGGCCCCAACCCCCCTCCCCTCCCCTCCCTCTGACCTCCAAGACCCACCCCACCCCCCGGGCCCCCACCCCCTCGACCACCAAGACCCCCCAACCCGCCTCCCCTCCCCCCCTACCCCCCTCCGCTCCACTACCCTCCCCCCCGCAGCCACGAAAAAAACCCCTGGGCGCCCACCCCCCCACCACCAACACTACCAGAATAAATCATATTAGCAAGGCCAAAACACATGCTAATATGAGAAAAAGCATCGCTAATCATTTTTACCAACGTTTTTAGCGACGTTTTCTTGTGGTCGCGAAAAGCCATGTCACTGACAGGCAAAACGAAGATAATCGAATCATGCATCAACATGAGGACAATAATGCTCTAACGCTGTGGTAGTGACGTCGGCTGAGTCGACGACGATGAAGGCGCACCCGGAGGACAATAATGCTCCAATGCTGCTAGTCGCTCGTGGTAGGAATGTATGATAGATAACAGCCTTATACTGCTATCAACCATCGAATCCTGCATCAACGTGAGCCTCTCGCTCATGGACAGCTATGATGCCTGTAGATCCGTTACGCTTCGCTCTGTCGACGCTCTAAGATCAGTGACGCCCCACTCTGCCCTCTCAGTCACATACCTGAGCTCCATAATACTGCGATCGAGCGTATCCAATCGTGCTATGAGCACAGCATCGTCCGTCTGGTGCTGCTCCTGGATCCGTTGTAGCAGCTCGTCATGGATAGACTCCACCATCTGCTGGACTCGGGCAGACTCCTGGAAGGGCTGTGGGCCATGTACACTAGCATGGGAGGCCCTAGAGGACTGTGTCACAACTAGGGCGCCATAGGATCCTGTACCGTAGTACGTACCCCTGTGGAGAATACCAGCGGCGGTCACCCACAGCTCGTCCTCCGACGGAGCTGGAGCGGGCTACGAGAAAGTACCGGCCTCTCCTGCAGCATGTGCACTAGCAGCCGCTCACTCTTTAAGCCGTTGAAACTCGGCCTAGAAAGCATGGATACTCTATAACTTATAATGTCTAATATACTTATTATTACTAACTACATGAATATCTATTTGCATGCATATTTACTAAGTTATATCAAAACTAACACGAAGTATTAAAATTAATAAATAAAATTGTAATACTTACATTGGCCTGCTCCGCCCTCTCGTCAATAAGCTTCCTGCCCTTCCGATGTGTGGCTAGGAAGACATTCACAATATTGGCGTCATCACCTCTCCTTACCTGTAATTAAATATATCACCTTTTACTAATTTATCGAACTTGTATTAAAATAATATTTCTAAAATAAAAAAACATGCCAAACGACAGAAATGTTCCATCATCGGAATCGACCCACCGTACCACTTTGACCTCTGCTTCCTAGACGCCTTGGCCTTCTCAGACTTTTCCTTGTACCTTGGCTCGTCGAATTGAGCCTACATCGTAGTCTACTGCTCAGGGGTGATCCAACCTTGGATTGGCTTTTCGGCATGATCACGAGTCTTCTGATCATTAATAGCGTCACGGATCAGCTTAGCAGCGACGGCAGGAAACATTCCCTCGATCATCTCGGTCCGGTGCAGTGAATAGAAAAATATAGCCTAGAAGAGTGCAAACCGAATATTTATCAGTTATATATAATATACAAAAATTATATGATTCATGTTAAAAGCAAATATATTTTAACCTTGAAGCGCGTAAACCAGTAGGCCTCCCTCTCGTCCGGAGCATTAGAGTAGTTTATCCAAGGATCACCATAATTAGTCCTCAAGAAGTGGCCTAGGCGTCTCTGTACCGACGGGGGACGATATCTATATAGACATATTATATTCATGAGAAAAGTTTATTTATGATAAACACAGAAAAAAATGATAAACCAAAATACTTACTTTGTACCGTCAGCCCAGATCTCCGTTCTCGTCTCCTCTGGAGGTGCGCATGCATCATCTGCCTGATACTGGTCGGTCGTCGGCTCAGCCTCCTTTATCTGCCCATTTGTCTCTATTGTCGTATCAGCAGGAGGAACGCTAGACGACGGAGCAGTCTCAGTCCTGGAACTACTCGTCCCAGGAGATATGCCACGTAGCGTCGGGGCAGGCGGAGGTACTGTCCGATACACAGGAGTACTGGGCGACGAAGATGCAGAGCCGGTACCAATAGGAGGTACCGAAGGAGTATCCTGCCCTCTGCTAGTACTAGTACCCCGTGCCCCATGTCGGAACATGCGGAAGGATCCGCGACGACCTGTCATACCTGATAACAACATATGATGAGATACAACAAATAATAGTATATTAGAAATATGAAAGAACAATAACGATAAGATAATAACCAAGATAACATATGATGATATATTTTACAAGAAACATCTAAGTCCAGATAGTATATTCTACAAGTAACATCAAGTTCAGATAGTACATTCTACAAGAAACATCTAAGTCCAGATAGTACATTCTAAAAGAAACATCTAAAAAATGAAAGTACATCTCTCTCAATCATCTTCAGAATATTCATCTTGTTCGTCTTCCTCGACCTCATCTTCCTCTTCCTCCTCCTCCTCATCTTTAGTTTCATCTTCGCATTCGTCGGCTTCGCCTTCCTCTTCAGATAATTCTACATCTTCTACATTAGTCATGTAATACGTAACTTTCGTGGAGTCCACATCAATAATATTGGTTACAAGAGGTAGCTCGTCCTCCTGATAAGCTTTTTCGTCAACATCAAAAGTATCTCTAGCTTTAGTCTTGCACACTGCCCACCAGTCAGACTTTATTGCTCCCCATCTCGGATAAGCTGTGAAGTACACAAGCTAAGTCTGAGTTGATAGGACAAATGGTTCGTAGCCTTGATATCTATGCTTGTAGTTTATATCCACAAGACCATGCTTGACAATTTTCTAACCTTGATTTTCAATCGGATCGAACCATTCACACTTGAACAACACGATCTTTGCTGGTTCTCTGCCATAATTATATGTCAACTCCACAATCTCTTGTAAGATGCCAAAGAAATCATTTCTTGGATCGACGTCTTTGTAGTTCGAAGATTTGATACACAAACAACTATTTTTCGTGGAATCAAGATCCAGGAAACTGTCTCTGATCGGAGCATTTGTCGACTTAAACCTAAAGCCATTGACACAGTAACTTGACCATATTTTAACAAAAGTAATTGGTCCCTTGGCAAGAGTTCTAATTAATTCAATCTCTGGTGAAATTAGACGATCGACCTGAATACCAAAGAAGAGATAGTAAGTTTTTTATTGCGCAGTTACATTAGAAGAGGCCAGTAATTACCGAGTTGCTTACATATTCGCTCAACCAAGAAGAAAAATGACGTCTTATTTCTTGTTCTAATGCTTTGTCTGTTGGGTAGGGTCTAACCGACCTCAACTCATCATTATATGTACTAAAAAATAACGAAACAACCGTCGATTAGTACAATAATATTAGCTTATACTATTACATTGAGATGACGTAAACTCATCATTAATTACTTACCCCTCCAGCTTCTCCACTTTATCCTCGTCGCAATTGAGTAATATATACAACTGAGCAGCCCTAAGCTCTTCGTCATTCAAATATCTCTTTTTCATTTTGCCCGAAGGCTTTTCGGACGCATTGAATACTTTCAGTATTCCATCATTAGATTCTTGATATGATCCGTCGTCGTTTCTCGGAGCCCTCGTTCTATTCGTAGCAACATGAGGTTTGAAATACGTCGAGCAGAAGTTTGTAATCTCCTCGAGAATATAAGCTTCATAAATAGAACTCTCGACCCGAGCCTTGTTTTTCACCTTTCTCTTTAGGTGGTTCAAATGTCCCTCAAATAGGTACATACACCGATAACCAACGGGCCCACCAATACGTTCCTCGTAGGAAAGATGAATTGGCAAATGCTCCATGGAGTCGAAGAATCCAGAAGGAAATACCTTCTCGAGCTTGCACAGTGTTACTGCAATATCGTTCTCCTGCTTTTCTAGACGATCGACGAGCAACTTAGTAGAACAAAGATCTCTGAAGAATATGCTAAGCTCGGTCAATGGATCCCAAACAACCTGGAGTAAGAATTCTCGAAATGCAATCGGAATTAACCTCTCTATGAATACGTGACAATCATGGCTCTTCATACCTGTCAGTTTGTTCTCCTTGAGGTCGACGCATCTTCTCAAGTTCGAAACATACCCGTCTGGAAATTTTAGACCTTGAATCCACCTACAAAGTCTGACTTTATCCTCCTTCTCCAGTGAGAAAATTGCCTTAGGCTGCTTCAACTTCTCATTCCCCTCCTCTATCAAATGTAATGCAGGACGTCTACATATTTCTTCCAAGTCCAATCTAGCCTTTGGATTGTCTTCCATCTTCCCCTTTACGTCTATTATAGTATTAATTATGTTGTCAAATACATTCTTCTCGTTATGCATGACATCAAGGTTATGTCTAATCAGATTGGTGCTCCAATAAGGCAGATCCCAGAATATACTCATCTTCGTCCAGTTATGAGTGCGACCAAATCTGTCACACTTGTAGCCCGTAGCAGGCTCTTCAATAGCCCTTGGTAAATCTTTTACCTCTTCCCATATCGTGTATTCGGGCCACCTTGGCGAGGGATTAGCCTTCTCCACAATGCCAGCACGAAAAGCATTCATGTTCCTCTGGTACGGATGATCCTTCGGCAGGAATTATCGATGACAATCGAAGAAGCACAGTTTGCCTCCGTGTTTCAAACGAAAAGCCTTAGTATGGTCCATGCAATACGGACATGAAAGACGATCATGCGTGCTCCATTTAGATAACATACCATATGTCGAAAAGTCATTGATGGTCCACATAAGTGCTGCCCGTATCTGAAAATTTTATTTTCTAGATACATCGTACGTATTGGAACCTACTTCCTACAGCTGATTCAACTCATCAATCAATAGCTGTAAATACACATCGATGTTCCTTTTCGGATTGTTCAGACCTAGGATAATAACGGTGAGGAATATATATGGAGTCTTCATGTACATCCAAGGCGGTAGATTGTACGGAATGACAATCACAAGCCAACACGAATATTGGGATCCCGAAAGTCCGAATGGGGTAAAACCGTCGGAGCAGAGACCCAATCTGACATTACACGGATCAGAAGCAAAATCTGGATACTCTCGATCAAAGTGCTTCCATGCTTCTCCATCAGATGGGTGATCCAACACTCTTTTGGTCTGTTCTCGCTTATGCCAACTCATGTTTTCTGCAGTTTCCTTCACCATAAACAATTGCTGCAACCGCGGCATCAACGGCAAGTAGTGCATCGAATCGGTAGGCTTCCTTTCACCGACAGATTTTCCTCTACCACTGCCCTTGTAGCGATCAGCACCACAAAATCTATAGTCGTCTTCATCCTTGTCGTCTTTGTAGTACAACATGCACCCATTGCGACATGCATCAATTTTCTCATATCCCATCCAGAGCGATCTCACCATCCTCTTAGACCGTTAAAAGTCTTTAGGCAACTTAGCACCCTCAGGCATTATTTCTATAATCAACTCCATAAGTCGGTTGCAGCAATCTTGTGACATATTAAAATCGGACTTGATGCTCAACAATCTTGTAAGCACCTCCAACGGTGACTGATCCTCACAACCAGGATATAATGGAGTCCTTGTATTCTCCAGCAACTCCATGAACTTTGCAGCATCGGCGTTTGGTGCCTCCTCAGGTGCATCATGATTGTCCGGATCAAAACTAGGCCCCGTCGCATTAAAAACTATGTTCACCAACCCATCGTCGTAAGCAGCGTGGTTGTGGACATCCACATAAGGCTCATACTCCGATGCTAAGGACACAAGTTCTCCGTGTGCGCTCCACTGATAGTAATTCGGCGTGAAACCCTTCGAGTATAAATGATACATGACTTCCACTTCTGGATGATATTTTAAGTTGCGACATCTCACACACGGACACTTAATCTTGGTACCGTCCATACACTGAGGGAACGCCTTAGCAAACTGTAGAAACTGTTGTACAGCCTCTATGAATTCATCCTACACACCGCACATGTCATCAGGATGACGGTTGTACATCCACGAACGATTCTGCAGATAGTAATTCAGCTCCATATCCATTTGAGGATAATTCTGTAAGATAGATACAAGCACATCGTTGAAACACATGCATATGAATGTATCTATCCTCTTTATCCAAGAGATGAGTTAGAGGCTATTTATAGCATGTCAAAAAATAAAGTCCTGCATTGTCAAGTTAAAGGTTTAAATATGAAGATGTGATATATGTCAGTATTTTCGCCAATATTAATCCTAGTCTCTTTAGCATAGTATTTAATCAACAAATTTGGTATATTTGTGTCCATATCAAACATGGACATGGGCTTATGTATAAAGTTTAGCAAGCTCGGGCTTGGACCTTAGGGTGTAGCCCTCCGATAATGTATCACAAGAAGCTCTCAAGTCTCCATTTGAAGTCTAATAATGATTTGGATGACAACTTTAATAAGAACTTATTTAATATATACATGAGTAAGCTCAAGCACCAACTTAGTCTCTTGTGCCCCCACCAATTTTTATGTCTTAATCTCGCAGTCTCCCACCAAAGGTCTAGCCTTCAGGAACCGTGGCTCTACGCTCTCGAAAACTTTGGCTCCCTTCGAATTAACAAACGATTTTCAATACCGGAGTCGATTCAGTCAAGTCGAGGTTGAGTGGCTCCGGTTAGACGTATAGAGCATTATTTATAGAGTTTTGCTATGCTTACAACCAATGCTTACAACCTTCCTACAACATGCCACATGTCGAAGTTGTCCACATGAAATTTTAATGCTCTGGTTAGACGTATATAGCATTTTCCTTATTTATAAGAAATATGGACAATTGTAATGATCCGGGCCTATGAAATTTTAAATGGGTAACATCTAAGTTGTCCACATAGGCAGGCATTCCAAGTGTCATACGTGGAAACGATGAGTTCAGGATGAAGCACAATCATTATAATTTAAAGAAATTAAAGCAACATAATTAACTAATTATAACTAAAATTAAAGCAACAAAGTGTCCTGTGTCAACATAATTAACTAATTAACTGAAATTATAACTGAAATTTAAAGAAATTAAAGTGTCGTGTGTCAACAAAGAGTCTTGTGTCCTGGTTAATTAACTAATTAACCAGTCGTATCCTGTGTCAAAGTGTACTGTGTCAAAGTGTCATGTCCGAAAGAGGGTTAGGGTTTACCTAGTCAGGGAGGAGCGAGTCATCGAGGGGGGAGGGGGTCGCCGGTGGGGAGTTGGAGACGAAGGGAGCTAGAGACGGAGGGGAGCAGGGTCGCCGAGCCGAGGGGGGAGGGTCGGGGGCCGAGGGGGGAGGGTCGCCGAGGGGGGAGCAGGGTCGCCGAGCCGAGGGGAGAGGGTCGAGGGCCGATGGGGGAGGGTCGTCGAGGGGGGAAGGGCCGGAGGTCTTCGAACGCCGAGGAGGGAGGGATTTCGGTGGTCTTCGAAGAGGGGTTTCAAAATAATGGAGGGGAATGAAAACTCAAATGACCTATATTTTTAACTTAGCGACGTCACTATGAGACGTCAGTAAACGTCGCTATTTTTTGCTCTTAGCGACGTCATACCATATACGTCGGTACATGTCGCTATTTCTAGCCAAGATAGCGACGTTCACCGACTTATCAGCAACGTTATTTTTTTTTACTTAAAAGACGTTGCAAGACGTCGCTGATCGTCTCTAATAGTGACGTCCTGCGATGTTTTACTTATGCGTCGCTAATTTCCTTCATGTTAGCGATGTTTTCCATAGGCGTCGCTAATTTCGTCGGTAATATGACTTATTTTGGTAGTGCGAGAACCCCGGCCCCCCCTCCGCTCCCCTACCACCCTGTCCCCCCCTCCCCCCCCCGCGACCTACCCACCCGCCGACCCCCACCCTAACCCCCCCCCCGACCACCAAGAGAGAGAGAGAGAGAGGGAGAGAGAGATACCTGAGTGAGAGAGAGAGCTGTGCACGCGCGCGCGAGAAAGAGATGTGAGAGAAACTTTTGGGGGGGATGAAAAATTCCCCCTATCGTTTTGTTTTAAGTTACGGCACAATATTTAGCGACGGATATATCCGTCGCCAGACTGTCGCTGTAGCCCCGCTAGTTTACTGACGGATAATCCGTCGCTATGTGATCGCCAAATTTTGTGCCAATTTTTTTAACATTTTCCCGCCAATTATTGACAACTGGGCAACGACGTAGCGACAGCATGTTTGTCCGTCGCTATATTTTCGAAGATATAGCGATGAATTTGCGACGAGTTTTACCCTTAAAATTGAAAAAAAATTATTGGCTGCAATTCAATGGCAAACCGTCCCCATTTAGTCTGGTGTCCATCGCTAAAAATCTGTCGCCAATTTACTATATTTTGGTAGTGTAGGTTCTCCATCACTTTCCTCTCGAATTCGGGCAATGGGGGCTTCAAAGACCTTTTAACTACTTGGGGAAAAGCTTCTCACGGTCACCAGATCGTCGCAGCGGCCATCATATGGATTTTGTGGAAGAATCGTAACAAACTCATATACGAAGAGTACCAGTACAACTCTGTCCAATTAATCAGAGAACTCTACAGGCAGATCCACGGAGAATGGCTATTCTCCTTGTTAAATTGACAAATAATAGCCATTCTCCGTGTTAAAATGATGGAGAATGACCATTCTCCTTCAATTTAACAAGGAGAATTACCATTCTCCGTCATTTTAATACGAAGAATGGCCATTCTCCTTTTTAAATTGATAAAGAATGGTCATTCTCCGTGCTAAAACCACGGAGAATGGCCATTCTTCGTGTTAGAATGACGGAGAATGGCCATTCTCCGTCAATTTAACAAGGAGAATAGCCATTCTTCGTGCTAAAACTACGAAGAATGGTCATTCTTCGTGCTAAAACCACGAAGAATGGCCATTCTTCTTGTAAAATTGACCAAGAATAGCCATTCTCCGTGTTAAAATGACGGAGAATGGCCATTCTCAGTCATTTTATCACGGAGCCATTCTCCGTCATTTTAACACGGAGAATGGTCATTCTCCGTCATTTTGACACGGAGAATGGCCATTCTCTGTCATTTTAACACGGAGAATGGCCATTCTCCGTCATTTTGACACGGAGTTAATGGCCATTCTCCGTCATTTTGACATGGCTAAGGCCATTCTCCGAGGTTTTAGTACGGAGAATGGTCATTCTCCGTAATTTTAACACGGAGAATGATGGAGAACAGTCGACAGAAACCTAAAACCTGTTTTTTTTTTTTGTGAAAAAAATTTTGTCAGGAACAAAAATTTAAGAGTTTTCGTTCTTTTTTCAAAACGATGCTAACTCTTATGGAAAAGATGAAGAAGATATTCTCTCCATAATTGACTTAATCGCCGGAAAACTTCAAATCTCTCCATGATGATGATGATGATGATGATGATGATGATGATAAGCAATGATCGGAGTTCGACTGAAAAAAAGTACAGTGAACTACGAACGATCTTTGCGATTTCTGCTGAAGATGAGAGCAATGGAATTCAGATCTCTCGTGAAGAAGAAGAAGACGAAAATCGCAATCCAAATCTGAGTTTGTGCGAAGGGTAGTCATGGTATTATAAAGATGGCACTTTTGTAAATACAGAGCATCTAAAGGAAATCTTGGAATATTTAACGTGGAAATATATAATTCTGGGGATTTCATAAAACCCATCCTGCGGGTGGGTTTTTCATACAAACCAACCCCGAAATTGAATTTCTCAACAATTTTCATATATATATATATATATATATATATATATATATATATATATATATATATATATATAAAGATTTGTTTCAAAATAGAACAGTGAGACCAAGTCATCTTAACACAAACCAGATAAACCCCAACAATACTCGCTTCTGAGATGCCAAATTACGTCACAAAGCTACTTTGGGTATATGTGGTCATCTCTCTGTCTCACTAAATTAAGAAACAGAAGAAAATTCTTCTGGTTAGGTGGAGCATGATCTAACCAAAGAAAAATAACAACACAATATGAATTGGTAGGAGATATATTGTCTCTTAAAGAACAATTACCCTAACAATGTTTCTTGATTCTCGAATAATAATCCAAACCTGCTCGGTACACTCCATGTATGATTTATGGTATTTTTGTCATTTTTAGTAGTAGCTATAACCACTATGGGGACCGGAGTCGAGTAGCAAGCACACACTGACAAACCTCTATATAAACCACTGCCACATTAGTGTTAGCCTCACTCAGTTCCTCACAGCTACACTAGCATGGCCTTATCAACAAGCAACAGTCTATGCCTGGCCTTGCTCATCTTGGGCATCTGGTCTTCTCAGGCCTCGGCCTCCCGCAAATTGACCGAGATGTCGATGCCGGAGAGGCACAAGCAGTGGATGGCTCGACACGGGCGGGTGTACAAGGATGAAGCCGAGAAGGACCGCCGCTTCAAAATATTCAAAACCAACTTCGAGCTCATCGAATCGTTCAATGCGGGCAACCAGAAGTTCAAGCTGGGGGCCAACCAGTTCGCTGACCTCCTCAACGAGGAGTTCAATGAACTCTGCAGCGGATATCGGCCTCCGCTTATGACCACCGTGACGGCTGAGAAGGGTTTCATGTATGCGAATGTAACGGACGCTCCTTCCAGCCTAGACTGGAGAGCAAAGGGTGCAGTCACCCCTGTCAAGAATCAAGGCCACTGTGGTGAGCAACTAGTTTGATGGGAGCATGCATGCATGTCTTAGATTAACTGTCTGCTTTTAATACTACGTGCGAATGTATGTATATATTATTGATTGTATAACACCAGTTTTGTAGTTTTTATGAGCTCAACTAATTAGTTACTAACAAGCCTATATATATTATGGGCAAACAAAAGGTTCTTGTTGGGCGTTCTCTGCGGTGGCTTCAATCGAAGGGCTGACACAAGTCAGGACAGGCAAGTTGATCTCGCTATCCGAACAAGAGCTCATTGATCGGGACACCAGCAGCGACAACCAAGGATGCCATGGAGGGAACATGGGCAGAGCCTTCGAGTTCGTCGTCGGTAACGAAGGGCTCTCTGCCTCTGAGAACTATGGAGGATCTTTCTCCCACGCTACCACCAGTACCATCGGCGGCTACGAGCAAGTGCCTGCAAATGATGAAGCGGCGCTCCTAAAAGCTGTGTCAATGCAGCCGGTCTCGGTCGCGATAGATGCAAGCAGCTACGCTCTGCAGCTATACGCTGGTGGCGTCTTCACTGGCTACTGTGGGACTGAGCTCAACCATGCTGTGGCTGTTGTCGGTTACGGCACGGAGAGCGGCGGGACCAAGTACTGGATAGTGAAGAACTCTTGGGGTTCTTCGTGGGGGGAGGATGGGTATATCAGGATGCAGAGGGATGTTGGTGCTAAGGAAGGGCTCTGTGGTATTGCCATGCAGGCTTCCTATCCAACTGCTTGAACGAAGGTTGTTGCTTGCTTCTTAGCTAGCTAGCTTGGAAATTAATGCTTGCTTTGAGCTTTGCTTTGGTGGTTGTATGAATAATATTGAGGATGCAATTAATTGCTTCCCAATTGATGTAATATATATGTGACGCATGAACAAAATCCTCGGTTGCTATTTGTCTTAACCCATATATGTCTTCAGTTTGCAGATGCCTAAGCAATGATTAGTTGTGAGAGTTAATTGTATGTTATGTTGGAGGACCAGCAGTTAATATGATCTGTCTGCATATAGTGCATGTCAAGCCTGTTGCATATCTTGTATGGACATGGATACTACAGTCTACACGACATGCTAAGCACACAGAGACGGACGACCACATATTTTGGTGTGTTGTAGTGTACAATACTTTTGACGTGTTTGATGCGTGCTTGAGATGTCCCACAGGAACCATAGCTAGTTTGTAGTATCTACCAATACAAAATGAACGATGTCGACACTGTCTCACATGTCCTTATCGGATACCGATAGCTAACGCTACTAACAGATAGCGACGTTGGTCCTTCAGCTAAACAAACCCATCAGCAGAGTAGAGGTGAGCTGAAGAAGTCTGAAATCTTCTGAAACTTTCTTCTTTAAGTTCAATAGCTCTTCTTCAATATCCAACAAGAGTCGATATGTCCGAGTGGTTAAGGAGACAGACTCGAAATCTGTTGGGCTCTGCCTGCGCAGGTTCGAATCCTGCTGTCGACGTTTCTTTTTCATTTACTTTCAACTTTTTCAAATGCGAGAAAATGGTTTTGTTTTTTTTTTCTTATGTCATCCATGCATTTTTTTTTACTTTCAACTTCCTTCTTTTTTGGCAATCAAAACACCAGTTTTTTCATTCATTGGCTATGAAAGAGGAATCAGCAAGAAGCTGATCCTTAATACAAACAGGTGGATGTGTGAACACCCACACAGAATTAAAATCAAGAGAAAAACAATAAGCAAAAGAGTGTGCAACTACATTTGAAGTTTTAGGAGTGAAGGAAAATAAAAACTCCAAGTTAGAGCAACAGGTACTACGAATTTCCTCCACTAAAAACCTTATCGTCTACGGAATAATCAAGTATTTGTATAAATATAAGCGTGTTTAAAAAGAAAAAATATGGTCGATATGTTCGAGTGGTTAAGGAGACATACTTGAAATCTGTTGGGCTCTGCCTGTGTAGGTTCGAATCCTGATGTCGACGTTTCTTTGTTTACTTGCTTTCAACTTTTTCTAATGCGAGAAAATGGTTGTGTTTTTTTCTTTTCTTATGTCTTCTTACTCTTGTATGCATTTTTTTTTACTTTCAACTAGTTTTTTTTTAAATCAAAACACCAGTTTTTCAATCATTGGCTATGAAAGAGGAATCAGCAAGTAGCTGATCCTTAATACAAACAGGTGGATGTGTGAACACCCACATAAAATCAAAATCAAGAGAAAAAAAGTAATGATCTAAAGAGTGTACAACTACATTTGAAGTTCTAGGAGTGGAGGAAAATAGAAACTCTGAGTTAGAGCAACAGGTACTACGAATTTCCTCCACTAAAAATCTAATCGTCTACGGAATAATCAAGTCTTTGTATAAATATAAGCATGTTTAACAACAAAAAATACGGTTGATATGTCCGAGTGGTTAAGGAGACAGACTTGAAATTTTATGGGCTCTGCCTACGCACGTTCGAATCCTCCTATCGACGTTTCATTTTTTACTTACTTTCAACTTTTTCTAATTCGAGAAAATGGTTATGTTTTTTTTTTATGTCTTCTTACTCTTGTATGCATTTTTTTTTACTTTCAACTTCCTTTTTTTGAAATCAAAACACCGGTTTTTCATTCATTGGCCATGAAAAAGGAATCAGCAAGAAGCTGATCCATAATACAAGCAGGTGGATGTGTGAACACCCACACAGAATCAATATCAAGAGCAAAACAGTAATGAGCTAAAGAGTGTGCAACTGCATTTGAAGTTCTAGGAGTGAAGGAAAATAGAAACTCCGAGTTAGAGCAACAAGTATTGCGAATTTCCTCCACTAAAAATCTAATCGTCTACGGAATAACCAAGCCTTTGTATAAATATAAGCGTGTTTAACAAGAAAAAATAAGGTTGATATGTCCGAGTGCTTAAGGAGACAAACTCGAAATCTGATGGGCTCTGCCTGCGAAGGTTCGAATCCTGATGTCGACGTTTCTTTGTTTACTTACATTCAACTTTTTCTAATGCAAGAAAATGGTTGTGTTTTTTTTCCTTATGTCTTCTTACTCTTGTATGCATTTTTTTTAACTTTCAACTTGCTTTTTTTTGCAATCAAAACACTAGTTTTTCATTCATTGGCTGTGAAAGAGGAATCAATAAGAAGCTGATCCTTAATACAAACAGGTAGATGTGTGAACACCCATACAAAATCAAAATCAAGAGAAAAACAGTAATGAGCTAAAGAGTGTGCAACTACATTTGAAGTTCTAGGAGTGGAGGAAGATAGAAACTCTGAGTTAGAGCAACAGGTACTGCGAATTTCCTCCACTAAACATCTAATCGTCTACTGAATAATCAAGTCTTTGTATAAATATAAGCGTGTTTAACAACAAAAAATACGGCCGATATGTTTGAGTGGTTAAGGAGACAGACTTGGAATTTTTTGGGCTCTGCCTGCGCAGGTTCGAATCCTGTTGTCGACGTTTCATTTTTTACTTACTTTCAACTTTTTCTAATTCGAGAAAATGGTTGTGTTTTTTTCTTATGTCTGCTTACTCTTGTATGCATTTTTTTTTTTTACTTTCAACTTCCTTTTTTGCAATCAAAACACCATTTTTTCATTCATTGGCCAAGAAGGAATCAGCAAGAAGCTGATCCTTAATACAAACAGGTGGATGTGTGAACACCCACAAAGAATCAAAATCAAGAGAAAAACAGTAATGCGCTAAAGGGTGTGCAACTGCATTTGAAGTTCTAGCTAGGAGTAAAGGAAAATAGAAACTCCGAGTTAGAGCAACAAGTACTACGAATTTCCTCCACTAAAAATCTAATCGTCTACGGAATAATCAAGTCTTTGTATAAATATAAGCGTGTTTGACAAGAAAAAATAAGGTCAATATGTCCGAGTAGTTAAGGAGACAGACTCGAAATTTGTTGGGCTCTGCGTCTGCAGGTTCGAATCCTGCTGTCGACGTTACATTGTTTACTTATTAAACTTTTTCTAAAGCAAGAAAATGGTTGTGTTTTTTTCTTATGTCTTCTTACTCTTGTATGCATTTTTTTACTTTCAACTTGCTTTTTTTTGCAATCAAAACACCAGTTTTTCATTCATTGGTTATGAAAGAGGAATCAGCAAGAAGCTGATCCTTAATACAAACAGGTGGATGTGTGAGTGAACACCCACACAAAATCAAAATCAGGAGAAAACTGAAATGAGCTAAAGAGTGTGCAATTACATTTGAAGTTCTAGGAGTGGAGGAAAATGGAAACTCTGAGTTAGAGCAATAGGTACTGCGAATTTCCTCCACTAAAAATATAATCGTCTACGGAATTATCAAGTCTTTGTATAAATATAAGCGTGTTTAACAACAAAAAATACGATCGATATGTCCGCGTGGTTAAAGAGACATACTTGAAATCTGTTGGGCTCTTCCTGAGCAGGTACAAATCCTGTTGTCGACGTTCCTTTTTTACTTACTTTCAATTTTTCCTAAAGCGAGAAAATGGTTGTGTTTTTTTTTTTCTTATGTCTTCTTACTCTTGTACGCATTTTTTTTTTTACTTTCAACTTGCTTTTTTTTTGGCAATCAAAACACCAGTTTTTCATTCATTGGCTATGAAAGAAGAATCAGCTAGAAGTTGATCCTTAATACAAATAGGTGGATGCGTGAACACCCACACAGAATCAAAATCAAGCGAAAAACAATAATGGCCTAAAGAGTGTGCAACTGCATTTGAAGTTCCAGGAGTGAAGGAAAATAGAAACTCCGAGTTAGAGCAACAAGTACTGCAAATTTCCTCCACTAAAAATCTAATCATTTACGGAATAATAAAGTCGTTGTATAAATATAAGCATGTTTAACCAGAAAAAATAAGGTCGATATGTTCTGATGGTTAAGGAGATAGACTCGAAATCTGTTGGGCTCTACCTGTGTAGGTTTGAATCCTGCTATCGATGTTTCATTTTTTACCTACTTTCAACTTTTTCTAATGCGAGAAAATGTTTGTGTTTTTTTTTCTTATGTCTTCTTACTCTTGTATGCATTTTTTTTTTACTTCAACTTCCTTTTTTTGCAATCAAAACACCAATTTTTTATTGATTGGCTATGAAAGAGGAATCAGAAAGAAGCTGATCCTTAATACAAACAAGTGGATGTGTGAACACCCACACAGAATCAAAATTAAGAGAAAAATAGTAATGAGCTAAAGAGTATTCAATTGCATTTGAAGTTTCTAGGAGTGAAGGAAAATAGAAACTCCGAGTTAGACCAACAAGTTTTGCGAATTTCCTCCACTAAAATTCTAATCGTCTACGGAATAATCAAGTCTTTGTATAAATATAAGCGTGTTTAACAGGAAAAAAAAGGTCGATATGTTCGAGTGGTTAAGGAGTCAGACTCGAAATCTATTGGGCTCTGCCTGCGCAGGTTCGAATCCTGTTGTCGACGTTTCTTTGTTTACTTTCTTTCAACTTTTTCAAATGCAAGAAAATGGTTGTGTTTTTTTTCCTTATGTCATCTATACATTTTTTTTACTTTCAACTTCCTTTTTTTTGGGCAATCAAAACACCACTTTTTCATTCATTGGCTATGAAAGAGGAATCAACAAGAAGCTGATCCTTAATACAAACAGGTGGATGTGTGAACACCCACACAGAATCAAAATCAAGTGAAAAACAATAATAAGCTAAAGAGTGTGCAACTACATTTGAAGTTCTAGGAGTGAAGGAAAATAGAAACTCCGAGTTAGAGCAACAGGTAGTGCGAATTTCCTCCACTAAAAATCTTATCGTCTACGGAATAATCAAGTATTTGTATAAATATAAGCGTGTTTAAAAAGAAAAAATACGGTCGATATGCCTGAGTGGTTAAGGAGACATACTTGAAATCTGTTGGGCTCTTCCTGCGCAAGTTTGAATCCTGTTGTTGACGTTTCTTTTTTACTTACTTTCAACTTTTCCTAATGCGAGAAAATGGTTGTGTTCTTTTCTTATGTCTTCTTACTCTTGTATGCATTTTTTTTTTTTACTTTCAACTCCCTTTTTTTTGGCAATCAAAATAATAGTTTTTCATTCATTGGCCATAAAAGAGGAATCAGCTAGAAGTTGATCCTTAATACAAATAGGTGGATGTATGAACACCCGCACAGAATCAAAATCAAGAGAAAAACAATAATGGCCTAAATAGTGTGCAACTGTATTTGAAGTTCTAGGAGTGAAGGAAAATATAGGAACTCCGAGTTAGAGCAACAAGTACTGTGAATTTCCTCTACTAAAAATCTAATTGTTTACGGAATAATCAAGTCTTTGTATAAATATAAGGAGACAGACTCGAAATCTGTATAAATAATCAAGTCTTTGTATAAATATAAGTGTGTTTAACAAGAAAAAATAAGGTTGATATGTTCGAGTGGTTAAGGAGACAAACTCGAAATCTGTTGGGCTCTGCATGTGCAGGTTCGAATCGTGTTGTCGACGTTTCATTTTGTTCTTACTTTCAAATTTTTCTAATGCGAGAAAATGGTTGTGTGTTTTTTCTTATGTCTTCTTACTCTTGTATGCATTTTTTTTTACTTTCAACTTCCTTTTTTTGCAATGAAAACACCAGTTTTTCATTCATTGGCTATGAAAGAGGAATCAGAAAGTAGCTGATCCTTAATACTAACAGGTGGATGTGTGAACACCCACACAGAATCCAAATCAAGAGAAAAACAGTAATGAGCTAAAGAGTGTGCAACTACATTTGAAGTTCTAGGAGTGGAGTAAGATAGAAACTCTGAGTTAGAGCAACAGGTACTGCGAATTTCCTCCACTAAAAATCTAATCATCTACGGAATAATCAAGTCTTTGTATAAATATAAGCGTGTTTAACAAGAAAAAATGGTCGATATGTCCGAGTGGTTAAGGAGATAGACTTGAAATCTGTTGCGCTCTGCCTGCGTAGGTTCGAATCTTGCTGTCGACGTTTCTTTGTTTACTTATTTTCAACTTTTTCTAATGCAAGAAAATGGTTGTGTTTTTTTTCTTGTCTTCTTACTCTTGTATGCATTTTTTTTTTACTTTCAACTTGCTTTTTTTTTGCAATAAAAACACCAATTTTTCATTCGTTGGCTATGAAAGAGGAATCAGCAAGAAGCTGATCCTTAATACAAACAGGTGGATGTGTGAACACCCACACAAAATCTAAATCAAGAGAAAAATAGTAATGAGCTAAAGAGTGTCCAACTACATTTGAAGCTCTAGGAGTGGTGGAAAATACAGTCGATATGTCCGAGTGGTTAAGGAGACAGACTCAAAAAAATTTGGGCTCTGCCTGCGCAGGTTCGAATCCTGTTGTCGACGTTTCATTTTTTACTTACTTTCAAAATTTTATAATTCGAGAAAATGGTTTTGTTTTTTTTTTCTTATGCCTTCTTACTCTTGTATGCATTTTTTTTACTTTCAACTTCCTTTTTTGCAATCAAAACACCAATTTTTCATTCATTGGCTATGAAAGAGGAATCAGCAAGAAGCTGATCCTTAATACAAACAGGTGGATGTGTGAACACCCACAAAGAATCAAAATCAAGAGCAAAACAGTAATGAGCTAAAGGGTGTGCAACTGCATTTGAAGTTCTAGCTAGGAGTAAAGGAAAATAGAAACTCCGAGTTAGAGCAACAAGTATTGCGAATTTCCTCCACTAAAAATCTAATCGTCTACGGAATAATCAAGTCTTTGTATAAATATAAGCGTGTTTAACTAGAAAAAATAAGGTCGATATATTCGAGTGGTTAAGGAGACAGACTCAAAATCTGTTGGGCTCTGCCTGCGCCGGTTTGAATCCTGCTGTCGACGTTTCTTTGTTTACTTACTTTCAACTTTTTCTAATGCAAGAAAATGGTTGTGTGTTTTTTTCTCTCTTATGTCTTCTTACTCTTGTATGCATTTTTTTTTACTTTCAACTTGCTTTTTTTTGCAATCAAAACACCAGTTTTTGATTCATTGGCTTTGAAAGAGGAATCAGTAAGAAGCTGATCCTTAATACAAACAGGTGGATGTGTGAACACCCACACAAAATCAAAATCAAGAGAAAAACAATAATGAGCTAAAGAGTGGGCAACTATATTCGAAGTTCTAGGAGTGGAGGAAAATAGAAACTCTGAGTTAGAGTAACAGGTACTACGAATTTCCTCCACTAAAAAAATCTAATCGTCTACGGAATAATCAAGTCTTTGTACAAATATAACCGTGTTTAACAACAAAAAATATGGTCAATATGTCTGAGTGGTTAAGGAGACAGACTCAAAAAAATTTGGGCTCTGCCTGCACAGGTTCGAATCCTGTTGTCGACGTTTCATTTTTACTTACTTTCAACTTTTTCTAATTCGAGAAAATGGTTTTTTTTTTTTCTTATGTCTTCTTACTCTTGTTTGCATTTTTTTTTACTTTCAACTTCCTTTTTTTGCAATCAAAACATCAGTTTTTCATTCATTGGCTACGAAAGGGGAATCAGCAAGAAGCTGATGCTTAATACAAACAGGTGGATGTGTGAACACCCACACAAAATCAAAATCAAGAGAAAAACAGTAATAAGCTAAAGAGTGTGCAACTGCATTTGAAGTTCTAGGAGTGAAGGAAAATAGAAACTCCGAGTTAAAGCAACAAGTATTGCGAATTTCCTCCACTAAAAATCTAATCGTCTACGGAATAATCAAGTCTTTTTATAGATATAAGCGTGTTTAACAAGAATAAATAAGGTTGATATGTCTGAGTGGTTAAGGAGACAGACTCGAAATCTAATGGGCTTTGCTTGCGCAGGTTAGAATCCTGCTGCCGGCGTTTACTTACTTTCAACTTTTTCTAATGCAAGAAAATGGTTGTGTTTTTTTTCTTATGTCTTCTTACTCTTTTATGCATTTTTTTTTTACATTCAACTTGCTTTTTTTTGCAATCAAAACACCAGTTTTTCATTCATTGGCTATGAAAGAGGAATCAGCAAGAAGCTGATCCTTAATACAAACTGGTGGATGTGTGAAACACCCACACAAAATCAAAATCAAGAGAAAAACAGTAATGAGCTAAAGAGTGTGCAACTGCATTTGAAGTTCTAATTGGGTGGAGGAAAATAGAAACTCTGAGTTAGAGCAACAGGTACTGCGAATTTCCTCCACTAAAAATCTAATTGTCTACGGAATAATCAAGTCTTTGTATAAATATAAGCGTGTTTAAAAAGAAAAAATATGGTCGATATGTCCGAGTGGTTAAGGAGACAGACTCGAAATCTGTTGGGCTCTGCCTGCACAGGTTCGAATCCTGTTGTCGACGTTCATTTTTCACTTACTTTCAACTTTTTCTAATGCGAGAAAATGGTTGTGTTTTTTTTTCTTGTCTCCTTACTCTTGTATGCATTTTTTTTTACTTTCAACTTCCTTTTTTTTTGGCAATCAGAACACCAGTTTTTCATTCATTGGCTATGAAAGAGGAATCAGCTAGAAGTTGATCCTTAATACAAAAAGGTGGATGTGTAAACACCCACACAGAATCAAAATCAAGAGAAAAACAGTAATGAACTAAAGAGTGTGCAATTGCATTTGAAGTTCTAGGAGTGAAGGAAAATAGAAACTCCGAGTTAGAGCGATAGGTACTGTGAATTTCCTCCACTAAAAATCTACGGAATAAGCAAGTCTTTGTATAAATATAAGCGTATTTAACAAGAAAAAATAAGGTTGATATGTTTGAGTGGTTAAGGAGACATTCTCGAAATCTGTTGGGCTTTGCATGTGCCGGTTCGAATCATGTTGTTGACGTTTCTTTTTTACTTACGTTCAACTTTTTCTAATGCGAGAAAATGGTCATACTTATTTTTTCTTCTGTCTTCTTACTATTGTATGGCATTTTTTTTCTTTCAACTTCCTTTTTTTTCGCAATCAAAGCACCATTTTTTTTTTCATTGGCTATGAAAGCGGAATCAGCAAGAAGCTGATCCTTAATACAAACAGGTGGATGTGTGAACGATGTGTGAACACCCACACAGAATCAAAATAATGAGAAAAACAATAATGAGCTAAAGAGTTTGCAACTGCATTTGAAGCTCTAGCAGTGAAGGAAAATAGAAAGTCCGAGTTAGAGCAACAGGGTACTGTAAATTTCCTCCACTAAAAATCTAATCATCCACGGAATAAGCAAGTCTTTGTATAAATATAAAAGTGTTTAATATGAAAAACAAGGTCGATATGTCCGAGTAGTTAAGGAGACAGACTTGAAATCTGTTGGCTTTGCCTGCGTAGATTCGAAACCTGTCGTTGATGTTTTTTTTTTTTTTACTTTCAACTTTTCTAATGCGAGAAAATGGTTGTGCTTTTTTTTCTGTCTTCTTACTGTTGTATGGCTTTTTTTTTCTTTCAACTTCCTTTTTTTGGCAATCAAAACACCAGTTTTTCATTCATTGGCTATGAAAGAGGAATCAACAAGAAGCTGATCCTTAATACAAACAGGTGGATGTTTGAACACCCACACAAAATTAAAATAAAGAGAAAAATAGTAATGAGCTAAAGAGTGTGCAACTGTATTTGAAGCTCTACGAGTGAAGGAAAGTAGAAACTCTGAGTTAGAGCAACAATATATTGCAAATTTCCTCCACTAAAAGTCTAATCTTCCACGGAATAAGCAAGTCTTTGTATAAATATAAACATGTTTAATAGGCAAAAACAAGGTCGATATGTCCTAGTGGTTAAGGAGACTCGAAATCTGTTGGGCTTTGCCTGTGCAGGTTCAAATCCTACTGTCGATGTTTCTATTAATACTTTCAAATTGTTCTAATCCGAGAAAATGGTTGTGCTTTTTTTTTTTTTTCTTACTGTTCTATGACATTTTTTTTACTATCAACTTTTCCTAATGCAAGAAAATGACTGGGCATTTTCCCCCCTCTATTTTCTTATTGTTTGATTGGGTAGATTAGCAGGACGTACTCAATTCTCATGTAAGAACGGCTTGGTCAATTTCCTGTTTGGCTCTTCAGATGATCATGAAATTGAGACACTTTACAAGTCTTAGTTAATTTTCTCCAATGTTCTGTCGTATACATATTTTCTTCTTCCTAATCCGCTTAGAATTAATGTATATCAGAAGATTCAAAACTAGGTTATTCTTAGTACCATGTTAAAATTTTATGAGAAGCATAAATATTTCAAAGTATTATATAGAAGAAACAAAGTTAGCAAAAATTGTAAAATGGGACATGTTACACCAAATGTTTGGGTGTCAAATTCCAGTCTAATATACGTCCATTTTAGGGACATAAAATTTCTTTTTCCATTGTTAGCGGTTGACGGAGGGGGTTAATAAGAGATTACGATGCATTGATTTACCTTCCAATTTTAGGATTCTACGTCCAATTTTTGGACGCTTATTTCAAAAAAAAATTGGCACGCCCATGAAATTGGTGGGGAGAGGTAAATACCAAAGTCCAAGAAATTGGAGTAGCAACAGCTTAGAGAGGGAGAAGAGAAAAGAAGAAATTTAAGGGGAGGAAGAGAGTAGCAGCAAGCAGGAGAAGAGAAGAGGATGAGAAGAATGAAGCATCACATAAAGGTAGCTTTAAAGATTTTTTTTTTAGTGATATTATTTTCTATAATTAGTAGCTAAGTATTCTCGGTGCTTATCGGGAGTATTCTTAAAATATATATATATACATTAAAGAAGGGCGTAAATTACATGGGGATTGAATTAAGATATAATTCAGCAGATTATATTGTAAAATTCATGTATATTTTACATCTTAAACTATGGCAGGTAAAATTTGTGTATAATAATTTTTTATCAATTTTATAGATAGATGCTCAAAACGACGGTCGTATACCAGATGAACCAACTACACAAGTTATTATCCAGGGACGAGGGTCTCACGTCTCGAATATGGTATTTAAAAAACATACATGTCTTGAAATAAATAAATCTTCTTTGAAAGACATTATTTTCTACGGTCTTTAAAAAATATTTGCTATCAGATTTGTTTCCATAATTGTAAAGCAATATTTTTCAAGACTACCCTACGCATCAATATAACTACCGTTGATTTTAGATAATGTAAATTCTTTGGCTCTCCAAGCCTTAGACTACGTAATATGTACTCGATAATCTCTAAGTATATCTTTTACAATATGTGATGCACTATAGGAGTGGTTATCTCTAATTTTATCCATTATTTTTTTACTAATCCATGCAACAGTAGCGTGTCGATGATGTCCTCTTGGTAACACACCAGTACATGAATGTCGAGATTCGAATGTACGAATCTCAAAGATTGTACCGTTACCAACTGCTTTTGTAGACACTGTCCAACTACAATCTGGAGAGTCGCAAATATATACAATTCTTTAAGAATTGTTATGTTTAGCTCTACAACTAAAATTATAAAGAATTGCTATATCACTAATAAAATTTTGAATGCATAAGAAGAAGGAAAGTCTTTTCCAACAAATAACTCAGGAGTGCTACCATCTAAATTATCATCATTATTGTCTAAATAATAGTCTAAATCTTCGACTAAGTCGTCACATAAACCTCAGTAGTCTTAGATCGAAGTCTTAGATTTAATTTGCTTCTTCTATAGTGCTATGTTACATAGGTACTTATAGTTCTATTAGCTTCTTTTATAGTGTTATGTTACGTCGGTACTCATAGTACACAAGCCCTAACTAACTACTCCTTTAGCAAGTATCCTAACTAGTTCCTTATAGTTCTTTTTTTTCTTTTGACACTTGTATTCAATCCATATTGTTTGACTATATATGGTACATGCAGAATCATTCACATGTAAGAAAGCAATGAGTCGATACTTAGTTGATTTTTCATGGATGTACAATCGACGGCATGGGAGCGTGATTGGTTTGACGGATGATCTCAAGGCGGTCATTGAGGAATTTCTCAGATACGCCAGTAGGCAACCTTATTTCATGGATGGGAGGCTCATAAGGTGTGTCAAATATAACAATATACCATTCAAAGAGGTGGATCTCGTGAGAGAGCACCTCTACAAGAAGGGTTTCGTACCGAACTACAACGAGTTGATGACTCAAGAAGAACCTTAAGTTCCACTATATCAGTCCTTCTTCACTACGAAGGTAGGAGTGTCCACTCTCGAAGATCACTTCGAATATTGGCAGCAAAACATGGCACGTGAGTTGGTATTTGATGCGGTTGGTCTAAGTTTTGATCCGAAGCATCCTAATCCTGATGCAAAGAAGTTCTATGATATGTTAAAGCATGCCGATACTCCGTTATAACTGGTTGTGATTCTCATTATGTCCTGTTGGTGGTGATGCAGATGTTGAACCTCAAGTCTGATTTTAACTTACCATAAAAATTCTACTACCGGATAATTCAGTTTGTTAGAGAGTTATTACCAAAAGGATCGAAAGACTTGCTAGAAAACTTTTACAAGTAGAAGATAATGATGCGAAAACTCGGATTAGGCTACAAAAAATTAATTATTTTTGAAATAATTGCATGTTGCAATACAAGTAGAACAATGATAAAGACAGTTATATTTTCTGTCACGAAGATCGCTACAAGCCAATTCGGGGCAAACAAAAATCAACTGCTCTAGCAAAGGTTAGTCCCTACAAGTACATACGATTTTTTCCAATCACAAAGAGGCTACGAAGGATGTATATGTCTGCAAATACGGCATAACAAATGAAAAGGCATAACAAGGAACGGAAGATATGGACGAAGGAGAACTATCTCATCATTCTGATGGAGATACATGGAAGTATTTTGATCAGTGTCATCCTGAATTTGCTGCAGAGCCTAGAAATATTTGATTGGCTTTATGTTCTGATGGATTCATTCCTTTCAGATAGTCGAGATCTCAGTACGCTTCTTGGTCGGTGATTTTGACCCCTTATAATCTACCATCATGGATGTGCATGAAAACTCCTTACATGTTCTTGACACTTATCATACCCGGTCCAAAAAATTCAAAGAAGAATATCGATATCTGCTTGCAACCGTTGGTGAATAAGTTAAAACAATTGTGGCAGTTCGACATTTAGACGTATAATATATTGATGGAGAAGAACTTTCAGATGATCAGAGTGTCATTGATGTGGACCATCAATGATTTTCTAGCATTCTAAATATTATCGGGGTGGAGTACTTATGGTACTAATGTCTTGTCCGATATGTATGGGAAAGAGTAAGACATTTTATCTCCAGAATGGAGGAAACACATACTTTTTTTTATTGTCACCGTCAGTTCCTTCCTGCGTCGCATCCGTGGAGAAGGAACAGAGATGCCTTTAGAGCTGCTAAACATGAACTATCTCCTCCCCCGTTGTTTAAAAGAGACGAAGTTTGGGAAGAGTTAGAGAATTTGTCGATTGTGATAGAAGATCCAAGATCGGACCTTCACTTTGAAGGATTCGGACAAAGCCATAATAGGACAAAGCGGAGTATCTTTTGGGACTTACGTTATTGGAAGGACAATCTTACAAGACACAATCTTGATGTCATGCATATTGAAAAGAACGTATTCAATAACATCTTCAATATGGTGATGGATATCAAGGGAGAAACGAAAGACAGTCCCAAAGCAAGAAAGGACTTGACAATTATTTGCAAGCGCCCAGATTTACACCTAAAACGAAGTGCCTATGGTAATTTGATCAAGCCTCCAGCGCTATTTACATTGAGTAGGAATGATAAACTGATAATATGCGACTAGATTTCAAAGTTTAAGATTTTCTTACGGCTACGTATTGAATCTAGCTAGATGTGTTGATATCAATAAACGCAAGCTGATAGGGATGAAGTCATGAGCCACCTATTCATGGAGCGGTTGCTTTACATTGCTCTAAGGGAGATGCTGCCTTCTGAAGTATGGACCCCGCTGGCCAAGTTATCTATATTCTATAAAGATTTGTGTTCAAGCAAGTTGACAGTGCAACATATGTTGGAACTTGAGAAGAAGAGTGTATGATATTGTGCAAGTTAGAAAGGGTACCCCCACCCAGCTTTTTTAATAGTATGGAACATTTGCCGATTCATCTTGCATACGAAGTACGTATATGTGCTCCCGTCCATTATCGACGGATGTATCCATTTAAGAGGTACAAACTAATTACCTTGTACTAGTAATTTCTTTATTCAAATAATTTTGATATTCAACATATTATTTATAGATATCTACATCACCTAAAGCAAAAGGTGGATGATAAGGCTCATGTAGAAGCTTCCATATACGAAGCATATATCATTGAGGTGGTTTCAAACTTCTCCTCCATCTACATAGAACCCCAAGGAATGATGAAGGTGGGGTTATTGCACCGAATAGTGGCATCCACACTATATTTAATGTTGGAGGCAAGCTTACAAGTGCTATAAAAGTATGGTGATTGGAAGATGATGAGTTTGAAGCTGCCCATAGGTACATATTGTTAAATAGAGTATAAAGGAGATGGAAGATATTGAGAAGTAAGCAACAGAACTTTGTTATATATTTAAATTTTATTTATACTTGGAATAGAAGTTCTCTAACTTTTCTACTTAATATCACAATATTTTTAGAGGTGAGGTGAAAACATAGAGACCAAATATTGATGATAATGATCTAGCTAGAGGTTGATTGAAAATTTTCGTTGTGGTTCCATAATTATGTAAGATTCCTAAAGTTTGAACATTCTAAGTCCAGCAATCTGACGAAGTTGTCTAATGTCCATATGATACATGATGTTTCAAATTTTCATCATGGTACACAGTTATAGAACAAAGGACTTCGAATACAAGCTATCGGACCAAGCAAGAAGGCCAAGTGTTGGGATGGGTACACCATCAATGGCTTCGAATTTAGAACCTCTGAGAAGCCTATCAATCACTCTATCATTGATGAGGAGGCTAATTATACAAAGAATTTTGGAGTTTGTATTCGAGGTTCGGTCTACGATACCGATCCAAAATTCGTTGACTACTATAGGGTACTACGAGATGTCGTAGAACTGGATTACTCTTTTGACACAAAAATTGTGTTGTTTAAGTATGACCGGTTCGACACAACACCGAATCAAGGATGTAAAATTGGCAAATAATTTGGATTTATTGACATAAAACATGGAAAATAAAGATATGTAGGACAAGGCTGTAACAACATTGAGGATCTTCATCTTCCCCTCCCCCGCCCACTATTCCAGATGCAGATCGCAGAGGAGTTAGCAAGGACGACTTCATAATGATGATGGTTTATCTCCATCATATACTCGTTCATCAGTAAGTAGAGCTACTTCATCTCCTGGTGTTCCCTCGGCATCTACTCCTGGTGCAACCCCTGTTTCGACAGTTGCTACTACACTGGAGACTATACTTGACGCTCCTACTGGGGCGAATCCATATCCTGGCCTGTTGCTGGACCATGGAGTATATGTTCGTCGTCCAGGATTTGTAGATCTCCCTATTCTACCAGAACAGCTAGCCAACATCGGTCCTCTCGAGCTATGGGCCGATGGAGCAACGTATGTATATAATTTTATTTCATTGTAGATTCACACATTTATAATACATTTTTTATATTCTAATTGTACTTTCTTACTTATTTCAGGTTCTTTCCGATCTAGGCTGGAAGAGATTTGGGGGAACTGATGGGACTCTAATTTCATGGTCCCCATCTGAACTTTGGTGACATCCTACTAGATAGATGATATCTTTGGCTAAAGATGCTGGCGGTATGTATATGGTTTTCTTTGTTTATAAATGTAACGACCATGGTTCGTATTACGTATTTTGGTATACGTGTACGTATTTTTACATGTTTCATGGCATGGTTTATTGTGGTATCTCATTTCTTGGTTCGGCTTGGTTGGCTTGGTTCGGTTTGGCTTGGTTTTTATGAGAACCAACCCCCACCTACCCCCACTCTTCTTCTTTATAGCCGTTCACTCCTTCTCTCTCTTCATTTACTTCTTCTTCAATTACTTCTCCTTCTTCACCATTACTCTCTTCACCTACCAAAGAGAGAGAGCCTAGGCAAGTGCAGCTTGCTTCAAGGAGGAACTCAGTTTTTATTGTTCCATTCTCTTCCTCACGAGATTCTAACCCACTTTAATACTTAGCATTTCTAATTTTCATGGTTCAATTTGTGTAGATCTAAGTTTATTGTATTTTCAGATTTTTTGGGTTTTGATCTATTTAACCTTATTATTATCTAGTTTTGATGGTTCCATGTCGTAGAGAATTTGATTCTGCCTCATTTTGACCTATGGAAGTCTGGATTCTGACCTCGGATGAAGGATTTAGGAAGCTTTGAAGTAAGGAATTTCATGGCTCTTCTTCTCGGACAAGTGGGGAAGAAGCACAGTACTTGACCGTATGGATTTTCATGCGGCAAGTTTTCCTCAGCCGCATAGCCTTATTGATCCTTGCTGCATATGCCCTAGCCTCTTAGCCGCATAAGATGTCTTTTGGGTCCTTAGCCGCATGAACACCCGCATGCTCCTGCCACATGCGCCCCGCAGCTCCTCACCCGCATGAAACCCTTAACTTTAGCCGCATAGGCCAGGGTCCCCTTACTCAGCCGCATAGGACTCCACTTGAACATAGCCGTATGGACTGGTTCCTTTCAGCCGCATATACTTGTTGACCCGCAGCCGCATAGGCCTTCGCATGACCCAGCCGTATCAGTGGTTTCCCCCGCTATCGCATAAGATTTGTTCTTCCAGCCGCATATGCGCGCAGTTCCAGCCGCATGGCACTGCTCCTTTTTTACCCGCATATATTCATCCCCTCTTGCCGCATAAGCCCGCTCTTCCTAGCTGCATAAGCCTGCTCTTCCTAGCCGCATAAGCCCGCTCTTCCGAGCCACATACCATGTTTTCCTTCCTGGCCGCATAAAGTTATTTTCAGCAGCATAAGCGCGCAGTTCCAGCCGCATGAACTTGTTGCCTTCAGCCGCATGCGCCTGTGTTTCGTGCTGCCGCATGAGCATGTTTTCCTTAGTCGTCTGGCTCCTTCCAAAGTCTTGTCCTCTTTTATTATTATATTATTATTATTATTATTATTATTATTATATTAAAATATTGCATTTATGCTTATGCCATGTACATTCTAATATGTTCATGAACACGAAAGTAGCCGACAGTGGCGCACTCATGACAAGTAAACCTGACATGATATACCCTGATATGCTGTAAAGACAGCTAGCCTGACATGACAAGAATGAATGACTTGGACACCGTGGACGATTGTGTTTCTACAAATAAACCAGTATTGTCTTACATCTTGTCTAGGATAGGGACCCTGAATACCACGGTCAGGGGTACCTACTGAAATTGACTAAGGCTAATAACTAGAAATCAAGTAGTCATGGAGAGATTTCCCAGCTATAGGCAACCTGTTATCTGGGCGCCCTATCATGGGATTTGTAGCCTACCGTCGAGTAGGGCACATTTCCAGCACATTGACATGCGTTGCAACCACCAAATTACTTAAGGGTACATGCATTCTAGGACAATGTACCCACATGAATTCAATCCCCTAATTGCGTCTGGATAACCTGGATGGTCTGCAGGGCTTGTGGTTGTTAGAATAATCTTATTACATTTTGCTAGTAACTAGGCCTGTGATAATCCTAGTTAGTTAAAGTATCAAGCCGTACTCTTTGCTTGGCCGTAATTGATTGGATGGAGTCTAGCCCTGATCTTCTACAAGATTGTGACATGACATGATTACTTATGTTTGCCTTAACAATAATGATCAGGGGGCCAGTTCTGTTCAGGCGAAGGGTTACAACCCCGATCCTTGTTTGGTTTAAGGGTTGTAACTGGCTCCCGGAACAGTTATGTGTTCTCTCTTAGTTTATTGTCTTATTGCACCCCATGTCATGCTCCTCATGTTTTTCCTTACTTCAATAGCATGATTATCTATACTGGACTTAACAATAAAGATCAGGGGTCCTGTTCTGTTCAGGCGAAGGGTTACAACCCCGGTCCTTGTTTGGTTTAAGGGTTGTAACCTGGTTCCCGGAGCAGTTCTTTATCCTCTCTTCGTTTATTGTCTTATTACTTTATCAATAGTATTTGAGACGAGTTCCTATTCAGGTGAAGGGTTGCAACCTCGGTCCTTGTTTGGTTTAAGGGTTGCAATCTGGCTACTTGAATGGTTTCCTCGTACTTAATTCATTATTGTTGTCCCAGTTATTATCAGTTTCCTTTATAATTATCTTTAATATTCTCTTATTATATGCTGGTTTTAGTTCCTAAGTGAAGGCTCCTTTGTGGCACTTGCTCCTTCTGGGGTCTGACCCAGCTGGTTTTGTATGGCCAGATATCGGAGCAGCTCCAGAGAATTTACCTACTTTCCAGCCAGATGGTGACCACCAGACGTAACCCTGGCAACGAGTGGGTTTATTTTTGGCTCTCCCACTCTATTGTAAAATTATTCTTTTGAGACGTTTAGCCGACGAGCACGTGTTAGCTCGTATTGTCCCTTTATTTACTGTCTGCCTACGGGCTGTAACATGATTGGCAAATCCTAGGGTTGATCATATGTGACTAAAACTCTTGCTAGTCTTGTATTTTGTATGACTAACTTCATGATCATCCGAATATGTAATGTATGGGATGCCTTACTATTGTATATTTGGTGCTCTGACATCTTGTAATTATTATTGCTTGCTTGAGATTGAGACAATAGGCTTATTCATGACCGTATGAGACTGATGGCTTGTAGTTAAACCCTCATGTAACTAGACAGCTGTGATCGTATAGAGAGGTGGGTTGCACTTCAATATACCTAGCTGGCTATGTACGCCCCCGCTCTCCAGTATTCTGGTTCTGGGGCGTTACATGGTTTAAGTGGTGGCCCATGCAGGTCTTGTAAATCAAGATATGTGAGGGTTTACCGAATAGATGTCTCAATCAGTACTCGCCCTTGATCTCTACTCGTATCTTCTAAATTCCTGAAATGTTGACCTGATCACATGCTTGTATCTTTGATCTGTCCTGGTCCTTTCTTATTGTTCCCTATGTCGTCTTCTTCAGCGGCATTGTTCATGGTCCTACCGATCGGCAAGGCGGAGCACCTCCCGTGGACCAGCAACAACCTGGAGATCAAGCCCAGCATTCAGGAGTAGCCTCCAAAGTCATGCCTACTGGGGGTCTAGAGCCACCAGTTCAGCCCGTCCAGCCTGCAGAGCCTGATGATGGCACCTTGATAGGTCTCATCAGGACATTGTTAGCTTCTCAGGATCGTCGAGGAGATGCCTTGCACCAAGCAGTGGCAGATGCTCTGACCAGAGGAGGTTATCAGGGTAACAACGCGGCCAATAGCTTCAAGTATTTGAACCCTCTATTCTTCGACGGCAGTGAAGATGCTATTGCCGCAGACGCATGGCTTCAGGACACAGAGGTGATTCTAGAAGCAGCCAAGACTACAGAAGACGAGAAGGTGGCCGTAGTGCACCTGCAGTTATTGGATCTTGTCCGCAGCTGGTGGGCGGCACAGGCCAGTGGATTGGTGGCACCCATTGCTTGGGCTGTATTCAGAGAGAGATTCCAGACCAAGTATTTTGATGCTGTAGCTCAGTACGATCTACAGACGAGGTTCACCAATCTAAAGTAGATGGGCAGGATGGTCGACGGATATGCGGCCGAGTTTTTGAGACTTAGTCGGTTTGCTCCCACCTTGGTAGCGACCGAGTTCGATAGAGCCCAGCGGTTCCAGCAGGGACTTCACCTGGAGATTTTATTGGCAGTGGAGTAGTTTGAGCATCAGACCTTTGATGCGGAATTGAGAGCAGCAAGGAGGCATGAGTATACCTCCCAGAGGATCGTGGACAGGACAGGAGGTCGGAAGCGATCCCATAGTCAGATGAATCAGTCTTCAGCACCAGCCCCGACAGCTAGGGCTTTGACCATTGGAGCTCCGAGACAGGCGGCCTCAGTGACGTCAGTTCAATATTCAACCCCGACGCACCCTCAGCAGCAGAAGCAGAAGCTCTCTTCCGCAGTGGGATGTTCACACTACGGGAAGCCAGGGCATGTGATATCAGAGTGTCGCAGAGCACAGGGTTTGTGCTTGGTTTGTGGTGCCCCGGACCACAAAGTTGGGAACTACCCGAACAGGGGGAGTTCATCTTCATCAGCCTTCTCTAGTCCTTCAGTTAGGGGACCAGTTCCAGCACCAGTCCAGCAGCAGCAGTAATACCCGTTCCCTAGGCCATTGTCGACGCAGGCCCAGGCATTCCAGTAGCAGAGACCGCAGCAGTACGCCCAAGCCCAAGCCCTGATCCAGAGCAGCCAGAGAAGTTTTCAGCAGAGGGGACCCGCACCCAGAGGACATGGTCAAGTGCTGGCTGTGACCATGGGAGAAGAAGGATTAGCACCAGGTGAGGTGGTGGTAGGTTTTATTCTCGTTAACACCTTTCCAGCTTCAGTATTATTTGACTCTGGTGCCTCGCATTCATTTATGTCTGCACGATTCACCACACGGATAGGACTGGAGCCCGAGTCATTATCAGTAAGGCTCAATATACTTACTGGTAGCGGACTTGTGGGAGTAGATAGAGTATTTTCCTCGTATCGGATCGTAGTTAGCGGTAGAGAATTTTTTGCTAGATTGATAGAATTCCTGATGGCCGATTATGATGTGGTCTTAGGGATGGATTGGTTGAGAGACCAGTATGCTAGAATAGACTGCCATATCGGCAGGGTTGTTTTTAGCATTCCAGGCGGGCCAGAGTTTTTTTTTTCCCGAGGCGAGGTTGAACCTTCTCCTCTAGTGTTGCGGATGGCAGTAGCAGCAGTGCAGTTACCCCGGATAGTCGAGGAGTTTCCAGATATTTTTCCAGAAGAGCTTCTAGGTATGCCGCCAGAGCAGGAGATCGAGTTCACTATTGACTTGATCCCAGGGACAGCCTAGTGTCAGAGAGGGTCTACAGGATGGCGCCGTCAGAGTTAGAGATATTGTACAAGATGATTGAAGAACACAAAACCAAGGGATTCATTCGTGCTAGGGGATCGTCCTGGGGAGCCCCGATGCTTCTTGTGAAAAAGAAGGTTGGTACGTCCAGGTTATGTATAGATTGTTGTACCTTGAACTCAGTAACAATCAAGAACAAATACCCTCTTCCAAGGATATATGACTTATTTGATCAACTCAAGGGGGCAGCAGTATTCTCGAAGATCGACTTACGGTCAGGATATCATCAGATCAG
Source organism: Iris pallida (assembly GCA_029216955.1). Taxonomy (NCBI): domain Eukaryota; kingdom Viridiplantae; phylum Streptophyta; class Magnoliopsida; order Asparagales; family Iridaceae; genus Iris; species Iris pallida. Next base: position 1,109,250 of record JANAVB010042620.1, on the reverse strand, counting down.
AGTCAGAGAGCAGGACATCCCGAAGACAGCTTTCAGATCAAGGTACGGGCATTAGGAGTTCCTTGTTATGCCCTTTGGAGCAACCACTACGCCCGGCTGTATTCATGGACCTCATGAATCGCATCTTCATGCCTTATTTAGATCAGTTCGTGATTGTGTTCATAGACGACATCCTGGTCTATAGCAAGAGTGAGGCGGAGCATGAGCAGCATCTCCGTGTGGTTTTTCAGACTCTCAGGGAGCACCAGTTGTATGCCAAGTTTAGTAAATGCGAGTTTTGGCTTGATCGCATTTCGTACTTGGGTCATATCATCACCAGAGGAGGAGTAGAAGTGGATTCCCAAAAGATCGTGGCCATTGAGACATGGTCGGTACCCAGCACAGTTACAGAAGTTCGCAGTTTTCTTGGCTTGGCCGGCTACTATCGGCAATTTATTTCAGACTTTGCTTGGATATCAGCGCCATTGACCCAGTTGACTCGCAAGGATGTGCAGTTTGCTTGGACAGCAGAGTGCCAGGATTCTTTTGAGAAATTGAAGCGAGGCTTGATGACCGCACCCATTCTCACGCTTCCAGATGGGACCGAAGGATTCTCAGTATATTGTGATGCTTCAGGCAGAGGCTTAGGATGTGTTCTGATGCAACATGGGAAGGTAATAGCTTACGTGTTACGTCAACTTCGTGATCATGAGAGGAATTACCCAACCCATGATTTGGAGTTGGCAGCTGTAGTGTTTGCACTTAAGTTGTGGAGGCATTACTTGTATGGAGATAGGGTGGAGATTTTCAATAACCACAAGAGCCTGAAGTATGTTTTCACCCAGAAAAATCTTAACATGCGTCAAAGAAGGTGGTTAGAGCTACTTGTGGATTATGATGTCAACTTGCGGTATCATCCTGGAAAGGTCAATATCGTTGCAGATGCATTGAGCAGGAGAGCCGAAGTTTATTTCCTAACAGCACAACCAGAGTTGTTAGCCGATCTTCAGAAGATGGGCATAGAAGTTGTCCTTCCTACCAGTATGGCATTGATGGCCAGTATGCAAGTTCAGTCCACTATAGTCGAGAGGATCCGGATGGCACAATCAGCAAATTCCAAGCTTCAATGGCTCAGAGCGGAGTGTGAGGCAGGACGAAGACCAGAGTTATGCATCCATGAAGACGGTACACTTCGACATGGGACGCGTCTTTGTGTACCCGATGGAGATATCAGACAAGAGATCATGGCAGAAGCTCACAGTTCTCAGTATTCGGTTCATTCCGACGATACGAAGATGTACCATGATATCCGTCAGCACTTTTGGTAGAATGGCATGAAGAGGAAGATAGCCCGATTCGTCTCATGTTTGGTTTGCCAATACGTTAAAGCTGAACATCAGAGGCCAGCTGGACTTCTTCAGCCCTTGCCAATTCTAGAATGGAAGTGAGAGCATATAACCATGGATTTCGTGACTGGATTACCTAGATCCCCCGCCGGTAGAGATGCTGTTTGGGTTATTATAGACAGGCTCACGAAAGTGGCTCACTTTCTCCCGTTCAGAGTTGGTCAGTCGATGGCTCAGCTAGCAGAGATGTATCTCCGATAGATTGTCAGATTCCACGATGTACCAGTCAGTATCACCTCGGACAGAGATTCAAGGTTTACGTCGCACTTTTGGCACAGTTTGCAAGAGAGTTTGGGGACTCACCTCCAGTTCAGCTCAGCTTATCATCCGCAGACAGATGGTCAGTCAGAACGCACGATCCAGACTCTTGAAGACATGTTGCGATCTTGTACACTTGACTTTGGTGGTTCATGGAAAGATCACCTGCACCTGGTGGAGTTCTCGTACAACAACAGTTTCCAGGCCAGTATCCAGATGGCACCGTTCGAGGGACTGCATGGTAGGAAGTACTGATCTCCGGTAGCATGGGACGATGTTGAAGAGAGACAGATGCTCGGTACGGAAATGATTGCTCAGACCGTCGAGGTGGTCAGGAGAGTTAGAGATCATCTTTGCGTTGCTCAAGATCGCCAGCGTCATTAGGCCGATTTCCGTCGGCGTCCCCTTGAATTCTCGGTCGGTGACCACGTATTCCTGAGGATTTTGCCTAACCGTGACGCCATTCGTTTCGGCGTACGAAAAAAGCTTAGTCTTCGGTATATAGGACCGTTCGACATTCTGGAGCGAGTAGGTGATGTATCCTATCATCTCGCTCTTCCGCCGTCGCTACGTGAGGTGCATGATGTGTTCCATGTATCCCAACTACGACAGTATATCCCAGACCTGAGCCACATCCTGGATCATTCAGAATTGGTTGTTGATACCAACCTTTCGTATGAGGAGAGGCCCGTGTCTATATTGGACCGGAGGAAGAAGATACTCAAGAACAAGACTATTAGGTTAGTCCGTGTTGCTTGGGGTCATCATCCTTTGGGTGAGTCAACATGGGAGCGTGAGGATGATATCCAATCGCGATATCCTGACCTGTTTGACTCGTAAGGTATAATGTCCTTCTTATGCCTTATGCTCTCAGTTCCTTGCTTGAATGAATAATTGCTTGATTGATTGCCTTGTTATAGCTTGCCTGTGATTAGTATAGCTTGTCCTTGCCTCTCTAGCCTCTTAATTTAAATTCTGAGGACGAAATTCTTTTAAGGTGGATAGAGTTGTAACGACCATGGTTCGTATTACGTATTTTGGTATATGTGTACGTATTTTTACATATTTCATGACATGGTTTATTGTGGTATCTTATTTCTTGGTTCGGCTTGGTTGGCTTGGTTCGGTTTGGCTTGGTTTTCATGAGAACCAACCCCCACCTACCCCCGCTCTTCCCTTTTATAACCGCCCACTCATTCTCTCTCTTCATTTACTTCTTCTTCAATTACTTCCCCTTCTTCACCATTACTCTCTTCACCTACCAGAGAGAGAGAGAGCCTAGGCAAGTGCAGCTTGCTTCATGGAGGAACTCAGTTTTTATTGTTCCATTCTCTTCCTCACGAGATTCTAACCCACTTTAATACTTAGCATTTTTAATTTCTATGGTTCAATTTGTGTAGATCTAACTTTATTGTATTTTCGAATTTCTTGGGTTTTGACCTATTTAACCTTGTTATTATCTAGTTTTGATGGTTCCATTAGAGAATTTGATTCTGCCCCATTTTGACCTATGGAAGTCTGGATTCTGACCTCGGATGAAGGATTTAAGAAGCTTTGAAGCCAGGGATTTCATGGCTCTTCTTCTCGGACAAGTGGGGAAGAAGCACAGTACTTGACCGCATGGATTTTCATGCGGCAAGTTTTCTTCAGCCGCATGGCTTGACTCAGCCGCATAGCCTTATTGATCCTTGCCGCATAAGCCCCAGCCTCTTAGCCGCATAAGATGTCTTTTGGGTCCTTAGCCGCATGAACACCCGCATGCTCCTGCCACATGCGCCCCGCAGCTCCTCACCTGCATGAAACCCTTAACTTTAGCGGCATAGGCCAAGGTCCCCTTGCTCAGCCGCATAGGACTCCACTTGAACATAGCCGTATGGACTGGTTCCTTTCAGCCGCATATACTTGTTGACCCGCAGCCGCATAGGCCTTGGCACGACCCAGCCGCATGAGTGGTTTCCTCCGCTGTCGCATAGGATTTGTTCTTCCAGCCGCATATGCGCGCAGTTCACGCCGTATGGCACTGCTCCTTTTCTAGCCGCATATGCTCATCCCCTCTTGTCGCATAAGCCCGCTCTTCTTAGCCGCATAAGCCCGCTCTTCCGAGCCGCATACCCCTTTTTCTCTTCCTGGTCGCATAAAGTTATTTTCAACCGCATAAGCGCGCAGTCTAAGCCGCATGAACTTGTTGCCTTCAGCCGCATGCGCCTGTGTTCCCCGCTACCGCATGAGCATGTTTCCCTTAGTCGCCTGGCTCCTTTCATAGTCTTGTCATCTTTTATTATTATTATATTATTATTATATTAAAATATTGCATTTATGCTTATGCCATGTACATTCTAATATGTTCATGAACACGAAAGTATCCCGCCGTGGCGCACTCTTGACAAGTAAACCTGACATGATATACCCCGATATGCTATTAAGACAGCTAGCCTGACATGACAAGAATGAATGATTTGGACACCGTGGACGATTGTGTTTGTACAAATAAACCACTATTGTCTTGCATCATGTCTAGGCATCATGTCTAAGATAGGGACCCTGAATACCACAGTCAGGGGTACCTACTGAAATTGACTAAGGCTAATAACTAGAAATCCAGTAGTCATGGAGAGATTTTCCAGCTACAGGCAATCCCGTTATCTGGGCGCCCCATCATGGGATTTGTAGCCTACCGTCGAGTAGGGCACATTTCCAGCACACTGACATACGTTGCAACCACCAAATTACTTAAGGGTACATGCGTTCTTGGACAATATACCCACATGAATTCAATCCCCTAATTGCGTCTGGATAACCTGGATGGTATGCAGGGCTTGTGGCTGTTGGAATAATCCTATTGCATCTTGCTAGTAACTAGGCCTGTGATAACCCTAGTTAGTTAAAGTATCAAGCCGTACTCTTTGCTTGGTCGTGATTGATTGGATGGAGTCTAGTCCTGATCTTGTACAAGATTGTGACATGACATGATTACTTATGTTTGCCTTAACAATAATTATCAGGGGGCCAGTTCTGTTCAGGCGAAGGGTTACAACCTCGGTCCTTATTTGGTTTTAGGGTTGTAACCTGGCTCCCGGAACAGTTCTGTGTCCTTTCTTCGTTTATTGTCTTATTACACCCCATGTCATGCTCGTCATGTTTTACCTTACTTCAATAGCATGATTATTTATACTGGCCTTAACAATAAAGAACAGGGGTCCAGTTCTGTTCAGGCGAAGGGTTACAACCCCGGTCCTTGTTTGGTTTAAGAGTTGTAACCTGGTTCCCGGAGCAGTTTTGTGTCCTCTCTTCGTTTATTATCTTATTACTTTATCAATAATATTTGAGACGGGTTCCTATTCAGGTGAAGGGTTGCAACCCCGGTCCTTGTTTTATTTAAGGGTTGCAATCTGGCTACTTGAATGGTTTCCTCGTACTCAATTCATTATTGTTGTCCCTGTTATTATCAGTTTCGTTTATAATTATCTTTAGTATTCTCTTATTATATGTTGGTTTTAGTTCCTAAGTGAAGCCTCCTTTGTGGCACTTGCTCCTTCTGGGGTCTGACCCAGCTAGTTTTGTATGGCCAGATATCGGAGCAGCTCCAGAGGATCTACCTACTTTCTAGCCATATGGTGACCACCAGACGTAACCCTGGTAACGAGTGGGTTTATTTTCGGCTCTCCCACTCTATTGTAAAATTATTCTTTTGAGGCGTTTAGCCGGCGAGCACGTGTTAGCTCGTATTGTCCCTTTATGTACTGTCTGTCTACAAGCTGTAACATGATTGGCAAATCCTAGGGTTGATCATGTATGACTAAAACTCTTGCTAGTCGTGACATTTTGTATGACTAGCTTCATGATCATCTGAATATGTAATGTATGGGATGCCTTACTATTGTATATTTGGTGCTCTGACATCTTGTAATTATTATTGCTTGCTTGAGATTGAGACAATAGGCTTGTTCATGACCGTAGGAGACTGATGGCTTGTAGTTAAACCCTCATGTATCTAGACAGCCGTGACCGTATAGAGAGGTGGGTTGCACTTCAATATACGTAGCTGGCTATGTACGTCCCCGCTCTCCAGTATTCTGGTGTTGGGGCGTTACAATAAAATTTCTTAAATATTTCTTTATTTGTGTGTGTGTTTTCTTATTTACAAAAATGTACTGGTGGCCAGAGCACAGAGATGAGTCGATACGGAAGTGGTACAAGTCCGTTTTCCAGCAAAAGGTTGAGGGATATGCTCGATGACCAGAACGCATTGTCTCTACTTCTAGGAGATCACTGCAAGGAGTGACTGAAAGAGGAGTTCTGGAGGAAGATGAATGAGAAGATGGACACTCCAGAATATAAGGCCAAGTGCGAGAAGGTGAAGGCGGCCCGTACTAAGGGTGGTCACCACACCGGTGGATCTATCCCATACTTAGAGCATTATCCACGGGTGTGAGTATTCTGAATTTTTATCCTTGTTGATTTATTTAAACCTTACATGATTTAGATATTAATTACTCTATTTATTACAGTGCAAAGAGGCCTCCAGGACAGGTGGAGACTCGAACACTGTCGACTTCTTCAAACTTTTCGGGCGGACCAACAAATGTAAGAAGGAAATGAAGTTCATAGATAGTTGGGCGACCAAGCCATAAGTAAGTTTTTTTATAAAATATTGTCAAGTAAATTATTACTAGGTAAATAGCTTATTGTAATTGGACTTAATTTTTTAAGCAGTGATAACCATCTTAGCCTTCAATGAAAGCAGTGACAACCCTCTTAACATTTAACGTAAGCAGACCCTTAGAAGTAATAAAAACTAAATCATGGGAAAACTAATCAATATGTGATTCATGTTATCTATAGCGTACATAAATATACATCGTATCGATATCGGCTGTATCGAATCGGTGTCGATCGATACTCAAACTATGATCCAAACTCTAAACTTATTTGTGTATATAATATAGGAGAAGTATAAGACACTTGAGATTCGAGCGAGTGAGGGGGTGCTGAGGGGGCTTCGAGTACTCGGCCACTTACACCATCTGGGAGGAACGATCTGTGGATCCAAGCTGTCGAAAGAGGAAACGATGGGAGCGTGTACGGCACGGGATTGTTGGCATCACAACCATCTGATTACTCTAGAGCATCTCCTTCTCCACTACCACTTGCATCATCACAGTCGGGTACCGATGACGATCAAACTGGACCTCTCAGCCTGGTACAGGTCATCCAGATTCGGTACAGCCTATAAATCTGACCGCATCTCGTCCTCCTACCATTTCTCTGGTTAATTCTACCACTCATTCTCCTCCTCCAGCTGCTACGTCTACTCCAGCGTTAGCCCCCATTGATACACAGGAGTTACAACAAATCATGAACACAGTGATGCTGCAGTATATGACGAGCTGACATCCACTACCCCCACCACCCCCATCCTCGTTGAGTTTTTGTTTTCTTTGATTTGTTGTATATGTTTGAGAGAGTGATGGATAGTTTAAACTTGATGATTGTTTGATTTGTGTATTAAAATTTTCGATTTGTGTATCAAAATTAATATTATTTGTTTGTGTTCATTAACTATATTATGTGTTTGGGTTATTTGTATTATATATGTGTACCGTGCCAGTGAAAAATCGACATTTATATCGTGTCAGATATTAAGGTTGTAGGAAAAAAATTAGCTGGAAAAAATGACATCATTAGCAATGGACTCGCAAGGAAAAATTTAAAAATTCTCAGGTTAGCGACGCCGTAGCGAAAGATCAACGACGAAAACCTGAAAAATTCTCAGGCCAGTGACGGGTTAGCAACGAAAAATCTATCGTTAACGTGTCGTGTGATACCAAAAAAGTGTCAAACATGTATCAAAAAATGTCGTTATTTTCGTTGCTAACCTTCTGAAAATTTTGGCGAAAATGGGCTCGCAGTGTCCGCCGTAGTTTCGTTGCTTTGTCGTCACCATGATTACTGACGAAACATAGACGTCGCTAATCAGTCTCTATGTGTATGCCGTTAAACCTATCGCTAATCCGTCGTCCTGGCGATGGATTAACAACAGATATTTGGCAGCGACACATTTTCTATTGACGCCATAGATCCATCGCAAGTCCGTTGCTAATTATAGATAGCAACGAAAATAGGGTTTTAGCAACGAAAAAGTCTCGTTGCTAGAAATTAATATTTTTGTAGTGTGATGAAGGTTGGATTTAATATTAATATTATTCAGTTCATGTTAATTGCTACATTACAAAAATCATGTTTGGATTACAATTGCATATGGTGCAGAATTTTACAGTTTTAGAAAGTTGAACAAAGGTGTTTATAAATGTACATAAAAGCCACATTTCTTGAGTATGCATATGAACTGTGCAATATAATTTGATGCTGAAGAACTGCAAGAAGAAAGCAACATAAAGTTCTGCTGCCAGTTGAAGTTTCATGTCACAACCCGCTCCCGAATAATCGGATACGAGTTGGACTCGCCCACCCTACATTGTGGAATCAACGTAGTAAGCTGTACTAAGTATCTAAGAACTTCACCAGATAAGACAAAATCCAAATCACAGCATATATTATGTTCCAGAGTTCAAGATAATACAATGGTACAATAGTAAAATGTATTATACAAAATGAAACTTAAAACAAAAAGACAGCAGTAACTCCTAGGTCCTAAATCATGGTATCATACTGCTAAGGTCTTGGGCCCCTGCCCTTAGAAGATATATCATATAGCCTCAAGTTTACCTGTAATATATCTAGTCAGGAGCAGATCAAAGTACATTCTATAATAATGAAACAAGTACGACATGTGAATAAGCAAAGGAACAATGAAACATGATGAATATGAAACTGTAAATGCATAACCTAAACTGAACATGAAACATGTAGCAAAAGATCCTGATATGTGATTTGTAATAATTACTAGAGTATGTGACCGGCTGGAGAAAGATCATGAAGCACAAGTAATGGCACGGCTTAGAATCTCACGTGCACGATGTGAGACCTAAGCTATCATAGAATATCCTAGGTTGGACTTTGGTCACATATCTGTAGTATTTATCCTCCCCCAGATATCAGTAAAGATCATGAACCAGAGTATAAGATCATGCCGTGTAACAATGTGTCTAATATGAAGAGAACATGACATAAAGTAAATGAGTTAAAATCATAGAAGTACTTGCCTTTGTCCTCGCAAATCAATTATGTCTTAATTTCCACCTAAATAGGGCAATAGCAGGTTAGACTCTAGAATAACAATCTAGCCAATAATGCTAACTAACAACTAATTTCGTTATTAATATATACTTTAGCTAACCATATATATAAACTAGCTAATTAACCATCCATAACTATAATAGATAACTATATATTATAGAACTAATCAATATATTCATGCTAGAGAAAATAGAAAAATAATTTTTTAGTAAGACAATAATATTTTAGAGTAACAATATATGATGATAATTTTAGCAAAATAGTTTTACATATAATTGCTAGTGAAAATGGAAGACTAATATTTAGCAAACTATATATATATATATATATATATATATATATATATATATATATATATATATATATATATACAAACTATATATATATATATATATATATATATATATATATATATATATATATATCAAAATAATACATGTATAGCAAAACATTCACTAATTAGTAATATATACTAGCAAATCATTTATGAAAGTATTTTACAAAATATTAGGATAATACAATAATAATGATAAAAATAATAATGAAAATAGCAATATAATCCCAGCCCAGCCCATTAGAAATTATAGCTTAAACAATCCAATTTAATCAGAAACATAACACTGGCCCTGAGTCCAGTCTAGATCAGTCAGCCCCTAAATATAACAAAATATTTTATAAAAAACACTAATAGGTTCAAAACCCAGCCTGTTTATTTGGCCCAGTCCCTAACAGAATAGCAATTTAATCAACTAACACTGGCTTTAAGCCCACAAATCAACAAATCCAACTAATTAAAACATTAGTTACTTGGGCTGAAGCCCAATCCAATCAGCTACCATTTTAAAACCCCCAAATTCATCTCTTCAATTGAAGAGAAAGAAGCAACAAAGAAGAAGCTTCTTCTTCCATAGAGAGTGTCGAGAGTTAGGAAGAAAGGGGGAGGAGAAGGAGTGAACAAAAAGGGGGAGAGCTCACCTTCCCGAGCTGGAGCGAAGACTGGCCTCGAACGCGGTGGCACAAAATACTCCGGTTGGTGGAGAAGAACTGCGTGACCTCGACATCGAACGGTGGCGGCGCAAACTCCTCGCAGCGCCTCTCAACCTGGCGGAGAGGAGGCGCAAACACTGGCACGAGGCGGTGATGGTCAGATCTCTGGGGAGAGGTGACGATAAACACGATGGCAAGACCGATCGACCTCTAGATCTGGGATATCTCCAAAGAAGGACAACGATAACTATTGGGGTATTCAGATCTGGGAGGGAGAAGTTGCTGAGAGGAAAGAGTAGGAGTAGTGGCTCGATTCGGTCATGCGATAGCTGCATCTGCTCGGAGGGACGAAGGCACGCCGGCTACGGATCGAGCCCTGTTGGTCGTCATGGAAACCGACAACCGAGTCAAACAGTGGCGCTCCATGTCTCATCGAGACTTGTAGAACTCGAATCTTGAGGGGCAAGCTTGACAGTCGAGGATGGCGCGGCTCTCGAGGACACATAGCTCGACAAAAGATATGGTGAGTCGAGGTTTCTGGGTGGTGTAGCTGGTGGTGTTGGCTATTGTTGGTGGCGGGGTATGGGTGGAGACGGTCAGATTTGGTAGATATGGACGATGGTGGTGGTTCAATGAGTGTGGCGGGAAGGAGAGGAGCTGGCGATGGTCTGATCGCCTGAGTTGGATAGGGTGGTGGGTGTGAAGGTTATGGACGATGGTGAGGAACATGTTGGAGGTGGCAGTAATGTTGCGGTGGAGGTGTATTGGAATCGGTGGTGAGGAAGGTGGAGGTGACTGTGAGGTGGAGCTGACGATGGAGTAGGGTGGTGGAAGTCAGGGGTCGACGGAGTAGGAAGCGTGATCCGGTGGTGGAGCTGATGGTGTTCCGGTGCTGGAGGCAGAGTTGGGGACAGGCAAAGATGCATGCAATGAAGAATGGGAAGAGGTGGAGCTGGACAGCGATCACCGGAGTACAGCCAGCACGACGGCGCATGCGGTGGAGGTCGTCAGACAAAGGCTATTTAGAGAGAGAGAGAGAGGCAGAAGAAAGAGAGAGTGAGTGGATATTCTTGTAATAAAAATTAGGAATCCCAAGACAAGTGGCAAACTATGTAATATTGTAATAGATCTAGGACATATAGGGAAAAACCCTAACAAATCATAACTAACTACTAACTAAACAATAACTAATCCTTAAATAGTAGCTAATCAATAATTATGACTAAATAATCGATTAGCTAGCTAAAATAATTAATCACCCTCTAGCTCAAAACTCAAAATCCTACAATCCAAGCCTAAAGCTTGGTAGGCAATTAGGATAGCTAGCATACGATCCAAGTTCAAACTTGATAAGACTCACCATAATTAAATAATAAAATAATCTTGAAATAAAAATAATTAATTAAATAATAATAATCAGGATTTAGAAATAAATTTAAAATAATCCAAAAATGATTTTATAGTTTTTTTCAAAAATAATGGCTGATTTCAAAATGAAATTTTAAGAAAAGATTTTTATAATTCAAAATTTTCAAAAGTAGGAATTCCAAATCGAAATAATTATAAATCTATCCACCTTACAAAAATTTTATACTCAAAATTTCAAATGACACTATAAGTATGATTAAGAATAACCAAATACAAAATTATTAAAAATGATTAAAATCGGTTAAATATCGAATCAAAATTTAAGTACGACTAATAGAATCAAGATGACCTAGAAGTGATCAAAGTTTAAAACCTAGGCATGATAAAAATGACTTGTCATAACTAAATTCTAAACTTTATCAAAATCAAAATTTAGGCATAGTAAAAAAAATAGTACCAAAATGATATAGTCATGCTTAAATTCTAAATTCGATTAAGAATAAAATTGTGACTTAAGTCCAATAAGATATAGTTTAGGCATAACTTGCATGGCTATCATTTAAACACGATTAGTAAAAACATGATCAGAATTATTTAGGCTATTAAGGTCTTAAGTGATAAAATAGAAATGATACAACTAAGAATTAAACAAGGAATTTGAAAATTTAGTTCTTCCAGAAATCAAATGAGCGAAAATCAAGTCACTATTACAAGATTTAGAAAAATCAAACGACAGATTTAGAAAAATAACCCACAAGTTCTATAATTTATAACTCCCTCAAAACTTATTACTAGCTCGCTTACCCAAAGCCTTCTTCTACCACCTTCTTCTACCTTAACTAACTAACCTAATTGAGAATGCTAGTTCCCAAGGATACCTAGAAATGAGCTAGGTAACTATCTATATTTTCTCATGTATATCTATATAGCTATCAACCATATGCATATATACATACATATATCCATATTTGTATATCATCTATCTATTATACATAGCTATCTATAATATATATACATAGCTATCAAAATATCTGCAATATACTAGAGCCAAACCATGAAAGAGATTGGACAAATAGGTGTTGAATGAATGGTCCTAATGAGTTTCAAAGAAAATCAAGGGAAATTCTATAGTAAACCTATGCTAATAGAAATTATTTCTGAAAGTATGATCAACTACTAAGATTTTAAATAAGTCAAAAGTTTAAACAATTCAGGATAATTTCTTGGTCAATGGCGATAAGAGGCCAAACATGGTATATAACATGGATGAATCTCAATAGTATCCGAAAACCATACATATCCAAAATCACGTTGCCTAGAGTTTATGCCCCACCAGTATAGTGTACAAATGGCTGTAGTGAACCTTTGGTTCCATGATCCAAATAATGATAGATTACCAAATATTCTATCAACTTCATCCAATATTGTCAGAACAACTCAAGAGATCAAAATATTATGCTTTCAGGACATAGCCTCAATAATATCCGAGAACCTATGAATAGTTGAAATTAATTTGACTTAGAGCCCATGTCTCGCTAGTGTGCAGCTGGCTGCAGTGAACCCGCGGTCTCCATAATCTAGATGTATGATTGCAGTGTGCATCTGCCACGTCATAGTAGGTTGTCAAATATTTTCTTAAATTTATCCATAGGTATTTCAAAGGAGTTTATGAAAAATTCAAAATGAGTTCTAAAAGTCCTAATCATGATAGAAAGTGACATAAGTACCTTTTCTTTTGATATTAGGTCTTTGAGAATCAAGGGATCACTTGCCGGTAGAAGGAAATGATTGAAATCAAGAGGAGTATCTGTTTTCCAATCTTTTTCTATTCAATGGATTGAGGACATAAACTTATGGATTTGATCAAACCTAACTCTGACTAATAGAAATAGTACGAGTTCAAGTTGAGTGGAGGAACTAGTTGTCAGGACCCGCACCCAGAATTTGGGCATGAATCGTGCGCACGTCCAGCCTATGTCGCAGAGTCGGCGATAGAATGCTATAAAATTACAATATGATCACAACCACGCAATATATATATATATATATATATATATATATATATATATATATATATATATATATATATACTCCACTTGGGAGGCAATAACACATAACCAAAAATACTCAATCGCAGCTCCATATAGATGAAATATAAAAAAGATATACAAAGTTATAAATCCATAAAATAGATAAAATCCAAAACTACATGTCCAATAATATCTGATATCAATGTCAACTAAAATTCGAAGACAAATTCGGCCCAAACTAGAACTAATCTAACTAAACATTCGCAGCAAGATCGGATGCTGCAAACTCCTCCTGAAAGGCAATGTCAGGCTCAACTATATCTTCTATGTATGTACCATACTATTGGGGCACCCATCCCCATCATAATCACCTAAAATGCTTACCCAATCAAGATGGAACGAGTACAATTCATTAAGTGCAGTTCCAAGTATATGATAACGACAATGAGATAATGGTTAGTCATAAAATACATGATGAGAATATCAAGGCAAATATAACAAAAAACATGAGGAATGTAGACAGGAAAATATATGACAACATGTAGAACAAGTGAATATACCTATCTATGTGATTTGAAGTACTCATTCGATATGTGATCGGTCTGGGACAGTTACACCATAAGGTCTATATAGGATTTTCATCCCCGAGGTCTACTATAGAGAAAAGTAAAATAAGGTCTAAAGTCTAATCATGCGTCTAATTAGTACTTTTCCGTCCCGACACAACATACGAGATAAATGGCAATGATATGAAAACGAAGACATAAAGTGTCACCATGTAACGAGCGTATCAAGAATCAAATATCATATAACTAGACAGTGTGATATAGTGATTAACAATATTGGAAACAAACAATAAATGTACTCGCTTGGTGTCCTGAGCTGATGATACGGGTCTGGTGTCAAACTTGAGTCCAAGTAACCTATTTTAGGAATTTAAATTGTCAATAGGTGATTACAAGAATAAACAATTTATCTACTAGGTTGCTAGGTTCATTTCTATTTCAAGTTTGGGTTTATGCTAGATAGGGGGTACTGGTATTCCTATCCTATATTGTATTGTTCTATCATTCTCTTATCCACACCCATGGTACTCATAGACCCTATAGGATACTAACTGTTATACTCTAGTACTTTGACCCTTACCTGGCCATATGCACCTAAATATACATATTAACTTAGGGGGTACTCTTATAACTATAACATATGCTACCACTTCTTGTCTATACCCACACACCCAAATGCCATTTCTGCTATTATCCTTACCCAATCATGCACCTTATGTATTCCCAACAAGCAGTTCATAGGATATTCCTAAATTCGGACATGTGTATTGCATTCCTCCTACAGATACCACACTAGCAGTCTGATTATTCATAATTGTTGTTGCTGCAACTACATACTGCTCCTCATATTTCTGTTATCCAAATCTTGTAGTTCATTGTTGTGTTTTCCCCTTTATGATACCCAACTGTATCCCACATGCCCTTAGTGTATCCTAGGCTAGTGACACACAATGATAACACATTTCTGGATGTCTTAATTCTCTACCTACTGCCTAAAGCATGTCAGACTGTTCTTTACCTTATTGTCTTAGTTTGACAGGGAACCTATACTAGTCAGTTGGTTGCCCTGCTTTCATTTACCTGTGTATTAATGGGACACTGATGAACATAGCAGTGCCTTCTTAACTGCTACCCCGTATCCAAACATGCTTGTAATATGTTCTATATACATCATTTTACATCCACAGCTATTTCCTCAGACACATGCCAATGTACACAACCCTGTACTCACCCTTTGACACCACACACCTACATGAATGTATGTCATGTTTACCTATACTGCTACTAAAGCCTAATGCCAATTGCAGGCCCTTTACAAGAGTCGATGCCCCTATTACTAAATGACTTGTGTACATACCAACACCTGTACCCTTAGACGCACCCGTAGGAGTAACTGCTATGTGTTGGTTTCCCCTAATATTACACCTACATACATTCTATTCTTGGTCGAATACCATTTAACCCAGGGTCTGATTCCTTGCCCTTTACTCACTACTGTTAACCCAGGGACTGATTCTTGGTCGAATACCACTTATGAATAAACTCCCTATATACTTGTATATAACTCTCTCTCTCTCTCTCTCTCTATATATATATATATATATATATATATATATATATATATATATATATATATATATATATAAATATATATATATATATATATATATATATATATATATATATAGGTTATATATAAACTTGTCACGTACCATGTCCTTCTATTTGTACCCTGTACCTAATGATACACACATGCCCTCGATCTCTGATACAACCGTTTAATAACAGTGTTTAATTCCTATAATATTAACCAATATAATTTCTACTTTCCTCCTAGGAATTGCATCGAACCCGTGGTGCATTATGTACCCCTGTATATGATTCGTATGAATCTCCTACTAAACCCGACCTCCTATTTATACCTTTGACTCACTACTGTTATCAAAACTGGATCCCCAATTTTTCCTACTTGTTTTTTGTACCTTCCTATTGTCCAATTTCTGAACATAGGATACATCCTAAAATCCTATACTAGTTCACCTCTCTATATATCTGACTGATAACCCCTATTCTTTTCATGTTCCTATTTGTATCCTTGTATCTGATACTAGGATACTCTATTACCTATCGCAATTGTACACAATATTATGCCTCATACAACTTTAACTACCTGGAATACATGGTAGGACACGTTGGTTGGCTAGTCCATTCACCCAAACATGCCCACACATGAAATCTGCCTACTGATTTATTTTCTGTTGATGCTAATGCCTGATACATTAGTTACACCCATTAACCCCCTTCTTAACATTAAGTCGAACACCAACATCTCATCATATTCTTGTGTTGATGGCAGGAAGTTTAGAAGGTGGAAGGAATACCTGTAGATGAGGGTCCTAATGCCGCTTCAGATGGCACGACGACTTCCTGGAGACTCAACTTCTGCTTCTATCAGGTTCTTGAGTTTGCGAGGGTTTTGAGAGGAGGTCGGCTATTCCCTTCCCTTCCTTATATACCTACCTTTTGGATATACATCGAAATCTAAAAGGATTGGAAGAATCTTAATTCAAATTTGGTTTAAACTCAGATACGGGGTGTTTAAATCAGTAGGCCAAGAATGAACAAAGGTTTTAAATTCAAATATAGGGGTTTTTAAGCCTACGGCTAGGAAATAGAATTCAAATGTGCCTATTTGCACTTAGTTTTTACAAAACCCACTTCTCTATATCATCTTAAATAAATTTAATAATGAGAATATATATATATATATATATATATATATATATATATATATATATATATATATATATTGACGAAACACTATAGTTTATTCCAACAAGGCTCAAAATGCCGAAGCCTGTACAAGTATACCCCTAGGCACAAAATGCCGACGCCTATACAAGTATACCACCAAAACCCGAAAACCGAAGGTTAGAGGAGAGGAGTAATCCAAGAACTATTCTGCCCGTGCGGACAGCAGGACCTGATCTTCTGACACTGCCTGAAGATCTCCCTGATAATCTGGTCGGCATTGTACTGATAGCCCTCATATCTCGCTTTGTTGCGATTCTTCCAAATGGTCCATATGGTAGCAGCCGCTACAATTTGGTGGCCATGGGACACTATAGCCCAGCCAATCAGAAGGTCATTGATGCAACCGACTCCATGCGCCCTTCTACACCTTTGGGATAGGTTTCTCCATACCCTGGCAGGTAATTCCCCTTGACAAAAGATATGGTCGACAGTTTTTGTCTGACGCTCTGAGCAGCAGTTGCATGCAGATGCCAAGCTGAATCTGATGGTGTACAGATTATCGTCTGTGGGCAACCTCTTCCGACGTACTCTCCAAATTAGAATAGACCACTTCTTTGGGATGCATGTCTGCCAGAAAGCAGCGTGGATCTGAGATGGCGTACCGCGATCGCGAGCGACACGCCTGGCCGAGCGCACCGAGAATTCTCCAAAGAGTTCGGCCGACCAGCGCAGCTCGTCCGCCTCGTTGCCAATCTTCAGGCCACGTTGACGGATACATTCTTTCGCCTCATCACCGGCTCAATCGCGGATCCTGCCCCAATCCCAGTCGTTTCCATCTGGATCCCACAGGGCCCTGATCGTGGTTGTCTCGCGACCCGCCGTGCGGACGGGGAGCAAGGTGTCCCCAGCCCAACGTTCAAGGAAGAACGACGATTCGCCTTTCCCCAAATCAAGTTGAATCACCGATTCGGCCATAGTACGTCCGGTTAGGATGCGTCGCCAGGCGGTAGATGATCTGCTGTTGGGGAAGGCCTAGGATGGGTGGATATGCTTGAAGTATCTGGCCTTCATGAATCTGGCCCAAAGATTCTGACTCGATCTAAGCTTCCACCACAGTTTCATGGAGAAGGCATCAACAATGTGAGAGATTCTGGCAGACCCCATGCCTCCCTCCTCGATAGGGCTTGCCATGGTGTCCCAACTTGCCCAGTGATATTTAATGTTCCCGCCGCTATGCCCCCAAAAGAAGTCGCACAGGATACTTTCAATCACGCGGATCACCTTCTTGGGGGGGGAGCAAGCAGCAAGGGTATATATGGGAATGGATGTGAGCACATGGTTGATGAGGATCATCTTTCCGCCTGGGGATAGAGTAGCGTTGTGCCAGCCCTCCAACTTTCTCCTGATTTTGTTAACCAGCCCGTCAAAGATGCCAGCGTTAGTCCTACCGTACACCAGAGGACATCCAAGGTAAAGGAATGGAGGTTGTTCAATGGAGAAAAAGGTGATATTGGAGATATTAGCTGCGCTGTCTCTTCCAATATTGTGATGCACGTAGATAACACTCTTGTCGGAGTTCACCTTCTGCCCAGAGCTAGCAGCATATCTCTGGAGGGTGTTGTGGACCACCTCCACCGACCCGACATCCCCGGATGAAAAGATGAGGATGTCGTCGGCATAAGCGAGATGGGTAATGATCGGACATCCGCTGGCAGTATGGAAGTGTTGGAAGTTCGGGGTTCTAACCATCTTATTCAGATTTCTGCTCAAAACGTCCGCTGTGATGATGAAGATGGTGGAAGATAAAGGGACTCCTTGTCTGACACCCCGGCTGGATTTGAAGAAGCCGTTGGCTTGGCCATTGATGACAGTAGAGAACCACGAGTTGCTGATCGATCTCCATACCATATTAGTCCAAGTCTCCGAAAAGCTAAAGGCCCTGAAAACCCAGATCATGAATTGTCAGTCAAGCCTATCATAAGCTTTCTCCATATCCAGTTTGATCGCTATGTTGCCCCCTCGAGCGAAAAGTTTCATGCAGGTGATAAGTTCATGAGCAAGCATAATGTTGTCTTGGATGTTTCTGCCTCGGACGAAGCCACTTTGCTCCTCAGAGATGATCTTGGGTAGTAAACCAGACATACAAGAAGCGATGATCTTGGAGATTATCTTATTAGTGAAGTTACACAAGCTGATGGGGCGGAAGCCTCGAAAGGTTTTCGGGTTATCTTTTTTGGGGATGAGGATCAGATTGGCTGTGGATATGGCCCTAGGGTAGGACGTCCCCTGGAAGAAGGCGATGACCGCTTCATAGATGTCCTTCCTGATGATGTCCCAGCATTATCGAAAGAATGTCCCGGAGAAGCCGTCAGGTCCAGGCGCGCTGTGGGCGTTTAGCGCCCAAACCGCTTCTTTGACCTCAAGCTCGGTCGGAGGAAGTTCCAGATGAGTGTTGTCGTTGTCATCAATGAGGAGAGGAATCTCAGCCAGAAGGTTGTCGTCTCTGTAGACCCTTTGTTTGGTGAAAAGCTAGGAGTAGAAATTAGCAGCAGCCGCTTGGATATCCCGCTAGTTACTAATGATGGTACCTGAGTCATTTTTTATCTGGTGAAGAGTCAGCTTCTGTTTGTGGCCGTTGGCACAGGCGTGGAAATAGGCCGAATTTTTATCCCCCTCACTGTCCCATTTCAGCCTCGCTTTCTGCTTCCAATATTTCGTTTCCACTTTCAGCCGGAATTTGAAGATGGCTTTAGTAAGGTTGAGGGCGGCCCTGGCAGTCGGAGATCGATCAGTCAAAAAGAGCGTCTCTGTGCGGGTGACGTCATCTTCCGCCGTGCGGACTTCCTGAAAAATATCTCCATACGCCTGTTTGCTCCATGCTGCCAGAGCTTTCCGAGTCGCCTTAAGCTTGCTGACAACTCTGATCAGCGGGTCAACTTCATCCACCTGATTCCATGCTTCCTCGACGACCTTCGTGAATTGAGGGTGTTCGCTCCAGAGGTCGAGAAATCGAAAGTTCTTTTTAATTTGGTTGGCTGAGTTGCTGATTTTAACTAGCAGGGGAGCATGATCAGACTCGGTAGCATTAAGATGAGAAAGTCTGGAGGTGATGCCCATGTCGTGCCAGAGGGAATTTGTGAGGGCTCTGTCAATGCAAGAATATTGCCTATGATCTCCTTCTTGCATATTGCACCAAGTGAACGCATTTTCGGAGAACTAGATCGTGGAAAGATCGGCATTAAAGATGAACTTGTTGAAGTCATGCATGGTCGTAGGTGGGGGCGGCCTTCCCCCAGACTTCTTCTCTCTACAGGTGATTGCGTTAAAGTCTCCAATACAAAGCCAGGGGATGTTGAAGTGGTTGACGTTGGTGTCGAGGAGGTCGTCCCACAGTTGTTTGCGCTCGATAATGTCGCAGCTGCCGTGAACCGCGGACAGCATAGCGCGCTTGGGGAGGGCGGGGTGCTCTATCCAGCACGTGAGAGCTTGCCTGGAATCCCGGATAACTCCGATATGGACATTAGATGGGATAAGGATCCAAATGTCGTGGTTGCCAGCCACGGCGTTGTGGAAACCTAATTGCAGCTGAATAGATTTGATTTTCTTGGGGGGGGGGATCTTGGGTTCGAGGAGGATCAAAATGTCAATCTTGTGGAGTTTTTTTTAGAGCAATAATCCGCCGCTCGGTGGGTTTGTTAGCCAGGAATGAGAATATATATATATATATATATATATATATATATATATATATATATATATATATATATATATATATATATATATATATATATATGCATTTAAATTTATACAAAAAAGGAAAAAAATTGGTCTAAGGGTTTACACTAGTTAAAATATTTCTCTCTAGAGAATTACTTAAGGGATATTGTCCTATATCAGAATTATTTTGAGGAAATAATACCATATGGTCAATGAAAAGTTTGTGGGGACTAGATAAACAAGTTGGGCTAAGTATTAATGTAGGGCCCTATGATAAAGTATTTGAATTGATCAAAAAAGTCAAATTGAAGTAGTATAGCAAGACCAACAAAGGAATTTGAAAGCTTGGAAATATTAGTCCTTGAAGAGAGGTTTGCTAATATGGAAGTGAAAACTTCTAGAAGAGTAATCGGTCTAGTCTCTAAATAATTGAGAAACTAATTGGAAAATATAATCTTCTGAAAATCGAGGAATATCACTCTTAGCCACCTATGACAATAGCACACATAATGTATACATATATATAATGATAAAATCGGCCTAAGCTGTGATTGAACATTCCTATACCACAGGCTACCAATGGTACTCTACTCCTAAGCACCATTAAAATGAACCGCATGGGCCAATACTAAAAATGTGTCACGACCCGCTCTCGAATAATAGGCTACGAGTCAGACTCGTCCAGCCTACGTTGTGGAATCAACGTAGTAAGTTGTACTAAGTGTGTAAGAACTTCACCAAAAAGGCAAATCCAAATCGCAGCATCTATTACGTTCCAGAGTTCAACATAATACAATGATATAATAATAAAATGTATTATACAAAATGAAACTTAAAACTAAAAGACAGTAGCAACTCCTAGGTCCTGTATCATGGTATCATCCTGCTAAGGTCTCGGGCCCCTGCCCTTAGAAGATAGATCATATAGCCTCAAGTTCACCTGCAACATATTCAGTCAGGAGCGGAGCAAAATACATTCTACAATACTGAAACAAGTATGACATGTGAACAAGCAATGGAAGAATAAAATAGGATAAACATGAAACTGTAAATGCATAACCTAAACTAAAGACGAAACATGTAGCAAAAGATCCTGACATGTGATTTGAAATAATTACTAGAGTATGTGATCGGCTGGAAAAAGATCATAAAGCACAAGTACGGCTTAGAATCCCACATGCACGATGTGAGACCTAAGCTATCATGCAATGTCCTAGGTTGGGCTTTAGTCACATATCTTTAGTATTTTCCCTTTCCAGATACCAGTAAAGATCATGAACCAGAGTATAAGACCATGCCGTGTAATAATGTGTCCAATATAAAAGAACATGACATGAAGTAAATGAGTCAAAATTATAGAAGTACTTGCCTTTGTCCTTGCAAATCAAATATGTCTTAATTTCCACCTAGAATAAGGCAATAGTAGGTTAGACTCTAGAATAACCATCGAGCCAATATCGCTAACTAACAACTAATTTCATTATTAATATATACTTTAGCTAACCATATATATAAACCAGCTAATTAACCATCCATAACTATACTAGCTAACTATATATATTATAGAACTAATCAATATATTTATGCTAGATAAAGAGAAAAATATTTTTTAGTAAGACAATAATATTTTAGAGTAACAATATATGATGATAATTTTAGCAAAATAGTTTTACATATAATTTCTAGTGAAAATGGAAGACTAATATTTAGTAAACTATATATATGTAGCATAATAATACATGTATAGCAAAACATTCACTAATTAGTAATATATATACTAGCAAATCATTTATGAAAATATTTTACAAACTATTAAGATAACACAATAATAATGATAATAATAATAATAATAATAATAATAATAATAATAATAATAATAGCAATATAATCCCAGCCTAGCCCATTAGAAATTATAGCCTAAATAATCTAATTTAATCAGAAACATAATACTGGCCCTGAGCCCAATCCAGATTAGTCAGCCCCGAAAAATAACAAAACATTTTATTAAAAAAAACACTAATAGGTTCAAAACCCAGCCTTTTTATTCGACCCAATACCTAATAGAATATCAATTTAATCAACTAACACTGGCTTTAAGCCCACAGATCAACAAATCCAACTATTTAAAACATTAGTTACTTGGGCTGAAGCCCAATCTAATCAGCTAGGGTTTTGAAAACCCCCAAAGTCATCTCTTCAATTGAAGAGAGAAGTAAAAAGAAGCAGTTGCTTCTTCCATAGCAAGTATCAAAAATTAGGGGAAAAAGGGAGGAGAAGGAGTGAACGAAAAGGGAGAGAGCTCACCTTACAGAGCTGGAGCAAAGGCTGGCCTCGAACACGATGGCACAAAGTGATTCAGTGGTAGAGAAGAACTGCATGATCTCGACATCGAACAGCGACGGTGCAAACTCCTTGCGACAGCTCTCAACCTGGCGAAAAGGAGGTGCATGCCCTGGTACGAGGCGGTGATAGTCAGATCTCCGGGGATAGGCAACGATGAACCTGCTGGTGCGACTGATCGACCTTTAGATCTAGAGTCTCTCTAGAGAAGGACGGCAGCAGCATTGGGGTGTTCAGATCTGGGAGAGGGAAGCTGCTGAGAGGAAGGAGGAGGAGCACTAGCTCAAATCCGGTCATGTGGTGGCGAGATCTGCTCGAAGAGACGAAACAAAGGAACGCCGGCGACGGATCGGGCCCTGCTAGTCGTCGAGGAAACATACGACCAGAGTCGAACATTGGTGCTCTATGTCTCCTCGAGGCTTGCAAAAGCTCGGAGCTCGAGAGGCAAGCTCGATAGTCGAGGATGGTGCAGCTCTCGCAGGGATTTCTGGGTTTTGTGGTGGTGTAGTTGGTGGTGTTGGTTGTTGTTGGTTGCAGGGTATGGATGGAGACGGTTAGATCTGGTAGATCTAGACGATGGTGGTGGTTTAATGAGTGCGGCGGGGAGGAGAGGAGCCGGCGGTGGTCTGATCGCCTGAGTTGGACAAAGAGGTGGGGATGAAGGTTATGACCGATGGTGAGGAACCTGGTGGAGGTGGCAGTAGTGTTACGGTGGAGGTGTGCTGGAATTGGTGGTGAGGAAGGTGGAGGTGACTGTGAGGTGGAGATGACGGTGGAGTAGGGGGGCGGAAGTCGGGGGTCGACGGAGTAGGAAGGGTGATCTGGTGGTGGAGCTGATGGTGTTTCGGTGCTGGAGGCAAAGTTGGGGACAAGCGGAGATGCAGGTAGTGAAGAATGGAAGGGGGTGAAGCTGGGCGGCAATCACCGGAGTACGGCTGGCACGGCGGTGCACACGACGAAGGTCGTCGGACAAAGGCTGGGTAGAGAGAGAGGCAAAAGGGAGAGAGAGAGAGAGAGAGTGTGAGTGAATATTTTTGAAATAAAATATTGGGAGTCCCAATATTTTATTAGAAAAGAAATGGAGTGTGCTCCAAGCCATGTGGCAAACTATTTAATATTGTAGTAAATCTAGGACATATAGTGAAAAACCCTAACCATAACTAACAACTAACTAAATACTAACTAAACAATAACTAATCCTTAATTAGTAACTAATCAGTAATTATGACTAAATAATCGATTAGCTAGCTAAAATAATTAATCATCCTCTAGCCCAAAACTGTAAGCCCCTTGAATTTAGGGCTTATCTTTTTAAAATTTTCTAAATCAATTGTTTTCAATAAATATTGTTATTTGATTATTATTTTTATTTATATACTTATTTGTGCCTTTGATTTTTGGAGTGTCAGAGATGTCCATCTCTGTAAACTTTCTGTATGAGATTTGTAGTGGACAAGATTACCTTCATTTTGGTATATAATGTCCCACTCAAACTTGTTCCCTTGTACTCTTTTTATATTGCACAACTTCGAGTCAATTTAGACCAATTGATCATTAAATAATTATTAATTAAATTTCCACTCTTTTCTTTGATCATTATATGCACGTTGTCATGACTTTTAATTTAGGAGGACAAGACTAGTCGTTTTTTCCAAACCAACTTCGCATGTATGATCTACTCAAGACACCCTACACCCATGATCTTCGTGTCCCACTCAGACATATTATCTTGTGCTTCATTTCCTTCGTACAACTTTTCTGACACGAGATCCAATTTTAATTCCTCACACGGAGTTACATTTAATTTTTGACTTGAATTAGGGACACCCTTTCGACCCAAACCTATCGACCCAAAATATGGACACGTCTCACATTAAGCCTACTACCCACATAAGACTTGTGTCCCATTTAATTTAGCCCCCGCATGCTACTTATTTACCCGTGTCCATAAATGACTAAATTAATCTATTTATTGCATTAAACCCGATTTTGACCCGACCCGACTCCATTGAGCCCAATCCAAGCTTCATGTTGTCCCCACATGAATACACCCACACTCATTTTTTCCTGCAAAATACCAAACACCTAGTGTACCATTTAAATTATTAAACGAAGAACCCCTTAATTAAATCATTAGATAATAATCTAATCTAGCCTACACTAATATTAGCCCTTGATTTTGCCTCCATCAATCTCCACCACACATCTCCTCACAACACTCACTCCCACACCCCCTAAATCTTGGCCGACCCTAATCCCAAACCCCTCTCTTTCTCCCTTTTTTTCATTAATATCACACTCTCTCTCCCTACTTTTCTAAACCAATCACTCACCTCTCTTCTCTTTCCTCCCTCACAACAACAGCAATACACACACACACCCCTCCATCTCAGTCGACAGCCTCATTCTCCTCCTCTTCTTCTTCTTCTCCCTCTTAAACACACCACCACCATCACCATCATCCACACCACCACCATCACCATCATCACACCACCACCATCATTCTCACCATCATCATCACCACCACGAGCACCACCTCCACCACCACGAACCCCACAGCCACCACCACCACTCCTTCCTTCCTCATCCCCGTCGTCGGCAGCCACTGGCCGCCCCGTCGCGCATCGCCGCGTGGGCGGACCCTCCTACTCGGCGAGCCTCTCCCGATGCGCGCCTTCGTCCTCGACGCGAGAAACGGTCGATCCGTGCGTTTCGCACGAGATCCCATCGTGACGCGCGCGGGATCGAACTCAGAATTGTGTTTCGGGACAGCGACTTCGCACGTGTTTTCGAGCGATCTGACCGTTGGTTCATCGAGTTCTTCCCTCTTTTGCAATCTCGGTATATAGCTCTACCTCTCCCTCAAGTTTCAACCGTTAATTCAATCGTTTGATAGATCAAAATTGACCACCAAGTTGACCCTTTAAATTGTGTTATTTTGGACAGTTTTATGGAGCCAACTTCGTCGACTCGTATCTCCGTCGTCGCATCTCCGTGTGGCATGCCACCAGTTCCTATGCATAGCTGGTATAACCATCTTCCTGTGCCTTAAGTTTCATTTCATTGTGATCTTGTTTGATTGGTTGAATTTGACGTCAAAGTTGGCCGTCCGAATTCGTAATTTTCAACTTGTAAAATCCTAAATTTGAACCCGAAAATCCGGATTCAATTTCTGACACCACCAGTAGACGCACGGCGTCGTTCTAGCACAATTTCATATAAAGTTTGTTAGATTTGGAGGACGTGGACACCGGCACGATTTCATATAAAGTTTGTTAGATTTGGAGGACGTGGGCCCCGGCACGCATGTCATCTAGAGCAATGGATGAGGATTGATACCCAAAGTGGTGTCACACAAACCTATATATGAGATATACAGAGTTATTTGATGTTCTAGAGTAACAATGAATCTAAATGTGATGTTTATATGTTGTTAGGCTTATTTCTAGGTTAATGAGGTCAAACTGGTTAACACTAGTCAAAATTCAGCTAATTGGTCAACTATTGGTCAAACTTGGTAAGTTTTTAGACTACCTAGGTTTGGCCAAATTAGACTATAAAGTGAGCTAAGATAATTTGGTACTAAACCCTATTCCAAATATAGATTAATCTTATCTCTATCCAAATCTATATCAACCACCATCAACCCTTATACATATAACATGTGTATATGCCCTATAATGTATGTATAATATGACATACCTAAAAAAACAATATCAACCATAAATTATCTCATATATATATATATATATATATATATATATATATATATATATAT
The DNA here is from genome assembly GCA_029216955.1 of Iris pallida. Classification (NCBI taxonomy): domain Eukaryota; kingdom Viridiplantae; phylum Streptophyta; class Magnoliopsida; order Asparagales; family Iridaceae; genus Iris; species Iris pallida. Next base: position 1,082,870 of record JANAVB010042620.1, on the reverse strand, counting down.
ATATATATATATATATATATATATATATATATATATTTCAACCATAAATTATCTCATAAATTATATCATATATATATATATATATATATATATATATATATATATATATATATATATATATATATATATATATATATAGTATTTTTATTTTGGGGAACAATGGCTGAAGCCTTCATTGAAAGGAAATAGAGATATTGGAACCGGAAGATAGCCCAAGTTCCTAAAAAAGGAGGGGGGAACCCTTAACAAAGAGCCTAACGAACAACTAGAAAGTAAAAAGTTTTTTTTAGCGGAATTACGAAAACCGAAATTCAAAACAGCACAATTTCGAAAATCGAAAATCGAAATTGCTGAACGGCGTAAAGCGCAGGGCCCAAGGGGGTCGGGTGCACTGCCCGAGGTGGGGGCACTCAGCCCGAGGGGGCACCCTGCACGAGGGGTGTGGGGCGCACGGCCCGGGGGCGATGCACAGCCAGGAGCCAGGGGGCTTCGGCGATGGAGGCCGGGAGGGGGACCGGGGACGGGGACACCGGCGGCGGAGGCCAGCCCGAAGGGGAGGGCGGACCCGGAGGGGAAACTCAGAGGCAGGGGAGAGGAAGCGCCGGAGGCTGCCGAATAGGCCGGACGAGTCGGAGAACAGAGGGAAGGGGAGGGGGGCGGCTCGACCTCCGAGGGGAGGGAGTGGGGGGGCCCGACCGTCGGGAGGGTGAGGAGGAGCCTACCACCGGCTAGGGTGGGGGCCCTCCATCATGCACCGGAGAGATCGCCGGAGGGGCCCATGGCAGGGGGGTTGAGCGGCGCAGGGAGGGGACGAGTGGGGCTCGCAACCCGCGGAGGGGAGCACCGCCGGCCGGGGGTGAGCGAGGGCCCCAGGAGACGCCGTAGGGGGAACCAGAGCAGGAGGAGAGGGAGATGTCCTCAAGGGGCCCGAGGCGGACAAGGGGCCCGAGGCGGAGGCGATGGGAAGAGGGAGGGGGGACTCTTGGCCCGCCGGAGAGTGGGTCGGGGACCGGGGGCACGAGGAGGACGATGCCACGGGAGGGGGCCACTTGAGAGAGAGGAAAGTGGACGCAGCCACGGTGGGGTCGGCGCAGCGGGCGGAGCGGCGGGAGGGTGTGGTGCTGGTGCGGAGGGAGGCTGGCCAGGCGAAGCACCGCTCGGCCCCGGCTGAGGGCCGAGGAGAGAGGCTCCGGGGTGGCTGCTGGCGGGGAAGAAATGGGCTGCCTGCTCGCCCGGTGGTGCCAAGGAGGCCGGTGACGATGGCGTCGCGGGGGGTGGGGGAGAAGGAGGTAGGAGAGATCCCGCCCACGAGAAGGGCCAGGCTGATCCCGGCCAACCGGGGGAGCGGGGGGAGGGGGGTGAGAGAGGGCCACTTAAGGGGAGAAAGAATCCCAGGGGCGCGGCCGGGCCGAGGCGGTGGGCCGGCCAGACGAGCCACCCAAGCACGAGGAAGTGGGGGGAAGGTGCGGCGAGCAAACCCTCCGGAGGAGACCGGGGTCCCCTCAGCTCCGCATGTTTTATATATATATATATATATACACGTCCCTGTGACCATAGCCTGTTGGGAACGGTGGAGCACCCCGACGCAGTGGCGTGGGTTCGATCCCCCTTGGAGGCATGCCTCCAAGCACGAGTAAGAAGTGGACACCCTCAAATATATATATATATATATATATATATATATATATATATATATATATATATATATATATATATAAAAGAAGTGGATACCCTCAAATATATATATATATATATATATATATATATATATATATATATATATATAGTGTGCATCACTCAAGCCATTTCCTTTCTTAAATTGAACAGTAGGACATGCTTATAGGACACCCTAAGTTAATCTTACTGATACCAAGTGGGATAAGGGCTGATAACTAAGGTAAGTGGACTGAGTCACCTATGGGTATTGAACAAGGATTATATATATATATATATATATATATATATATATATATATATATATATATATATATATATATATATATATATATATATATATATATATATGCTATAGTGTGCATCACTCAAGCCATTTCTTTTCTTAAACTGAACAATAGGACATGCTTATAGGACACCCTAAGTTAATATTACTGATACCAAGAGGGATAAGGGCTGATAACTAAGGTAAGTGGACTGAGTCACCTATGGGTATTGAACAAGGATGAAGTACAATGGGGCTGAACTTATCATAGCCTAATTAAAGGATATGGACTATAGGTAAACTGGTATAATTGAACAATTGAACTGAACTTCATTCCTAAAGGCTAACTGATATTTATGCCTCTCCCCTTCAACACCCTTATATAACTGATACAAAATAAACTATATAATTGATACTCCTACTCAACCTATATACACACCCACATTTGCAATATAGTGATATATATTAGTTACAATATATCCCCTCCCTATTCCTCACTGCTGTTGGCAACAGCAAGCCAGATCCTTGCTGTCCCAGGTACTTGTGCCAAGTGCATAGGCCTAAACCTCTGTCCTTAAAGCAATACTCACTACTACTAACCACTCAAACCTGTCCCACTTCTTAACTGAATGAATGTGAGGGGCAGGACATGACTAATGAGGTCCAATATCTCTGAACCAAAGCTCAAAGGGAAAAATACTTAATGGTGGTTAACACAACTACCAAACCTGATAAATAAGGGGGCTTGGAACAATGTCCAAGTAACTGGATTTAGAGTGCAGGGGACTCATTCCAAGTATCCAAACAAGCTGGACAGGCAATTAGCAATAGGGTTAACATGTATGCAATGGAAAGATGTAATATGAATGCAGGACAACACCACAGGCCTAGACATCTATTCGAATGTTTCCGAACATCATAAAACAGTGTAGAATAACACTCACACAAATCCAGGGCTTCTTGCAGTAGATATGATACTCTATTAAAGTCAAAATTGGACAATGGAGTATAAAGCTGGACATGCTAACTGATAATATGGAAATTTGCATTGTGGACTGGAATTACAAGGTGATAAGAACATCTGTTCTTATCTGAACGAACAAATGGTAATATGGATACCTAGGATTGAACTGAACTATATAGGTACCTGTACAGAGCAGTACACAGGTCAGAGCAAAATAAGGAAATATATTTGTTTCTAGATGTGGACTGCTCCTAATGTGAAATCTAGAACAATAAAGACCTGGGCAGAACAAGGAAACAGTGAACTAAGGGTGCAGTGAACTAATAGTGTAGTTCACATATGCAGGAACTCCTCTCATGTTTCTTCCTTAATCAGATGGTCTGCCATTTGACCAACCAACAGTAAACAAATCAAAGAAGTCCAATTGGACTGAACAAGATGGTAATAAAGACTGAACATTAAGAAATGAATGAATCAAATATGTAGGTAATACAATATGAGTGGGAGGGAAACTCTCTAAGAAATGCAGTGCACAGATCACTTGCAATGCAAGGATAGCAGTGAATGGCAATGCAGTGAACCTAAGGTAATGACTTGAACCTTCAGATGGGCAGATGCAATATCTGATACCCAAACTAAATCCTATATTTAGGACATTCAACATGGTCTGATACTCCAAGTCTGAACTTGGGATTTGTAGGGGATATGACAGATCACTAACAGTGAACATACACAGTAAATCAAACCCCCAATCCATAATATCCTACCAAAACCATTCCAAAATCACAACTAACACCCTACATCACTAACACAACATATAACCAATATAAAAACCTAATTAAAACTGAAATTTAAGTATCAAAAGTCAGAAGAGTCATTTCATCAAACACTTGATGTGCGTATCTGATACTCTCGTGATACGCACTCCAAATGGATCCGAACTTGATCCAAATCATTTCTAATGCAATGGGGACCCTAAATGAATGCATCTACATTAATGAAAGGAAAATTAAACGGTTTACCACTTGAGAGATGGATTCTCAAGAAACAAATCCAAGATCTAATCTCCACCAAGCTCCAGTGGCCAAATTGCTCCAAATGCTCCCAAGCTAGTCAATAGAGTCTTCCTCTCTTCAAGGGAAAGAGTTTGCAATCCGTTTGAGGAAATTTGGACTCAATTTAGGAGAGTGAGAAAATTTGGGGAAGAAAACAAATTAGAGTTAGGGTTTCTAATGAAAGGGGGAGGAAGGAGAATAGTTTACTATTAATAGCAAGGAGGGGGAACCCTAGTAGCCGGCCATGATGTTGGCTAGGGCTTGGTTAGGGTGCAATGTCTCAAAAGCCTTCCTAATTAGTCATTTCAAGCCTTTTAAGGAAAACCCATTATAACTTATGGTTCAAGTCAATTAATAGATTCTAAATGACATTCTAGCTAGATTAGAGTCTAACTAAAGTTGTCTAATCTCACTAAGTAGGTTTCTTGGTCATATCTAATATCTAATCAATGTGGTTCTGAGGTTTTATCAATTATGATACTAACACAATATAATTAATTAATGATATTTAAAATAATCAAAATTTACATAAAGTCAAAAATACCCTCACTCTAGAATGTGGTAGTGACACCAAAGTTGGATTACGGTGGGCCGTGCACGATTTCGTCCACTGGATCGGGTCACAGGCCTACCAAAATAGCGTTTTGGTTGATCTTCTCAGAATTGAAACATACTTAGCATACAAGACCAAAAAAACGATACGGTCCTGTTGACGCAAGTTTGTCTCGAGATGACGAACGTGTACGAAGTTATAGACTAGTTTCCAAAGGGACCGATACGAGATATTTCGACTGATACGTCTCGATTTCGTCGCACATGCATAACGAAATCGAGTTCTGTCGAATCCCACACGCCTGCAACATCTGTACGCATCTTTCGATGCTCATGGGTTGCGACCAAGTCGCCCAATTTGTCGGGACGGATCCCGTATCGAAAAAATTCTAAAGTTCTAAAAACAGGATTTCCTAGTTTTTTTTCTTGATTTTCAAATCAAAATATCTTACTGTCTAAATAACTAGAAATAAAAATAATAATGAGGTTTCCATCTTGGTTAGGTTGGCTTCGAACCTATTCAGGTAATTTTCTAAAATTGTTGATGGATTGATGATTAGTCGCCTTCCAAATTATGTTCATAGACTCGAAATTATGTCATGTTCGAGACAGTTTCTAGTCTACTTTGGGTCAAATTTCTGGACAATCTAGAGCATCTAAATTAAAACTAATGGAAGGGGTTGGAAGTCGTATACGTTGTGAACATACCAGAAAAGACTGGTCGTAAAATGAACAGTCGAGCGTCGAAAAAAGGTGTTACAAAGTCGGGTCAGAGGTTGCCACTGCTGCTGCTGCTTCTGTGCGTCGTTGCACTGTCCGCCGGTGCTAGTTGTAACCTCTGTTAACTAATTTCTTGGATTTTTTGAAATTTTTGTATTTTTTTAATTCTCTGAGTTTTCTGAATCTTTGAAAGTCGTGAATCCGATATATTTTCGATCGTAATTTGCTAACGACATTTTGTTGAGATATTGATTTGTAAAACTATTTTATATGAGATTTTTATCATAATAGATTTTTTAATCATTTCCTTGGAAATATATAGGTTGTAAATAATTATTTTATATAGAGAAATATTAGAGAAGTTATGTTTATAAATAAAAATGTTTAATACTAATTATTTTAGTTTAATGGTTTTTGACAATTTAATGGTTATTCGTTTTCCCTTGTATCGGGTTAGGAACAATGTCGGTCCTAATGTTAGCCTACCAAGCCTAGGCTTAGATTGTGGGCTACGGCTTGATGGGCAATAGCTAAATTACAATTAGCTAAGAAATGATTTATTGCTTGTTAACATCTATATTCAGCCAGTGATTAAATTACCTAGTAAGTATTTACTAGATAAATTATTAGATAATAATTAAACTAATTGCTAGTAGATAACAAACTGTTAGTGGTTAATGTGGGGTTAGTATGTTAGTATTTTTCTACTAATTTCTCCTAATGCTATTACATTTACTTTTTTAGGGTTCCCCACTCATCTATATATATATGCACACTTCCCAATGAGTTGTAACCTAAAAAAAATACCTAAATTTTCCTAGTAGCCTCCAGCCTACATTGCTGCCATTACAACCCCCGGCCATCGACTCCCAATTCTCCCCGGCCATTGCTAGAGCTCCAGCCAGCCACCCCCATAGCCTACACCACCACCTACATTGCCAATACCCACAGCTCCCGGCCATTCCTTCCTGGCCAATGCCATCCGCCACCATCAAACTGGCCAGCACCACCGTTGCCATCACCACCAATGTCGCCATTCCCACTAGCACCACCATCATCATGGAACTGGCCCCCCTGTCGACATTCACCACAGCCACCACCATTGGCCCCCGCCTAGCCCGTCCGCATTTTTCTGACCACCAGTAACATTACCACCACTCCATTGTCTTCCACCATTCACCATCGCCACCGTAGACATGATACACCACCTCCGACACCACCCAACACCCTGTCTCTGACCACGGACACCCTCCCGACCACAATTTTCGAACGGCACCACCAGCCATAGTTCCCAAAACACCATACACAGAGGGAAGGGGAGAGAGAAGCACGAACCTATTGACCCCCAACCGTCCGTCGACTCCGCCACGTACCCCGCGTCGACCACCATCCCGCCGTGCTCCAGATCCGGAGCACCGTGTCGCCGAAGCTCGTCTTCGCTCCGCCTCTGTACGCAGCTCGCCCAGCTCCACCTCTGTCCGCAGCTCGCCCAGCTCCGCCCGGTGATGACCCAGCGCCACACTTCGGCGCCTACATCCGCTGGAGCGTGCCCTCCCCAACACCGCGCCTGTCGGTCGAGCCTCCTGAGCTGCGTCATCTCAACGCCCTCCGTCGCCTCCGCCCAGGCGCTTCGTTGTCGCTAGACCCGCTGTGAGCCCCTTTCATTCCTCCTCCCTTTCCCTTTTCGAATTATTTGGGAGTGATTTGGGATTTAATAGAGAGACCTCTCTACCTCTCTCTCTCTCTCTCTCTCTCCAGCGTTCTTTTGAGCTGAGATTTCCCCTTTTCAATTTGAGTTTTGCTATGCCTACAACCAAATGCTTACACCCCCTTCTACAACCGCCACGTGTCGGACTTCGATTGGAGGAGGGGGATAAGTGGTGGGGTCGGGTGGAGCCCATGTAGCGGGGGGGGGGGGGGGGGGGGGGGAGGGAAGGTGGGACCCAGTGGGATCCATGTGTAAGAGGGTGGGAGAGGAGGTTGTAAATATTTGGTAGTAAACTTAGCATTATTGTTTTAATTTTGGGTTTGAAGTTGATTCATTCAGCAGCCTCTGCTGACATTATTTAGTTTTTTTGATTTAATGGTTGTTAATTAGGATAGAGTAGAGTTGGGCTGAGAAATGTTTGGACTGGGCTTAAAGTCCTTTTATTTTCAAAATGTTAAATTTTAAAAATTTAAAGGCTGGGCTTTCCAGCCCATGTCCATTGTATATAAGTATAAATGTAACTGTAAATACGTATTGTTGTATATATGTATAAATGTATTTATATATATTTTAGTACAAATGTATATATATATATATATATATATATATATATATATATATATATATATATATAATCTGGAATAGTATGCATATACATATATTTATATATATTTTGACATATATAATATAATATTTAGATGTATATGTTTTGCATATATATGTGTATGTATATGCATTATGTTATCATTATTATTATTAAAAATATTAGGTAATATGAAAATTCTATAAATATATACAAGAATTTTTAGATATTATTATTTCTTTAATAATGTTTTGGTATAAAATATATTTATATTAGCTTTCTAAACTATATTGAAACTAAATTGTAGTATTAGGCTCCGTGCCTACATTTAGTTTCAAAATGGATTTGAGACCCATCAATATAGTATTTTCCAGCTATCTTTTTCTAAATATAGTTTTGGCTTAAATTTATAATTGAGAATTAAGGGTTTAGAGCCCTAAAATAATTTCTAGGTTTTTAGGGTATTATCAAAAAAAATAATTTGATTAATGAATTATAGTTTCAAAGAATTTTAAATGAATTTTAAAATAATTATATGTTTTTAGTGACGTTTCCCTTAAAAATCACAAATCACGACTATTTTAGTCGTTTCCTATTTCTTGATTAGAATATTGTGTCGAACTCTGATTTTGGTCCTTTATATACCAAACTAGACTATTTGGACTATTCTGGACTCAATAGAACCGCCTGTGCCGTCATTTGAGACCATCTTGTGGAGCACAGTATCGTACATATCTCGTATCGACTCGTTCGTGTCGTGCACGTCGACTCCAACCAAATTCAGGCGAGTACATTCTCTGGTTGTTTTCCTTATGATAGTATCTATATTGCCTGTTCTAGACTATTTTACTTGATGCTGACACATTGTTAACACAGATTGGTACTATATGGATCTTGTCATACGATGTTATCCCCTTACCGGGTACGTCGAATATTTCATGTTCATGTACTTTATCATGTACATCGTGTACTCCTTGTATTCGTATTATTCATGCACTCTCATGTTCTCTCATGTATTCTTATGTGCTCACATGTGCTTCATGTTCAAACTAACAATCATGTACGTAATGTAACGTGATCGGATCCTTATGTATTGATTGGGGTAGGGGAGAGTAGAAGTGGTTATGTGATTAAATCCCTCTAGTATACTCATGTATATGTCGATTATACCCTCACATATGATGGAGTTACCATAGATTACTCATGTACAACCTAAACCAATCACATAACTGTCTTGTGCACTAAATCACGTATATTTATTATAGTTTAAACATGTTCTCTATATTATTCATGTACTCAGTTTTTCTTATATCTTCATGATGCTATTTCTCTATTTTCCTATATTTCTTTCCAGCATGTCATGTATTTTATTCTATTGCTAGTTCTATATTTCCTACCATGCATTGGAACTGCTTTTAGAGTTATGTGCTTTGCTCTAATCCTGATTGGATAACTATTTTTAGGTAATATTATGCCCACACCTTGGACTTTATGATGACAGATCTTGATGCACTTTAGATAGTGAGTTGACCACTGGAGAGCTCTAGGCCATTTTCTTTTATTCAGATTGTATTTTGATTTATGCTTCGTTATCGGATTTGTCTCCGATACTTTCTGGACATGTATATTCATTTGTAGACTTTAGTTGTTTCAGAGTTATTGATATCTTTCCTATTTTATATCTTTCTTAGTTGTTTGTGATGTGATTGGAGTATGATTATGGATCATTTAAATGTTGTAGATATTTATTGGGTACTTGACAGCGTTCTACTGCCGATTCTACGGCGTAGGCTGGACGTGGCCCACGTACTCATTCCCGAATATTCGGATGCGTGTCATGATACGATTTTATGGTAGCCCATGCAGGTCAGTTTTCGTAACTATTGCAAAGTCGTAGTAGTACTTAGGATTAGCCATACTACTGCGAGCCTGCCCTAGGATTAGGATTGAATCATAGAAAATTTTAGAAGATTTGGTGCTCAATCACATATTAGGAACTCTTGATGGATTCCAGGGATGACCCTTGAGAATCTTACTTCAGAACTCTTTTGAGTCTTTTTTTTACTATCTTTTACTCGTCCTAATTTTGAATATATGTCCGTTATTGAACCCTATTCTTGCATTAGATGAGTTTTATGGACCCCAGAGAGAACTAGAAGTAGAAGAACATATATACTATTTAGGAAAGAATGATTAGCCAATCTTATATATATGAAGGTTGAGAATTATTTTTGGTCGTATTCAGGGAGTTTCGAATTTTAATCAAGATAGTACCTTTGGAACAACCCCTGGAACCTTTCTCTAAACTCTATCTCAAAATCTGTTTTCACTTGTTTCTGTCTACTCTTTCTTGTTCGTTAATTGAATTTTGATGTTTGTTGTTGACTTTGATTTTGTATCGAGATAAATTTTATGGATTGAATTAAGGTATATTCTGATAACATATTTGATGATGACAGTAAGAAAGGTAAATGTCTGCTTTAGTTATGGAGTTTAGAATTTATCGCAACCATACTAGCTGGTATAACAAAAATATAGAGCCTGATTTGGGATACTTGTCTTAGTTATGGATTTTAGAGTTTTTTGGTAGCCATACCGGTTGGCTTGGTAAGAATTCTAGAAACATGATTATAGGGTATTACCTTGGTTATGGACTCTATCGTTTATTGCAGCTATGCTTACTGGCGTGGCAAAATTCCTGCAACATGATTTCAAGAAGACATGTATGGTTATCAGATCATATCTTAACCTGGTTCACTACGTTATGACTAGATGAGCAAGAACAATTTCTACCATCATTTCTTCGTCTTACCATTATTTCTTCGTCTAAATTAACTATGTCCTATTTACATCAATCAACTATCTTACATCTAAACCGATTAGCTACACTTTGAAAACTTTTGAATTCTCGTATTCCTTTAGGTAGGAAAGGCTGAGGAAGTATCATAATCATCTAGCTCAGAAAGGGCGTAATTGCCATCATATGGTAGTCTTGGTAGGAATATAAAATTTTGGACATTGAGAAAGAATTGGTAGGACAATGATATGACTGAGATTAGAAACAAGAAAAGACCAATATTATCATTTGGAAACAATTACACTTAGAGGAATATTTCGAATATGTATTATTTTAGAAAGAACGTAGGACAATTTTGATTAAGAAGAACAATAGAATATACATAAATGGTGAGAACTGCAATATTTTATAGTTGTACTTTTAGAACTAATGAGGATATTCGAGGACATTTGATTTTGAGAATTTAAATGTTTTATTGTTAATTACTGATTCTTGCGATATTACCTTAGGGAGTTAAGACAAGATACTAAAATTAGGAATTCAAAGAAAGCTTATGACTACATGCAGAGATGACATGAAATTAAAAAAGATTGGTAAGAGGATGATTTGCAACCGGAAGAACACAAACTTTTTGAGTTATAGGAAAATGGAAATTCTTAAGTTTAAGAAGGATAATATTTGAAGGTATAGAAGTTGAAGGAAATATGAAGGTTGATATTTAGAATAATAGAGAACATTTTATATAGTAGGGTGGCATTATATTTGAATATTACGAAGGTGATATTCGAACAAGTTCAAGGATTTTTTTAACCTTGATTCAGGAAATTTCGGATCCAGGTTAAAGACAAAGTGGAGGAATTTAAATTAAGTTGGTAATGGATTAAAAAAATTATCGAGGGGTTCTAACAAGCGTATGTTTCACAGATTAGTGCCAAAGCGGATTGGTGCCTTTAGAATTAAGGTCAAGCCTACAGTATCTATAGAACAGTTTAATCTTGAGGACTGAAGATTATGTTTTTTGGTAGTAGTCACATAGGGGTTGATTTTGAAAATTTAAGATCATGATTTGGTAGTGGTATGTCTAGGCTTGTGAGATAAAGATATAATTGGCAAATGAAGATCAGATAAACTCGGTAGTAGTAGAGTGAGATGATTTGGCTTCCTTTGCAACCCTATCTTTGATGTCCTATCCTAATAGAAGGAATTTGATTTTTCCTTGTCCTTGAATCATCATTTAAATTTTAATATCGCTAAATTCTAATTTCCTTTGATCGTGACCAATCGACTTTGATCATCTCATTTATCGTACCAATATTCTTAATCCTTGATCGTACTCAATTGACTTAAATTCAATTATGACCTGGATGTCTATCGATATGTAGCTCGTGCTTGGACTATGATTATATTCTTCATCACGTCTAAATATCGTTTGACCAAGGTTAGACTGACCTTACCCATGTCGTGTCGAATTTCTAAATTATGGTTATGTTTGAATTTTAACACTCGTACCTGAACTCGTTTTGACCATGATTTGATTTCCTGATTATATCATAAATTCTCGTGATTAGTCGTGCCTAGATGACTTGGCATGACTATACGACTTTGATTTTCACGATCATGATTCTAATAACCGTGATTGTACGTGTTAACCTTAACCCACAAATCTTGCCTAAAACTTTTGATCTCTAATCATGACTGTGTCGGAATAAATTTTCTATCGTACCTAAATCATGATTCCCTAGTCACTCATGCTCAGGTTTCATTCAAAATCATGACTAAGTTAAAAATTTATGTCATCCCATCCTAAATCGTGTCTAAGCGATTGAGTCATTCCAAAATTCTTCAGCACGTCCGAACCTAGATTTCACTCGTGACCAGGTGGTTTGATCCTTGGTCACTGATCGTGCCAAACATTTAGTTATTCCTAATAATACCCAATCGTGGCATTCCGGTATTTGAATGTGCCTATGTGACCTTGAATCTAACCTTATCGTATCCAAGATCATATTGATCATTCTATACTTAGACCTGATTCTAACCTTATCGTAATTGAACGATTTCGATTTACCTAGTCATGACTTCACGCTTAAATAACTTAAAATTATTCTGAATTGTGCCTAAAATCTTGATCCTCGGTCACGAATATATGATTGATTAGTCGTGCCAGAATTTAGACTTTGATTTTGTCTGAATAATTTTCTATTCTTGCCGAAAATTTGATTCTATAGATACTCGTGCTTAGGTTCCATTCTTAAAACATGCCTAAGTTTTGGTTTTCGTAATCTTATCCAAGATCATGCCAAGTGAACTTAGATCACTTCCAAATTTGCAAATCACGACCGAGCTCAGACCGTATTTCATGACTCAATTAATCATGATCATTAGATTTTCGATAGTGCCTATAAGACCTTAACTTCAAACTTGATTGTGCCCAAAGTGTATCCTTGGTCATAACTAAGTTTTTCATCTTAATCGTGCATATGCGACTTTGAGCCTGATTTCCATCAAAACCTAAACTATTGATTATTCCATGCTCGAATTTCGTTTCTATATTCGATTCCCCTAGCCGTGATTGAGATTGTGCCTCAATGACTTAAGTTATTTCTAAATCATGTATATATAGTTTTGTTCATATCACTAATCCATCGTGCCAAAATTACTAGTCGTGCATAAATAATTTTGAATTGATTATCATTAGTCGTGCCAAGTCGTCGTTCTTCGATCGTGCCTAAGGCACAGACTAAACTCTCTATCATATCCCTCCGTCAATCTTAATTTCGAGGACAAAATTTCTCTAAGGATGGTATATTTGTAACCTCCGTTATCCGATTTCTTAAATTTTTAAAAATTTTTGTATTTTCTTAATTCTCTGAATCTTTGAAAATCTTGAATATGATATATTTTCGATCGTAATTCACTAACGACATTTTGTTGGGCTATTGATTTGTAAAACAATTATATATGAGATTTTTATGGTAATAGATTTTCTAATCATTTCCTTGGAAATATATAGGTTGTAAGTAATTATTTTATATAGAGAAATATTAGAGAAATTACGTTAATAAATAAAAATAGTTAATACTAATTATTTTAGTTTAATTGTTTTTGATAATTTAATGGTTATTCGTTTTCCCAAACGTCGGGTTAGAACCAATGTCGGTCCTAATGTTAGCCTACCAAGCCTAGGCTTTGATTATGGGCTACGACTTGATGGGCAATAGCTAAATTGCAATTAGCTAAGAAACGATTTATTGATTGTTAACATCTATATTTAGCCAGTAAATACACTACAAAAATAAGCCAAATTAGCGACGTCCAGATACGTCGCTAATTAAGGCATATACGTCGCTAAAGTTATTTAGCGACGTATTTAGCGACGAAAAATGAAGGTCGCGAAAAACCTAGTCGCAGATGACACATTCGTCGCCCTACGTCGCTGTTTGCGACGTCACCACAATGTCGCTGTGTCGTCACAAAATTAGCGACAGAGGGCGACGAACACTGACGTCGCAAAATTAGCGACGTAGCACGACGTATTAGCGACGTCCAGATATATTTATGTGATGACATGGCATGCCTGCCACGTCAGCATCTTAGCGACATACATCGACGTATTAGCGACGTCAGTGTTCTACAGTGAAGCGACGGATTGCGACGCAACGCCGCTATTTAGCGACGTACGAAAACGTCGCTATCCATCGCTATACGTCGTAGAATAATAAAAAAATATTTAAAAATTTGTAATGTGTATTTTTGTTATGCTGTGTGTCTGTGTTTACAGTGTGTGTGAAGTGCAGTGTTCGAACCATCGACAGGTTCGCTTACTGTTCTATGTTTTATCTGGGATAAAAAGAGCAACAGTTCAGGGTGCACTTCTCAGACCTTCATCTTCACGTCCTTCACCTTCTTGGGATCCTGTACGACGTCCCGATAGAGTGAAGGATGTGAAAATAAAGCTCTCAGAAGTACACCCTGAACAGTTGCTCTTTCTGTCCAAGATAAAACATACAACAGTAATCGAAACTATCGATGGTTCCGAACACTGCATTTCACATACACTGTAAACACAGACACACATTATCATAAAAATACACATTATATTTTTTTTAAAATTTGGGCAGCACCTCCTTTGTATATCAGATCATCGCTTATAACCCAGCGTAGGTATATTTGTCATCCCCGTCGCAGATATCACAAAGTAAATATCATAATGAAAATACCAACAAAGTAAATATTACAAAGTAAATATCCAACAGACATACATGTCCACAATGGAGGGCAAATAAGAATAAAAATCAGTGTACAAAACGGTCAATGGGCCCATAGGGCCAATACATACAAAGATGATAAAAAAATCTACTGGATCACTGAGGATCCCTGCCGCGCATCTGGGATAGCATGTACTCATAATGCTCCTGTGTGAGCTATACCGTAGGGGCAGTAGGAGGCAGTGCAACGTCTGGAGTCGGCGCCGTCGATGAACCGGAAGGACGTATCTGCTCCAGCTCTCGCAGTCGGCCACCATGCGCAGCAAGGGTACTCACCATCCTCTGAGTACTCTCCTCAAGAGAAGTATGTAGCTGGGTGAGTGAGGCAGCCACGGTCTTCTGTGATCCCTCCAGCTCGACCTGTCTACGCTCTGTGCGCTGCGTAGACTCGATGAGCGTGTGCAAGCTGGCAGCTGTAGCCTGCTACAGACTCATCAACTCCTGTATACTGCGCTCGACCGCATCAAATCGTCCGATGATCATCGGATCGTCGGATCGTCGCTCTGCCCCAGCTGCCTCAGAAACTTGCTACTGCAACTCGCGACGCAGCTCGTGGAGCTGTCTGCACACATCCTACGCTCGTGATGACGCCTATGAAGCTGGAGACTGCGCACTGACAAAGGGGGCCCGGGATGACTTTGAAGCCAAATAGGCGCCGTAGGATCCCGTACCGTAGTACATACCCTTCTGAAGACCGCCAACGGCGGTCATCCAGAGCTCGTCCGGCGATAGAGCTGTAGGCGGCTGGGAGGAAGTACCATCCCCTCCCTCTGCTGGCACACTAGCAGCAACAGCCGCCTCCTCTTGTAGCCAAACAAACTCGGCCTAGAACAATGTTTGCTAACTTATAAGTGTTTGCTAAAGTCTATATTGATATCTATTTTCCTGTTTTCTAAATTATAGTAAATTAATATAAAGAATAGAACGTACATATGCCTGCGTCGCCCTCTCGTCAATGAACTCCCCAGCCCTCCGATGGGTGACCAGGAACACGGTCACCGTGTTGGGATCCTCACCCTTTTTTACCTGTTAAAATATATTATCTATTATTAGTATTAAACATTCTATCCAACTATATATAAAATGATGTCCGTCATAGAAAATGTACCAAACGACGAAAATGCTCCGTCATCGGAATGGAGCCACCACACCATTTACCGGCGCTCGACCGTGCCACCTTGGCCTTGTCAGACCGCTCCTGGTACCTGGTCTCGTCGAATCTAGCCTTCATCGCAGTCCAATGCTCTGGCGTGATCCAACCATGGATCGGCTTTCCGGAGCGATCACGAGACTTCTGGTCATGGATCGCATCACGGATGAGCTTGCCTGCGACGGCAGAAAATTGGCCCTCGACCTTCACCGCCCGGTGTGGTGGATAGAAATAGGTCCTCTACAAGAAGTAAAATAGAAAACTTGTATAATATACACAAATAATTATTAAAATTTAAAAAATAAACAAATTTTTTACCTTAAAGTGGGCACACCAAAAGGCCTTCCTATCTGCGGGAGCATCTGAGTAGTTAATCCAAGGCCCACCATAGTTCTGTCTCAGAAATACCCCCAGCTGTCTCTGTATTGCAGGAGGCCGATATCTATACAATAATAATTTTCATAAATATATATGTACATATAATCATTTAAAAAAATATATATTAACTAATTAACTTACTTCGTAGGCCCGTCCGTCCAAATCTACATACGTGTCTCGCCCGGGGGAGCGCATGGAGGGTCGCTCTCACCTCCTGTCTGGACAGGATCAGTCTGATCTCCGTCCTCCATATGCTCGGCGTCGGCTCCCCCCATGGAGCTGTCGGCAGGAGGAATGCTGGACGCGGGATCAGAAATGCTGGACGCGGGATCAGGAATGCTAGATGCAGGATTATGAACGCTGGACGACGAGGGAGGAGTCGCCAACCTGCTGGAACTGTCCTGTCCCGATAATAGACCGGGAACAGAAGGTACAATAGCGTACTCGGAGATGAGGATGAGGGTACAGAATCTCCATCCCCAGCCCGAGGCAGACGGGACTGCCTAATATAAAATCCTCCGCGTCGTCTAGATGGTCTAGTCATATCTGATAACAACATATGACAATAAAACCAAAATACATATTTATATGATAGACATCACAGATTTTTGAAAAATAACATAGTCACAGATAAAAGTGTCACAGATTTATATGATAAAAGTGTCACTAAAGTGTCAAATATGATGATAAAACAAACGTACAGATTTAATCCTCTTCTAAAAATTCATCTAGTTCGTTTAGCTCATCTTTTTCTTTTTCTTCTTTTTCTTCTTCTTCTTCTTCCTCCTCTACATCTTCACTTTCATCTGCATCTTCCTCTTCAGATAATTCTACTTCTTCTACACAATTAGATGTGTAATGAGGAACTTCTGTCGTGTCCACTTCTATAATATTTGTTACAAGAGGTAGTTCATCCTCTTGATAAGCTATATCGTCAACCTTAAAGGTATTTCTAACTTTGGTCTTGCATACTGTCCACCAGTCCGACCTTGTTGTTCCCCGTTTAGGATAACTTGTGAAGTACACGAGCTGCGTCTGACTTGATAGGACAAATGGTTCATAGGCTTGATATCGACGTCGATAGTTTATATATACAAGACCATGCTTATCTACTTTCCAACCTTGACCTTCAATCGGATCGAACCAATCACACCTGAATAACACAATCTTACCAGGCTCTATTCCATAACTATATGTCAGCTCCACGATCTCCCGTAGCACGTCATAGAAATCGTTGTCCGCATCAACATCTTTGTAGTTCGAATATCTGATACACAAACAGCTGTTTTTGGTGGAGTCGAGATCCACAAAGTTGTCTCTGATCGGGCAAGTTGTTGACTTGAACCTAAATCCATTAACACAGTAGCTTGGCCATATTTTTGCAGCATAAATTGGTCCCTTGGCTAGCATCCTAATAGACTCATTATCAAGTCTTGCGTATGGACGATCGACCTAAATACCACGAAAGAAGAAATTAAGCTCATTCTCAATCAAGTGCATATACAGAAAGGTAATTACAGAGTTCTCAAGTCTTACATATGCACTCAACCATGATAGAAAATAACGTCTCATTTCTTGTTCTAGTTCTTCTTCTGTTATGTGTGGCCTACCTAACCTCACATCATCATTAAATATGCTAAAAACAACATCGTTTAATTAATGTAATAGTATAATAATCAACACTATTAAAATAATATAGACGTATTAATTACTTACCCCTCAAGTTTCTCTACTTCCTCCTCGTCGCAATTGAGTAATACATACACCTGAGCAGCTCTTAGCTCATCATCGTTCAGATATCTCTTCTTCATTTTACCCGATGGCTTTCCTGGAGCATTGAATACCTTCAGTATTGTATTATTACATTCATGATCTCCGTCGTTGTTTCTGGAAGCTCTCGTTCTATTAGTTGCAATATGAGGCTTAAAATACATCGAACAAAAGTTTGTAATCTTCCCGAGAACATAGGCTTCACAAATAGAACCCTCGACTCGTGCCTTATTTTTTACCTTTCTTTTTAGGTGATTCAAATGTCGCTCGAACGGGTACATCCATCGATATTCGACGGGTCTAATAACGCGTGCCTCATAGGATAGATGAATCGGCAAATGCTCTATAGAGTCGAAGAATCCAGGAGGAAACACCCTCACTAGCTTGCACAGTATTACCGTAATGTCCTTCTCTTGCTTTTCTAGACGATCAACGAGCAATTTTTTAGAACAAAGATCCCTGAAGAATATGCTAAGCTCCGTCAATGGATCCCAAACTGCCTGCGGTAAAAATTTCTGAAATGCAATCGAAATTAACCTCTCCATGAATACGTGACAGTCATGGCTCTTCATACCCGTCAATTTATTTTCCTTCGGATCGACACATCTTTTCAGATTTGGCACATATCCATCTGGAAATTTTAGGCCCTGGATCCACCGACAAAGTCTCACTTTATCCTCCTTGTCCAGCGAGAAAATTGACTTCGACAGGAACTGTTTTCCATTCTGCTCTATCAAATGCAACGCAGGGCGTTTGCATATTTCTTCTAAGTCCAACCTGGCCTTGGGATTGTCTTTCGTTTTTCCCTTTACTTCCATCACAGTATTAATTATGTTATCAAACACATTCTTCTCAATATGCATGACATCAAGGTTATGTCTGATCAGATTGGTACTCCAGTATGGCAGATCCCAGAATATGCTCCTCTTTGTCCAGTTATGATCTCTACCACATCCATCGTACTTGTACCCAGTTGTAGGATCTTCGATAGCACTTGGAAAATCTCTAACCTCCTCCCATATCGTGGCTCCGTACCACCTTGGCGGTGGATCACCCTTCTCTACAACGTCGGCACGAAATACATTCCTGTTCCTTCTGAACGGATGATCTTTTGGCAGAAATTGTCGATGACAATCAAAGAAGCACGATTTTCCTCCGTATTTCAAGAGGAAAACCTTACTACGGTCCATGCAATACGGACATGAGAGACGGCCATGAGTGCTCCATCCAGATAACATTCCATAGGACGAAAAGTCGTTGATGGTCCACATAAGGGTTGCCTTCATCTGAAAATTCTGCTTCCTGGAAACATCGTACGTGTTAGCGCCTACTTCCCATAACTGATTCAACTCATCTATCAAAGGCTGTAAGTACACATCAATGTTCCTCTTGGAATTGTTCGAACCAGGAATTATAACGGTTAGAAACATGTACTGAGTCTTCATGCACATCCAAGGCGGTAGGTTATACGGAGTGACAATCACAGGCCAGCACGAATACTGGGATCCCGAAAGACCAAAAGGAGTAAAACTGTCAGAAGATAGCCCCAACCTGACATTACGTGGATCTGAAGTAAAATCAGGATACACTCGATCAAAGTGCTTCCACGCTTCTCCATCGGATGGGTGATCCAACACTCCTTCAATCTGTTCTCGCATGTGCCAACTCATATTTTTGCCCGTCTCTTTCACCATAAATAATCTTTGCAACTGCGGCGTTAAAGGCAAGTAGTGCATTGAATCGGTCGGTCTTCTTGCACCAGTAGACCTTTCTGTACTAGTTATCTTATAGCGATCAGCACCACAAAATCTGCACACATCTGCGTCCTTGTCGTCTTTGTAGTACATCATGCACCCATTGTGACAAGAATCGATTTTCTTGTATCCCATCCAGAGCGATCTCACCATCCTTTCAGACCGATAGAAGTCTTTAGGTAACTTAGCACCCGCCGGCAAGATCTCTATAATCAACTCCAACACTCGGTTGTAGCATTTTTGCGACATGTTAAAATCTGACTTAATGCTTAACAGTCTTGTAACCACCTCTAACGGTGAATGATCCTCACAACCAGGATACAATGGAGTCCTTGCATTCACCAGCAAGTCTATGAACTTTGCAGCATCGACATTCGGTGCCTTCTCAGCTGCATCATGAACGAAACTAGGCCCCGCAGCGTCGAAAACTATGTTCACGCACCTGTCGTCATATGTATGATTATCTGAATCAAAATTAGGTCCCGCATGCATATACGGCTCAACATAAGGCTCCGGCTCTGATGCTAAAGACACAAGTTCTTCGTGTGCGGTCCACTGATAGTAATTAGGCGTGAAACCCCTCGAGTACAAATGATATGTCACTTCCACTTCTGGATAATATTTCATGTTATGACATTTCACACACGGACACTTAATTTTGGTGCCGTCCATGTACTGAGGGAACGCCTTAGCAAACTGCAGGAACTGCTCTACTCCCGCTATGTATTCATCCCGCACACCACAAATAACATCAGGACGACGATTGTACATCCATGAACGATTCCGCAAGTAGTAACTCATATCCATTTGGAAATAATTCTGCAAAGATGGACACACAATTATCCAATAGGCACAAATTTGTTTCATAAGCTCCTATACGTATCTGAAATTAATATAAAACCCCAAAATCTGAACCAAAACTAAAACTCCTAAACTAACTTGGATACACTAACCAACTGAGCTAATAGGCCACTTCATCTGAACTAATAGTACACTGATAACCCTATTTCCTGCTGTTGGCCAACTACTTTGGCAAGCCAAACGACTGCACCAAGCCACACTGGTCTGTGCAATGCTCTGCTGCATTGCCAGGGGCAGTGGGCATTAGCCCATGCCCACACTCTAAAATCTGATATATTAGACACCCTAGCACTCTCTTATACTTAACTCAAAAGCCTCTGATACCAGAGCCAAGACCCAACCTGATACAAAACTAACATACTTATATCCCTCACTCAACACACATCCGAATAAATAACATACAAGCCTGCATCTATCCTAACATCCATGAACACCCCAAATCTGGAACATCTCATATAGACTAACCCCCAAATCTGCTGATACCAAACCAAAAGTCGAGTACTCTAATACAATTTCCATATCTGATACACATGAACCCCAAGTTCTGATACTAAACCACATTCTATATCCTAATCACTAACACTCTAGGATATCTATAGGATACACACTCTAACACTTAGGCTAACTAACTAACTCACATGTGCCCATGGACAAAAGACCAACTGCCATTGCCAAAGGCCTTGCTCGACCCCCATTACCTTTGCAGGCAAGGCTAAAACTCCTTATCACTCACAAATGAGGTGGCCAAAACCCATCCCCTACAGCAGACTCTTCTACTACTGCAAACAAGCAGTCTCCAATCCCTCACACTCCACAAACTCTGAACTAAACTATTAACTCTAAATTTACCAATCCTAATTCCTCTAACCCACCCCCTATGGCCTAAACTAACCTCTGAATATAATCATTCCCTATGCCAATGGCCTATCACCCAATGAAATCTCTGTGACAGTGAACTCAACTACCAATTACCAACTATATGGTATGGTATATCTATACCGCTATGGAGGCCTAACCCGACCTCTCAACTCACAACAATACATACTACAGTATACAGATACAATACCATATATATATAGCTAGGGCTAGGGTTAGGGGGTATGTGTGTGTGTGTGTGAGACACACGTGTCTAGGGGTATGTGTGTGTGACACGCGTGTCTACTCGTGTCCAAACGAGGTCAAAATCGTGTCTAGATAGCTAGGGCTAGGGTTAGGGTTTACTTGAGGGCGGCTCGGTCGGAGTTGGGAGGCGGCGAGGGAGGCCTCATCAGAGGAGGGAGGTGGCAAGGAGGGGGGCTTCGTCGGAGGAGAGCTTCGTCGGAGAAGATGGTACAGAAATTTCGAACGGGAAATGAAATTTTTGGGAGAGAGAAGGGGGAAATGAAATTTCGAACGGGATATAATAAAATAATAGCGACGTCTGATTTAGACGTCACTGAACGTCGCTATTCAGCGACGTAATTTATCTCTTGTCGTTGAACGTCGCTATTCAGCGATGTTTTGTGATGTCTGTCATAAGGAGTCGCTATATTCAATAGTTAGCGACGTTATTTTATTCCGTCGGTAAATTACGTCGCTAATAGAGCATATTTTAGTAGTGGTAAATTAGCTAGTAAGTATTTACTAGATGAATAATTAGATAATAATTAAACCAATTGCTAGTAGATAACAAAATGTTAGTGGTTAGTATGGGGTTAGTATGTATTTTTCTACTATTTTCTCCTAATGTTATTACATTTACATTTTTAGTGTTTCCTCCACTCCCCTATATATATGCACACTTCCTAATGAGTTATAACCTAAAAAATTCCTAAATTTCCCTAGTAGCCTCCAGCCCATATTACTACCATCATAACCCCCCGACCATCGACTCCCCATTCTTCTCGGCCATTGCCAGAGCTCCGGCTAGCCACCCCCATAGCTGACACCACCACCTACATTGCCAATACCCACAGCTCCCGGCCAGTCCTCCCTGGCCAATGTCATCCGCCACCATCAAAATGGCCGACACCACCGTTGCCATCACCACCAATGCCACCATTGTCACCAGTATCACCATCATCATGGAACCAACCCTCGTGCCGACATTCACCACAGCCACCACCATTGGCCCTTGCCTTATCTGGCCGCATTTTTTCGACCATCAGCAATATTACCACCACTCCATTATTTGCCATCATTCACCACTGCCACCGTAGTTATGATACACCACCTTCATCACCACCACGCACTGCCGACCATGACCAACACAAGCACCAGAAAGAAAGAAGAGAACACCATGCCCGACCCCCCTATCTCTAGCCACGGACACCCTCCCGACCACCATTTCCAAACGGCACCACCACCCATAATTTCTAAAATACCATACACAGAGAGAAAGAGAGAGAGAG
The DNA here is from genome assembly GCA_029216955.1 of Iris pallida. Classification (NCBI taxonomy): domain Eukaryota; kingdom Viridiplantae; phylum Streptophyta; class Magnoliopsida; order Asparagales; family Iridaceae; genus Iris; species Iris pallida. The sequence continues at coordinate 1,059,981 of JANAVB010042620.1, read as the reverse complement.
AAGAACGAACCTATCGACCCCCAGCCGTCCGCCGACTCCACCATGTCCCCCGCGTCGACCACCATCCCGCTGCACTCCAGATACGGAGCGTCGCGTAGCCGAAGCTCATCTTCGCTCTGCCTCTGTGCACATTGTAGGACCGTTGAGCACCTCTAGAGGAGGGAGAGTGTGTGTGTGTGTAACAGAAATAATCACTAGTTGTTAATTATGAACTAAGGCAGATATAAGGGACAGTAAAGTAAATGCAGTAATCAAGAGATAGAAGATCAAACTCAGTGAACACCGCGATATATACTGGTTTCCTCTGAGAGGACTAATCCAGTTGTCAGTACTTTCCCTCTGTTAATCCACTATTTACAAACTAAATTAGAGCTTGGTATCTCTTTACAACACCGTGCTTGGCAAAAAGTGTACGACCGACTTCACAATATCGTGCTTGGTGACGAGCGCACGAGCGACTCCGAAAACTGAGAAATTTTCTGACTTGCAACCTCTTTACAACTCTACAAACCAAAGAATCTAAATCGAACAGAGTGTTTACTGGCTTTGGCTAAGAGTAGTACAGGCAAAATATGAAAGCTTTTAGATCACTGGAAAGACACATAGAAATAGATAGAGAGAATAGTGAATGAGTGATTAGAAATGTAAAATTATTCTCTATTCGGACCCCTAACCGATGGACTGGTGTTGAACCCCTAACCGATGGACTGGTTAGGTTTGATGATGATGAACTGGCTCTATTCGGACATGACCCTATATTGTGATCCGGTGCACCACAAGCCAAGCATAATCCCTATGCTCTGCGACACTCTGATACTACATGTCCTGGCTTCCCACAATGAGTGCAGCCCATTGCGGAAGACTGCCTCTGCTTCTGTTGCTGAGGATACTGTAGAAGCATGGAAAATACTAAAGAAAATGACTCATACAGCCAGGAAAGAATCCATGCGGCTCAGAAAATTCATGCGGCTCAGGGAGTCATACGACATAAGGAGCTATGCGGCCCGAGGCATTCCATGCGGCTCAGAAGACACGTGGCCTGACAGTGCTCCCCTCCGACCCATGATACATTAATTGCTTTGACGGCTGACCCCTCTGAAAAGTTGACAGCCCTGACACAAAAGCAGGTAATTATGACTCTGTCATAATGATGAATCTCTAGGGAAGAGAAAAGAGATCTCTGACACAAATCCCCCGAGAGCCATAAAAATGCCACGAGGCCTTGCCACGTGGGCGTTCGTATGCGGCTCACTTCTCATGCGGTTCAGAATGAATCCTATGCGGCTCATATCAAGAAAGCCTTATGCGGCTCGAGTAAAGAACTTCTCATGCGGTTCAGAGTGAATCTGTCCTATACGGCTCAGGCCAAGAAGGCCTCATGCGGCTCGAGTAAGGACTTCTCATGCGGTTCAAGAGGATCATGTCCATGCGGCTCGGGCGATATGTACCTATGCGGCCCACAAGGATTACTCCCCTGCAGATTCGAGGGCTCAAGTGAGGGCCACTGTCCAGGCAGCCCTGACACGTGGGGTTAACCATATGCGGCTCACATTCATATGCGGTTCACTCGTCATGCGGTCTAGATCCCCCTTAGTAGCTCCTAGGACATGTGTCCTAAACTGATTAATTTCTCAGATTTGCTGCCATTAAAGATTGGGTCAAATCCCAATAATCTGGGACACGTGGCAGAAGAATAGATCTAATTTATTCGCAGATATCAGAAGATCATTATAAGGAAGATTTATTCCAATCAGCATTAATTGCTCATGGGATTTGGTGTAATCTACACCTAATGGCCCAGATTCATCATAACCAAAACGAATGGCCTAGATTGACCAATCCACAGGCCGCCGCCATCTCCAAGAGCTAATCATTGGCAACCATAATGATCACATCCCACTATTATAAATAGCAAGGTGCCAATCCCTTGTAAACATATACAACATCAGAGAGAAAAATACGTATATACAGGGAGATTCCCCCCCATAGTCAGAGAGAAGATACACAGAGAGAGAGAAGCCAGAAGAGCAACAGAGGAGCAAGAAGAGCATTTCTTCGTCAACGCCAACCGTCTTTTCACAAGGAGCTAAGGCTGCATACCGATCGTCCAAGGAGTAAGGCAGGGTTGCCGTCGCCTTCCCGAGCATCTATCGTCACCCCCCAGAATCTAAAATAAACAATTTTACTTAGACTGCTGTACCTAGGTTTTCGTTCCTAGGCTTTTTTTGTACAAGCGAGTTTGTAACGTGAAGTAAAAGTCCGGTCCTCCGATAATTGTTCTGTTCTTTTATATTTCATGGCAAACACGATGGCGACTCTGCTGGGGACTAACTTCTCTACGACTGAGGAGTTGGTGATGCAATCGGATGCAGCAAAGCTTGGCTCCACGCAACAAAAGATGGTCGTCCGGTTCGACCAACAGGCGTTCGAAGAAATGCTCTCCGACAAGAGCACTGGCCCGGTCCAGAAGCGAGCCCGCACAAAGAAGGCCCGTAAGGAGTGGAGACCCCGATCCTTCGTTCCTACTGAAGCTCTTGCGGAGACACCCTCTGTTATTCAAGACGGCGAGCAAGATTCCCCTGCGGCCCCACTTCAGATCGTAGACGACTCTGCTGTCCCCAAGTCCGGCAGAAGAAAATACTATGATGCTGGACTTGCAGGGGCAAAGAGAAACTCTATGAGATCCGAGCCACATAAGGGTATTAGCCGCAGGGAGAAAGCTCGTGTGGCTACATCTGCCAGCCGCATGAAGAAAACTCATGCGACTATATCTGTCAGCCGCATAGCTTATGCGGCTACAGTCGCCAACCACACGGATGAAACTCATGCGGCTGTGGGAGTCAATCGCTTGCCGAAAACCCATGCGGCCACAATTGCCAACCGCATGCGGCCAGCCTGTACGGTCGTGACTCCTAGCCGCACCAAAACAATTCATTCGACGGCAGAAGACAACCGCATGCAGACAGCCTGTACGGTACCCAACTCTAGCCGCATAACATCCGTTTCACGCTTCTCTCGATCAGTTTTCGACCGTCTCTCCTGCGGTTCTGACCCCGATGGTTCTCTGGATGATAAGCCAGATTCTGTGGTATCCAATTTGGACTCCTCCTATTACGCACCCACAAATGCTAAAAGGAGGAAGTCTAGGGCAGCGCGGGCTCATCAGGCCCAGTCAGCTATCCCAACCTCTGACTATTGGAGTGTCCCGTTGACTATCACGCGGGCCTCGAATGGGAAGTTGTATACAACCTCTCGAGTCCAGCCCCCAGCGGCAAACAGACAGAGTGGTTCCTCTGACCTGCGGGAGGCGATCCTCCACAAACGCAAGAAAAGAGAAGGAGTGTCGGCGTACAAAGAGTCCTCACTTGGACATCACTGCACCCAAATCATCATCAACTGCTGCTATAATAACACGGCAGTGACGGAAGATCGGTCGTCCGTCTTCCAAAGGCTACAGCATCCCAGCCCAGAAGATGAGACACCTCCTGTTGTCTCCTGCAATTCAGCTCAAAAGGTCCCCGCCGAAGGAAGAAGGAAAAAGACAAGTATCTCCAGTCCCAAGATATCAACCACTACAGCTAAAAAACTATCGTCTAAACGGTTGTCCTCTACCGGTGTATTCCAACACACCCGTTCAAAGACAAAATTTACCGCGATGGGAAATTCATCATCCACGTCGCTGAGGGTTGAGGGAATTGGGGGTAGCACTCCTCCGAACATCCACAACAATCCGATGTTTCAAGTAGCCGAGCCTGGACGAACAACTCTTCCATCAGGTGCAACAGACGCTGATGTCCCCGAGGACATCCGTAATTCTCAAGACGAAGCAAGCTCTGAAGCTGGGGATACCGTTCCCTCCGAGTCCGAGCCCGAAGAAAACATTCCCACCTATCCCGATGACTTCTCGGTGCATGGATACGACTCGGAGAGCACATCCTCCACCGTTCCTTCCATGCCTCCTCATGTAAGGACGGTTTTTATGACAGACAGCAATCAAGGTGGTTCCAATGATCGCCAGCGCATTGACAATCTCGAAGCCATATTACTTGCTTTAGTCAAGTCTGTAGACGAGATTAAAGCGGCCCTGCCCACTCTACAAGGAGGAACGCCTGGTCAAACAAGTACGGGCCCCGCGGTCAATGTAGATTCGAACTCAGCGGCACCAAACCCGGACAATAATCTTCCCGAAATAACAGCCCCTACCGCGACAGATGAGACCCGAGAAGTAAGGAGAGAGGTCCAGGAGCTCCGAGCCATATTCCATGCCCGAGAAAATGCTTAAGATCTCAGAATACGGCAACCATACCCTGCTGAATGGAGGGATGTTCCATTCCCACCAAGATATAAGCCGTTCAATATCAACCCGTATGATGGCAAAACCTCAGCAAGTCGGTACATCACTTACTTTGAGGTCACCACCGACCATCTGTCCCATGATGATGCTATCCTCACACGGTTATTCATTGGGGCGTTGGAAGGAGTCGCCTTCGATTGGTACCGCAATCTACCGGACAACTACATCCACTCCTTCACCGGCTTCAAGCGTCTGTTCTTGGAGCGATTCTACGAAGTAGGACAGGACGTCACTATGTCCACTCTCATGGACGTCGTCCAAGGGGAGAAGGAGTTGACAAGGAACTACATCGAGCGGTTCCGCCAGACCGCCATGAAGCTGCCTTCCGGAAATCTAGATTCCTCTTTGATTGAAATTTCCCAAAAGAGACTGCTTCCAACGATCAGTCTCTGGATGGGCGAAAGTCAATTCAAAGATTGGAAGGCGTTCATCATCAGCGCCACAAGCGCCGAAGAACGACTGAAGAAGGCTCACCAACTGGGATTGCATATCTCGGAAGGGGAAAGCAAGGGCAAGCGTCCCAACAACGATAATGGGGGTAATCCCTCCAACAATCGGAACAGCAAAGGAAAGCAGGCTATGGTGGCCGACACGGCCCAGAAGCCCGAGTCACAACCAGCAGACAAACAATGGCCTCAAGTCACTTACTCTTTTGAAGACGGCCACGTCAAGCCCATCTTGGACATGCTCATACAAGAAGATAGAATTTAGCTTCCTCCACCAAGACGGGAGCCCCGGCCGGCTGATCTGGAGAATCCAAAGTTCTGCCATTACCACCGTTATGTATACCACGCTACATACGACTGCTACCAACTAAAACGGTACATCCAAAGCCTCATCGATTCGAACGCTCTGGCCATCGACTTCGAAGAGGTAACCATAGCAGCCAATATGGTGTCCGTACAGTTCGGCAGCTTCCCTCCTACGGAGACTCAAGACGGGGTAATACCCGTCCCTCTGGCGACGATGGAGATTACCAATCTTCTACCTCCCCGGGAACAGGCTGCTGGTCTAGTACCTCTCACCACCTCACGAGGGGAGGTCATGTGGGTCCATCCAGACTTGGTGTCAGAAGTAACTCGGCCCACACCATCTTCCACCAACAAAAAGAAGAGTAGAAAAATCAGGACCTGCCACACAATCTCAGCAGACAACGAGGAAGCTACAGCCGTCGTCACGCGGTCCGGAGCGCAATCCCAACCTATGGTTGACAACCCAGCCGAAAATCATCAACCCACTACAACTGATGCTCCGGGACCGGCTCAGCCTTCGACGACCGACAAGCCTAGGCCGAAGGAGACTCGCTTCGACAAATCTCTCCGAAAAGATGCAGCCCAAGGGCTAGAGAGGCCCTACAACTTTGACATCTTAGCACAATTGGCTAACACTCCGGCCAAATTGTCACTGTACGAACTTCTAAGGCTCTCCAAGGACGTTCGTATTGCATTGAGCGAAGCACTCCAAAATGTCGATGCCTATCTGGCTCAATCCAACCTCACCGGGGAGGACTCACCCGTGGATCTCCAAGACAGTGCCTGCACGGGAGCAATGCCCAACATCGTCTTCACTCCATAGGACATGCTCATCAAAACGAACCTACATGATCGCCCGCTATACTACACGGGATACATCGGCGACGTGAAGGTGGATCGGATGCACATTGATCCTGGCTCTTCCATAAGCATCATTCCGAAGGGTCTGCTACATCATCTCCGCATCCCAATGCATCGCCTGATACCAACAAACACCGCTATCAGCGGTTTCAATTCGGGCAGGAGCTACCCTATTGGGAAGATTCGTCTGAAGTGTCAAATTGGCGACCTCCAATCCGAAGTCACCTGCTACGTCATACATGCAGACACTTCTTACAACATCCTCTTGGGGCGCCCATGGATACACGATTATATGATCGTGCCTTCCATGCTACACCAGTGCTTCAAATATGTCGACAAACACGGCTTTGGGAAGACGGAATTTGCTGACATTGATCCCTTCAAAGGGGTCGAATCTTACTACTCGGACTCCTGCTTATACGAAAAGTCGAAGAGGCACCTTGATGAAGGAAATGAACAAGCTGGTACCGAAACGACCACGGGATCAGAAGGACCCCTGACGATCCACCTCCAAGCTCGCAAACCGGGAAAGTCCGCACCCCTTACCGCCACTCTGCGGAAGGACGCGATCAGCCTCTCGGCGCAAGAGGAGCAGATGATAATCCGGCTGCCAAGGTCCGGCAAAGTGTCGAGACCCACAACGGGGCCACTGACAATCAGACTGCCGAGAGTCAGTCAACCCCAAACAGGGAAGCTCAATCCCTCCGACAAGCCGCTGACGATACGCCTTCCCAAGAAGGGTCGTCGTCTCGAGGCAAGGTCTGACACTTCTAGCGAACCAACCACTCCTCGCCCCATATCGAGTACCAAACTGGGGGTTACTAGTCTGCCAACAACACCACGCTCAACTCCATCAACTGAACCACTGACAATCATGCTTCCCAGGTCGTCCTCTCAGTCTTCGTTTACACAGGGGGTAGCCGAAGAGGAACCGGAGCTAGCCAAGTATATGGCTACCTATACTAATGTCCCCTCCGCTGATGATGTAATCCTCCTAGAAAAGATACCTTACTTCATCAATAAAGGGTTATCTTTGAACTACACCGAGCTTGATAAGCTTTGTACAATGTATGCTATGGAACACGGTATAGGCACTCATCTACACACACAGGTGACAAATGTGCACACCGCAATCCAGCTTATTCTAGCAGAAGACGCTTACTGTATAATCGAGGGAGGGGACCATCCAATCATCTTCGGCCGGAAGGACAATCCGCACCCCTTCACCATAAAAGAAGTTGATCTTGGGTCAGATGCCGGGAGACTGCCTCTGTATCTCTATAGCCCCCAATCTAAATATCTTATACAAAAACAGGGGTATGATCTGCAGACCACGCCAGGCCTGAACTACGGCACTGGACGACGATTACCTTTGAAGCCACCGGTCCCGGCAGGCAAACTACGGGACTACTATAGCAAAACTCGATGTGGACTAGGGTATGTAACTCCCACAACGATCCCTGAGAGTTCAGATGAAGAGAGTGACTGGCAGTCACATTCAACCGGGTCACCAACTTCCGACTCGGACACCAGCATCGGAGACATATTCAGCCAAGTCCTGACAGTCAACATGGCATTCGCTGACGCTTACGAAGAAGACGACGACATTCCTGAAATCCTCGAACTAGAGCCGTGGGCCCAACAGCTGGATGCACAATGGGAAAAGCGGTTTGAGCAGAGAGAACCTCCTACCGAAGATGAGGTTATGCAGGTTGACCTCGGCAGCGAATCTTCTCCAAAACCAATTTTCGTCAGTAAAAGCCTAACAAACGAAGAACGAAAGTCGCTGCTAGAACTTGTCAGAGAATACATTGATGTGTTCGCCTGGAGTTATAAAGACATGCCAGGGTTAAATCCCGACATTGCTCTTCACAAACTCAATATTCGGCCGGATGCGAAGCCAGTCAAGCAACAACAGCGACGCTTCCGCCCAGGCATCATGGACGCAATCGAAGCCGAAGTCAACAAACTGATAGCCAGCGGCTTCATTCGTGAGGAGCAACATCCCGATTGGGTCGCCAATATAGTACCCGTCCTCAAGAAGAATGGGAAGATTCGAATCTGCATCGACTTCCGCAACCTGAATGAGGCATGCCCCAAAGATGAATTCCCCCTTCCTATCACAGATATCATGATCGACAATACCTGTGGCTTTGAACGTATGTCATTCATGGATGGCTTCTCGGGGTACAACCAAATCAAAATGTCTCCTGACGACGAAAAGCATACATCATTCCGAACACCGATTGGCACGTACTGCTACACAGTCATGCCTTTCGGTTTAAAGAATACCGACGCCACATATCAAAGAGCCATGAGCATCATCTTCAGAGACCACTTACGCAAGACGGTGGAGTGCTATGTTGACGATATAGCCGTTAAGAGCCGTAGCAAGGGAGACCACCGGCAGGATCTAAGGACGGTATTCGACCTAATACGAGCGCACAATTTGAAAATGAACCCTACGAAGTCCTTTCTGGGCATATCCAGCGGGAAGTTCTTGGGCTTCATCATCACCGCCCAGGGTATCCATGTAAATCCTGAGAAGACGAAAGCAATCATGGAGATGGGTCCCCCGAAAAATCTTCGCGAACTCAGAGGCCTTCAAGGGAGGCTAGCTTACATCAGAAGGTTCATTTCCAACCTCTCCGGGCGGTGCCGACCATTCACGCACCTCATGAAGAAAGGAGTCTCATTCGTATGGGACGAGGAATGCCAGCGTGCTTTCGACAGCATCAAAGAATATTTGTCAAATCCTCCGGTCTTGGTGGCCCCGTCCCCGGAAAACCATTCCTGCTCTACGTACGAGCAATGGAACACTCCCTCGGGGCTCTGCTGGCACAAAACAACGACGTAGGCCACGAGCAAGCCATATACTATCTCAGCCGAATGATGGTTGGACCCGAGCACCGATACACCGCAGTTGAGAAAGAATGCCTCGCCTTGGTGTTCGCTATTCAGAAGACGCGGCACTATGTTACCGAACAAACGATACATGTGATCTCACGAGTCAACCCTCTCAGGGTCCTCATGACTAAACCGGGGGCACTCAGTTCTCGCCTCACTACTTAGGCAATATTGATGTCCCCTTATCATATGATCTTTGTCCCATAAAAGGCAGTCAAAGGTCAAGCCCTGGCAGACTTCTTAGCAGCCCACCCAGGCTCGGAGTCCTCCAGAATATATGAAGAGATCCCAGATAAGGTCGCCGACTCGCATGCAACCTCTCACGATAATATATGGTGAATGTTCTTCGACGGTGCTTCGAGGACCGGACCTAAAGGCAATACAGTCGTCGGAGTCGGGGTAGTACTGATCTTCCCTTCCGGATTGGTGATCAACCGCGCCTATTCCCTCACAGAACCCTGCTCTAACAATGTGGCCGAGTATAACGCTCTGGTCATTGGCCTCCAACTAGCAAAAGAGCTAGGGGTAGAATATCTTGAAGCATACGGCGACTCCCAACTAATCGTCAATCAGACCCGGGGCTTATACGAGGTCCGACACGAAGACATGATCCCTTATCACCAAATAGCGATTGACATCATCTCGACGTTTGAGGGTTTCTTCATCGAACATGTCCCCAGACTCCAAAATATCGAAGCTGACGCCCTAGCAGGCCTTGCCGCTTCCTTAGCGGTGCCGAACCACGCTCATCATTCGATTGACGTAATAGGCCACGAACTGGTCTGTCCCAAGAACAATGTTCAACTCGTGGCGAGCTATTCCGCCCAGACGGTTGACGAAGCACCAGACTGGAGACAGCTGTTCATCGACTTCGTCGTCTACGATATCCTGCCTGAGAACCCGAAGGAAGCCACTTCTATCAGACGGTGTTCTCTCAGATTCTTCTACGATGCAGAGACAAAAATGCTGTATCGCCGCTCCTACGACGGATTACTGCTTCGGTGTCTGTCGAACGCAGAAGCCAAAGAAGCCGTACGAGAAGCTCACGACGGTGTCTGTGGGGCCCACCAGCCCGGCCCAAAACTACAAGATCGCCTTCGCCGAATGGGCTACTATTGGCCCACGATGGTAGCAGATGCGATAGACTATACAAGAAAATACAAAGCCTGCCAAGTCCACGCAGACTTTATCCACCAACTATCCAAATTTCTACATCCGACAGTGGTGTTCTGGCCATTCGAAGCATGGGGAATGGATATCATTGGTCCAATCACCCCACCTTCCTTCCGAGGATATCGTTTCATACTTGCGATCACGGATTACTTCTCCAAATGGGCGGAAGCTGTCCCACTCGCAGAAGTCAAAACTTCGAACGTGATCAACTTCCTTAAGCATCACGTCATCTACTGCTTTGGACTGCCCCGAAGGATCATCCATGATAACGGTCCACAGTTTGCAAGCCACGCATTCTATCAGTTTTGCGATAAGTACCGTATTTAGAATGTCGCTTCGACACCGTACAACCCGGCAGCAAATGGGTTAGCAGAGGCATTCAACAAAACAATCATCAAACTCCTCAAGAAGTTTGTTTTCTCCAATAAACGCGACTGGAATGAGAAGCTCGGCGAATGCTTATGGGCTTATCGTACCACAGTTCGAACAGCCACCGGGAATACACCATTCTCTCTAGTGTACGGGAGTGAGGCAGTTCTCCAATTAGAGACTCAAATACCCTCACTCCGTGTCGCCCTCACTTATCAATCGACGACGGATGACAACTACCGACATCGACTGCAAGAGTTAGAGGCCATAGATGAAAAGTGCCTCCTAGCTCAGCAAAGGATCGAGCTGTACCAAGCACGCATCTCAGGAGCCTTCAACAAGAAGGTCAAAATCAGAACATTCCAAGTGGGCGATCTTGTTCTGGCAGTCCGGAGGCCAATGGTCATGACTCACAAGACCGCCAGCAAGTTCCAGCCAAAATGGGAAGGTCCATTCGTCATCGAGGCCGTGTTCTCCAACGGTGCTTACCGCATCGCCAAGCAGAACGGAGACTTGCTCATGTTGCCCGTCAACGACAAGTTCCTGAAGAAATACTATGTTTGAACAACATTCTCCAGATCATCGAGTCACGTACCCGCTGGTACTACTGAACTCGCCCTTACAATTTTCCAGATCATCGAGTCATGTATCCGCTGGTACCACTGAACTCACCCCATAAATTTCTAGATTTTCGAGTCACATACCCGCTGGTACCGCTGAACTCACACTCACCATTCTCCAGATTCCCGAGTCACGTACCCGCTGGTACCGCTGAGCTCACACCCATAATATTCCAGATTTTCGAGTCACGTACCCGCGTGTACCGCTGAACTCATGCCCTTCTTCCACAAAGATGTCCCAAATTTTCAAGTCATGTATCCGCTGGTACCTCTGAACTTACACTTTGATTCCAACATTCATGGATTGTCGAGTTATGTACCCATCGGTACCCCTGAACTTACATCCTGGTCACTCTTTTGAAAGAAAAGTCATGTATAACCATACCGCTGAACTTTCTTCCTACAAGAGATCCTCCCTCATGATCCAATACCCGCACTTTCGGTGTACAAAAAAGGGTAACGGGTCCACAAACTTCCAAGACGGCCATGTCCTCATTACCTCTGAGTCGTCCCATTTCCGCCAAAAACAAATCACCCTCTACGTAGAACTTCCATGTCCTCATTACCTCTGAGACGTTCTATGTGCCCTCCTTCATTGAGCCCATTCCTGTCATGTCCTCATTACCTCTGAATGGGAAGGCTCCGTCGAAGAAACCTTCATACTTGCCATGTCCTCATTACCTCTAAGTAAGTATGACGATCCCCTCTCGACCTATTATCTGTACCCACAACCGGAGTACGCCAAGGGTAATAGGTCCACAAATGTCCTCTGTTGACCACAAATGTCCTCTGTTGACCACCAATACCCTCCGTCGAGTTCGCTCCTGCCATGTACTCATTACCTCTGAGTAGGAAGACTCTACGTTTGAAAAAACTTTCCTACTTGCCATGTCCTCGTTACCTCTGAGCAAGTATGTCAGTTCCCCTTCATCCTATTATCCGTATCCTAAGCCAGGATATGCCAAGGGTAATAGGCCCACAAATATCTTTGGCTAAATTTCTTAACACAAGCCTACCACCTCATCATGCCCCAGGAGCCCACCTGCTCTACGGCATTCCTTTTCTCAATACCAAGAGCACTTATGACCACTTTCGCTATGGCTGCTTCAGGTACCCTGACCAAAACTTGTTATCTCTACCTAAAACCAAGGTACGCCATGGGTAACAGGTCCACAAATATATCCCCTATGCGGGGGAGAACATCACCACAATATCACAAGCGCAGCAAGTAATACAAATGAAGGGTAGAATTGAAAGTACTCTTTATTTGAAGGAAAAAAAGCATTACATATTTCGGGATCATGTCCCCTTCAGAAAGAAAGAAAATAGAAACAAAACGAGAAGAAAAAGCCGACTACATTTCAGCATTACTCAATTCTAGGAGGCGGTTTCTTACTGAGGTGGTCCCCCGTTCAATCCGTTGCCGAGCGCGACGCTCGGCCTCCTGGAATAAATGCTCCTCATTGTCCAAGCCCAAGAATGCTTGACAGTCATCTTCTAATTTCTTCAAGGCGGTCTCCAGGTCAGTCGATGCTTGAGTAACCCTGTCAGCCTCCTGAACAATTAGTCCCCTGTCATTACGAGTAGTCTCGAGTTCAGACTCCAAGAAAGTCAACTTCTTCTGAAGCGCAAGGATCTGCTCCCACGTCTCAGTAATCTCACAGGAGACAGACTCCTTCCGAGCCACAACGTTTTTGGTCGCATAACTCAATTGATCATACCGATCAGCTAAGTCGCTGAGATCCTTCAGCACGGCCGGTCTGGTCTTATCTCGAGCCGCTCTGGTCCTCTCTATAACAGCAATAAAGGAATTCCGCTCCTCGTTTATAACAGCAGGCAGATCAGCCTGCCGTAATACTCGAAGCTCGGACACCAGCTGATCAACCTCCAGTAGTTTCGCCTCCAGAAGCGAAGCCATCCCTGCATCATCAGGAAGATCCCTAAGGATGTTTATTTGACCATAGACACATCGTCGGGCCAAGGTAAAAGAGGTCCCTCTGTCTACAGCGGCCTCGATTCCCCTCTTCAAATGACGATGGAAACTGGCAACCACGTCCTGCAACGCGTCGTTCAAAACCTCAGCAGAGGAGGGCGTCAAGGGAAGCCGGAGTGGCAACGTCGGAGGAGTAACGCTAGAGTTCGCCATCGGGGGAACGGAGTCCGAGAAGAACGATGCATGAATAGCGGCCAACTCGTCTTCCGCCGCCCGGAGAGCTTGGATGCTCGGCAGGGAAGAAAGGTCGACTCTCGAAGCCATCGGAGCAGAGGATGATACAAGGACCATCGTTCCCTGCCCCGACTGCCCCGAGAATTGACCCGTTAAACTCGGGCCCCCAGAAGGCCCATCAAGACGAGTCGGACAGTGAGGAGGTACACCCCTTTCCACCGATGCCCCTCCGGTTGGGGTGGTCTCAACAACGTCCGTCCTCGGCACCGGAGGGGTAGGGCCTGTATGTCCAGAATAACAATCAATCGACGTAACCCGAAGGACGTGATGATAGAGCAGATAGGCTTTCTCACAGGTCAAGATTCGGCTAATCTTACCAGGGGAAGGGCATGAAGGCTGCAGCTCATCCACAACTGGCGTGGTCCCCTTACCCACGATCCCTGAGTTAAACCCAGTCACATCCTCTGTCCCCGTCACCTTGAAGGGGGACACAGATTGATCTGCCTTATCTTGAAATAGAACAGGCTCGCAGGAGTCCCCGTCGTCCTGGGTCACCGCCTCGACATCTTGAAGTTCTTCTTCTTCTCCTGACACCTAAAAAAGAGAACGAAGACGGTTAGAATTGAAGCTCGAAGGAAAGAAGGAGGAAGGAATCGAGAACAGTTTTTGTTACCTCTGACGCAGGGTTAACTTCTTCCCCACTTTCTCTTATGGCGAGCGGGCGATGCCTAGTCGCAACCAGCTTTCGGGATCGAGTAACACCGCCAACAAGAGAAACTTGCCTGCTACATTTTGGAGTAGGACCAGGCGCAACGAGGGACTGATCCTCCAACGTCTCATCGGACGAAACAGGCGGTTGACCCACTTCTGCATCGGCCACCGGAAGGATGGAGTCATCTTTATCATGCTCATTGCCTCCATCACCCTCAGCAGCGGAGCCCAAATCTGGTACCCCGGCTTTAGTCTTTCTTTTCTTGGCCCCTTGAGAGCCTTCCTCCAGACCGGTACCAACAATAAAACTGGTACCTAGGTTAAAACCGACCGGGGGTTTGTTCGCCATGACATGATACAAAGTCGCCGTATGCAAGATCTCCACTGACTCCTTAATAGCAGGGACCGAAAAAATGGTACGAGTATGGAACGAATCATAATATTGCCAAGCCCTGATACCATCAAGAAGGCTACCTTCATAACCCAGACAAGAACTGGGGCTGTCCAGACAAAGTTGGCTGTATCCAAACTGTCGGGCAAACCTGCTAGGCAGATAAGGCTCCAGAAAGACAGTATTACGATTACGATACACCAGATGTGCGGGACGAATGTTACGCAGCCATAGGAGCATCTGGCCATCCAGAAGCTAAGGGGGCGCGATACCGTCAATATGTACAGCCTCTATGTCCCTAGCAGTAAAGCGAGGGACAAATACGAAAATATGATACTTATCTGCCCTCGCCAATGCCATCCGGCAAGCCCGTATGGTCTCACATTCCCAAGGCTCGTCACAATAGCGGAAGATAAATGCGTCATCATCAGTCACACCGTCTTCAGAGCCCGGCCTCATCAAAGACAGGTAGTGTATCAGCAGCCACCCCATCAAATAGTGATAGGGCAACTCAGTTCGTTCAAAATCCTTGGTTACGTCGCGAGCAATGACTTTGGATGTGAAGGTACGAAGGCCACGGTGTATGCTGCACACCATGGCCGGGAGGAGAGCAAGCCTAATTCGTAAAACTAACTTCACAGCCGGAAGGATGAAGTTACGACTAATTCTCTCAATAGAACCGGCTCCTCCCGAGACTACACAATTCCGTAGCTAGATCATCAAAAATCCTGCCAGAAGCGCTTTCTCGGATAGCTCTTGAGTATCCTGGTAAAAGTAACCGAAAGTGTCAGTCTTGCTCCCTAATCCGTCACTAGTATTGGCCACTCTCTTAGCCGACGACACCAAGTCCTTAACCGCTTCCCGAGATTGAGGGCGATGAGAGGTGACTCGACCTGAGGCATCTGCCGGGAAGAGATAGTGCACCCAATCCTTGGTACAG
Organism: Iris pallida; assembly: GCA_029216955.1. NCBI lineage: Eukaryota > Viridiplantae > Streptophyta > Magnoliopsida > Asparagales > Iridaceae > Iris > Iris pallida. The sequence continues at coordinate 1,044,736 of JANAVB010042620.1, read as the reverse complement.
GGATCATTCCCTTCCGAGTTACCATCCTTTCGAGATATTTGATGGCAGGTGTTATAATGGCACAATATCTCCTGGTAAAGAGCCACGAAGCCAGGATACCGTCGTTCCAAATCCTTGAGTTCCTCATTCGTGGGAGTATACGCTTCAAACGCTTCGTCCCTCCAAGGAAGCTTGGAGACCGCGTGCATCTCATGGAGCACAAGTCCCATATCCCCCACAGGTGTGTAAAAGGTCCCCGTACGGCAATTATAACAGAGACATGAACAGCTTCTTGTTTATGGACAAGCCATGACTGGTACCTCGGATAGCGTGGTACAGGCCAATCTTGCACAAAAAGGCCTCATACTTCTGCAAGATCCAAGTAGACAAATTGATCCACGAGGGAATAGGGTATACCCAACCGGGGAACGTCAACCGACCGACGGGATAGGAGCCTTTCCGAGCAAGCTGATTTATAAAAGTATCGGCGATAGAAAATGAGAAATTAGGGCCCGCCACATTCAGGAAAGAACCTGGGACCAACCCCGTCACAGAACGACTAGTATGCACTTTGCCGGCAGTCACGGACTTCAGATTGTTATTATAATGGATGTTCCCCACAAACATCCCACTTCTGGTAGGGGTTAAAGCCTCCCCCATCTTCCGGTCCAACGGGAGCATATTGAACCAAGATAATGGGAAGTGTCGTTCCATCTGGGGGATGCGGATCGTTATCCCGTTAGAAACAAAACTCCAATCCTCCGACACCTCCAGAACATGGATCATTCTCCACGGCCAAGGCGTCTCCAAAAAAGAATGCAGGCTTCAAATACTCCCCTTCAAATTTCCCGGAGTTCATCATAGCATTAAGGAAATGGAAAGACTGATTTTTGATGGCATTCAATCTAGCCATAGGCTCATCGCTCGAAAACTGGTCCACCACATGCTGAACAATATGGTCGTACCTATAGCCGAGAGCAGCTTGAGCGCTACCCACCAAGAGTTCTCCAGCAGCATTAACCGGCAGATTCACTGAAGAACAGACAGAGAAAAGTAAGTTAAAACGGAGGGATAAAAAGAGTTGATTGGGTGCTTTCAAACCCCAGGCAGCTCAAGAAAACATCCATGTGGCCCCATGAAGCTCTCATAAGTCTTATGCGGCTCCAAAAAGCCTCATGCGGCTCGAGTCCAGAAGAACGCTTATGCGGCTCCGTACAATAAAAGTCTATGCGGTTCAGCGTCACTTATGCGGCTCTGACCGACAAGGCGCGCATAGACACAGTAGTTTTCTTATGCGGCTCGCAGCTCAGCCGTAGGGCGAACATGCGATTTACAAAGGCTCGTGCATAAAGTATGCGACGTAGCCATGGTAGTTGGGTTTCTTTAACTCATACATTGTCCTTACCAGTAATGGGGGGGCGAACGTCAGGATGAACATCAGGTACGACGACCGGCGGAGTAGCAGCCGCAGCCGAGGCGGAAGTGGAGGCCGCCTTCTTGCCCTTTGCTGCCACGGTCTTCTTGGGAGCCATTAATTATCAAAGAGAGAAAGGGCAATCGAGATAGGGAAGGTCTGAGGAAGAAGAAAGAAAATAAAGAAGCCTTCTCTCTCTTCAAAACTCCTCCTATTTATAGGAAAACGGGAGAAGGAGGACACGTGGGCCAATAACCAATTCATGAAGAACGAAACCGACTCCTTGGGTTTCGTCTCCAAGATTCATCCAAGACGCCAAATCCGAAAGATTTAATGAGCTGACCCTTGGGATTCCCCCCTACAAAGACGGCGCTGAAACGAATTTGAGGCAATTAAAGACCCGCACACGTGGCAAGAAGCTATGCGGCTGAACAGTCTCCTGCGGCTGAGTTACCTATGCGGCTGAATAATCCATGCGGCTAGGATATCCATGCGGTCAGGACTCCATATGCGGCTAGAAGAACACAGCCATGCTTCTTATTCAAAGTATTTCAATTTTACAAATTGAAAACTTTGAAGGGGGTCTTGTAGAAGCATGGAAAATACTAAAGAAAATGACTCATGCGGCCAGGAAAGAATCCATGCGGCTCAGAAAATTCATGCGGCTCAGGGAGTCATGCGACATAAGGAGCTATGCGGCCCGAGGCATTCCATGCGACTCAGAAGACACGTGGCCTGACAGTGCTCCCCTCCGACCCATGATGCATTAATTGCTTTGACGGCTGACCCCTCTGAAAAGTTGACAGCCCTGACACAAAAGCAGGTAATTATGACTCTGTCATAATGATGAATCTCTAGGGAAGAGAAAATAGATCTCTGACACAAATCCCCCGAGAGCCATAAAAATGCCACGTGGCCTTGCCACGTGGGCGTTCGTATGCGGCTCACTTCTGATGCGGTTCAGAATGAATCCTATGCGGCTCATATCAAGAAAGCCTCATGCGGCTCGAGTAAAGAACTTCTCATGCGGTTCAGAGTGAATCTGTCCTATGCGGCTCAGGCAAAGAAGGCCTCATGCGGCTCGAATGAGGACTTCTCATGCGGTTCAAGAGGATCATGTCCATGCGGCTCGGGCGATATGTATCTATGCGGCCCACAAGGATTACTCCCCTGCGGATTCGAGGGCTCAAGTGAGGGCCACTGTCCAGGCAGCCCTGACACGTGGGCTTAACCATATGCGGCTCACATTCATATGCGGTTCACTCGTCATGCGGTCCAGATCCCCCTTAGTAGCTCCTAGGACACGTGTCTTAAACTGATTAATTCCTCAGATTTGCTGCCATTAAAGATTGGGTCAAATCCCAATAATCTGGGACACGTGGCAGAAGAATAGATCTAATTTATTCACAGATATCAGAAGATCATTATAAGGAAGATTTATTCCAATCAGCATTAATTGCTCATGGGATTTGGTGTAATCTACACCTAATGGCCCAGATTCGTCATAATCAAAATGAATGGCCTAGATTGACCAATCCACAGGCCACCGCCATCTCCAAGAGCTAATCATTGGCAACCCTAATGATCATATCCCACTATTATAAATAGCAAGGTGCCATTCCTTTGTAAACATATACAACATTAGAGAGAAAAATACGTATATACAGGGAGATTCCTCTCCATAGTCAGAGAGAAGATACACACAGAGAGAGAGAGAAGCCAGAAGAGCAACAGAGGAGCAAGAAGAGCATTTCTTCGTCAACGCCAACCGTCTTTTCACAAGAAGCCAAGGCTGCATACCGATCGTCCAAGGAGTAAGGCAGGGCTGCCGTCGCCTTCCCGAGCCTCTATCGTCGCCTTCCAGAATCTAAAATAAACAATTGTACTTAGACTGCTGTACCTAGGTTTTCGTCCCTAGGCTTTCTTTGTACAAGCGAGTTTGTAACGTGAAGTAAAAGTCCGGTCCTCCGATAATTGTTCTGTTTTTTCATATTTCATGGCAAACAGATACGCCGGCGTCGAGTGCTGAACCGATGAAACTGTAGTCGTCCACCTAGGAGCTTCCATAGTCAAAGCCCTAGCTGCCGGGGCTGGTGCTGAAGACTGGGACATCTGCCCATGGGACCTCTTCCGTCCTCCGCTTCTATCTACAATCCTCTACGAAGTATACTCATGCCTCTTCGCTGCTCGCAAGACGACATCAAACGTCTGGTGTTCAAACTGCTTCACCGATATAATAATCTCTAGGTGGAGCCCATGCTGGAATCGCTGGGCTCGATCCAATTCGGTTGCCACCAAGGTATGAGCAAACCGATTGAGTCTAGAAAACTCGGCTGCATATCTATCGACCGTCCTGCCCATTTGCTTAAGATTGGTGAATCTCATCTGCAGATCATACCGAGCTACTGCGTCGAAGTACTTGGTCTGGAACTTGTTGCTGAATACCGCTCATGAGACAGGTGTCGGTAATCTAACTGCTAGCATCACCCACCAGCTGCGGGCTCAGTCCAATAACTGTAGGCGCACAACGGCCACCTGATCTTCCTCACGAATCCTAGTTGCCTCCAGGATAACTTCTATGTCTTGAAGCCATGCATCAGCAGCGATAGCATCTTCACTGCCATCAAAGAGAAGAGGGTTCAGATGCTTGAAGCTGTTGGCCGCGTTGTTCCCTTGGTAACCAACTCTGCCCATGGCATCTTGTACTGTCTGGTGCAGGGCATCGCCCCGACGATCTTGACATGCAAACAATTTCTTGATGAGACCCACCAGGGTTCCATTGTCAGGCTCTGCATGCTGGACTGGCTGAACTGGGGGCTCTGGATCCCCAGAATGCATGACTCAGGAGGCCGCTCCAGAGTGCTGGGCTTAATCTCCAGGTTGCTGCTGGTCCACTGGAGGTGCTCCGCCTTGCTGATCGGTAGGACCAGAAACAATACCGCTGAAGAAATGATATGGAAAACAATAAGGAAGGACCATGATAGATCGAGGATGTAAACATGTGACCAGGTCAAGATTTCAGAAAGATTAGAAGACACGAGTAGAGATCAAGGACGAGTGCTCATTGAGACATCTATTCAGTAAAACCCTCACACATCTTGATTTATAAGACCTTGCATGGGCCACCACTTAAACCGTATTATGCCCCAGAACCAGAATACTGGAGAGCTGGGGACAGACACAACCAGCTACGTACATTGAAATGAATCTCACCTCGCAATACGGTCACGGCTGTCTAGATACATGAGGGTTTACTACAAGCCATTAGTCTCTTAGAGTCATGTACAAGCCTAGTGTCTCAATCTCAAGCAAGCAAGTAAATATCACAAGATGGTAGATCATCAGATATACAAAGTAAGGCATCCCAAACATTACATATTCCAAACATTACATATTCAGATGATCATAAAGCTAGTCATACAAAATATGAAGACTAGCAAGAGTTTAAGTCATACATGATCAACCCTAGGATTTATCAATCATGTTACAGCCCTTAGGCAGACAGGAATGTAAATTTAACACGAGCTAACACTTGCTCGTGGCTAAACGCCTCAAAATAATAATTTACAATAGAGTAGGAGAGCAAAATAAAACCCACTTATTGCCAGGGTTGCGCCTAGTGTTCACCATCTGGCTGGAAGGCTGGAAGATCCTCAGATGCTACTCCGAAATCTGGCCATACAAAACCAGCTGGGTCAGACCCCAGAAAGAGCAAGTGCCACAAGGGAGGCTTCACTTAAGAACTAAAACCAGCATATTAGCACATGAGACATAAAGGTTAATAAAAGACATGAGTTAGAGAAAATAAGGTGATAAATGATAAGACAGTTAAGGGACTATTTCGGTAGCCACGTTACAACCCGTAAACCAAACATGGACCGAGGTTGTAACCCTTCACCTGAACAGAGCTTAGTTTCCAACCAATTATCGATAAGAGTAAAGCATAACAGTAATGTGCTGAAATAACCATGTACTGGTCTTGCCTAGACAAGACTAAACGAGACTCCATCCATCAATCACGGACAAGCAATGAGTACGTCTTGATACTTTAACTAACTAGGGTTATCACAAGCTCAGTTACTAACAAGATGCATCGAGATGTTCCAACAGCCACAAGCCCTGCAGTCTTAATCTAGGTTATCCGATCACAAGTTGAGCGAGTTGGATTAGGTAACTTAGGGGTACAATACATGACCGTGTGCTGGAAATATGCCCTACTCGACGGCAGGCTACAAGTCCAATTAGAGCGCCCAGATAACAGGACTGCCTGTAGCTGTGAAATCTCTTTATAGACTACTTGATCAATCTAGTCATTATTCTAGTCAGATTCAGTATGAATCCCTGACCGTGGAAATTAGGAATTTATATCCTAGACATGATGCAAGACGAGACATGTAGCTTAAACAAGCACAAACACCCACGGTGTCAAGACAAAAGTTACTTAGCAAGTCAAGATAGCCGTCACAACAGCATATCAAGATTATCATGTTAGGTTTACTTATCAAGAGGGCGCCACGATGGGCCACTATTATGTATTATCATGCCAAGGTTGCTTGTCAAGAGTGCACCACGATGGGCCACTATCATGTCATGTTACTTGTTAAGAGTACGCCTTAACAGGCCACTATCATGTTCTATTCTTACATTATCATGAATGAGAGAAACTTGCATAAAATAGCTAGTAACATATTTTTGAAGCCAAAGAAAAGATCTACAACTTTTATGTCGGGAGTTGGAAGAAATTCTGGCCACAATTCAGCCAAATAGGACATAAAACGATCAAAAACAGCCAAAATATACACTATACGACATTCTACGGCACTATGCAGCCTCCTACAGCACTATGCGGCCTTCTATGGTACTATGTAAGCCATACGGCACTATACAGCCTTCTGCATCACTATTCATCCATCACTACCAGAATCTGCTCAATTGGCAACGTAAATTTAGCGACGTTCGTAAAACGTCACTAAATTGTGGACATTAGCGACGTATAATTGAAACGTCGCTAACAGTCGCTAGTAGCGACGAACACAGCGACGTGACAACAACGTCTATTAGTTACATGAGCTAGTCATCGCGAAACATCGCTATGACGTCGCTAATAGCGACTAATTTAGCGACGTTAGTAGGAACGTCGCTAAATTCTAATTAAATTAAATTTCCCCTCCCTCGATCATTTCCCCCATCCATTTTACTCTCTCACTCTCTCCCTCTGGTGCTCGTACTCTCACTCTCTCCGGCGCTCTCACTCTCTCCGGCGACTCTCACTCTCTCCGGCGACTCTCACTCTCTCCGGCGACTCTCCTCCGGTACGTGACTCCCTCTCTCTCTATTTTGGTTGTTGGTGGTTAGGGGGAGCGCTGGTGGCTCGGGGGAAGGGGCAGGGGGTACGGGTGGTTGGGGGTGAGGAATGGTTGGAGGGTGGCTGGGGGGTGGGCAGGGGGTGAGGGCGGCTGGGGGTGAGAAAGGGGGGCTGGGGGAGGGGAAGGTTAGGGTTCGGGTTAGGGGTGGATGTGTGGAGGGGAGGTGCGAGGGGGTAAAGGCGGTTGGGGGGTGAGGGCGGAGGGGGGGGGGATTGGGGGGAGGGGAGGGTTATGGTAAGGGTTCGGGTTAGGGTTAAGGGTGGTAGGTGGGGAAGGAGCGCAGGGGGGTGAGGAGGGGATGGGGAGAGGAGGGGGGCTGGTGGGGGAGGGGTTAGGGATAGGGTTCGGGTTAGTGTTAGGGGTGGTGTAGGGGGGAGGGGTGCAGGGGGGCCGGGTCAGGGGCACCGATAGTGCCGAAAAATCTGATAATTTAGTAATAATTATTTGTATTTCGACACCGAAAAATCTGATACTCCGATTCGAAACCACTTACCGATAGTGTCGATATTTGTAACACGTAATTTTGTTGGTTGGTTAATGTCGTCGTCTATTTTTCTTGATCCCGATACTCATAGGAATGGTTCCGAGTCATGGCCATACGTCGGGTTAGGACCTTCTTGCTGCTCGTGGGGTTGGGGGGTCTGCTGCTCGGGATGGGGCCTCTAGGGGGCTCGCAGTATATATGTATGTATGTATGTAGTATGTAGCATATTTATTTTAGTTTTGAAGTTTATTCATGTTTGCAGATATCTAGAAATGGCTATATCAATGTATCTGCTAGACCGTTCGTGGATGTACAACCACATTCGAGATGGCAGGTATGGTATGCGAGATGAATACATCGCCGGAGTAGAACAATTCATCCAATTCGCGAAGGCGTTTTCTCAATCCATGGACGGCATGGACATTAAGTGCCCGTGTGCAAAATGTCAGAACATGAAGTTTCAACCAGAATTGGATGTGACGTATCACTTATACACAAAGGATTTCCTTCCGAATTACTACCAATGGACCGCACACGGAGAGCTTGTACCTTTAGCATTCCAAGCGGAGCCTTATGTGGAGCCTTTTGTTGAGCCTTACGTGGAGCCTTATATAAATGTCCACAACCGAACTGGTATCGACAACGAGTACGTAAACATGGTCTTTGACGCTGCGGGGCCTAGTTTCGATCCATACAATCGTGACGCAGCTGAGGAGCCACCGAATGCCGATGCCATAAAGTTTATGGAGTTGCTGGAGAATGCAAGGACTCTTTTGTACCCTGGATGTGAGGACCATTCACTATTAGAGGTGATCACTCGGCTCTTGAGCATATAGTCTGACTTTAACATGTCGTAAGAATGCTACAATAGAGTGCTCGAGTTGATTACCGATATCTTGTCGGAGGGTGCCAAGTTACCGAAAGAATTCTACCGCTCTAAGAGGATGGTGAGATCCCTCTGGATGGGATACGATAAGATCGATTGCTGTCAGAACGGATGCATGCTTTACTATAAAGATCACAAGGATACAGAAGTGTGCGGATTCTGTGGTATTGATCGCTACAATCTAACTGCTGTAGGCAAGTCTAGAATACCGACTGCTTCAATGCACTACTTGCCGTTGATGCCGTGGTTGTATAGGTTGTTCATGGTGAAAGAGACTGTCGAAAATATGAGTTGGCACAAGCGACAACAGACCGAAGGAGTGTTGGATCACCCATCTGATGGAGAAGCGTAGAAGCACTTCAATCGATCATATCCTAATTTCGTTTTTGATGCACGTAATGTAAGGTTGGGGCTCTGCTCTGATGGTTTCACCCCATTTGGTCTTTCAGGCTCCCAATATTCATGCTGGCCGGTAATTCTCACTCCGTACAACCTACCACCTTAGATGTGCATGAAGACACCTTACATGTTCTTAACTATTATAATCCTCAGTTCGAACAACCCGAAGAGGAACATCGACGTATACTTACAGCCGTTGATAGATGAGCTGAAGCAGCTATGGAAAACATGGGCGTACACATATGATGCTTCGAAAAAACAGAATTTTCAGATACGGGCAGCACTAATGCGGACAATCAATGACTTTTCGGCTTATGGAATATTATCTGCATGGAGCACTCATGGTCGGCTTTCATGTCCTTATTGCATGGATCGCACTAAGGCTTTTCGGTTGAGACACGGAGGAAAGCCATGCTTCTTTGATTGTCACCGACAGTTCTTGGCGAAAGACCATCAGTACCGTAGGAACATAATTATTTTTCGTACCGGAGCTATAGAGAAGGGCGATCCACCGCCAATGTGGTCCGGAGAGGACACATGGGAGCAAGTAAAAGAAATTGCAAGTGCTATTGGAGATCCTACAACGAGCAGCCATTGCGAGGGATTTGGCGAAGATCATAACAGGACCAAAATGAGTATATTCTGGGATCTGCCATATTAGAGCACAAATCTGATTAGACATAACCTTGACGTCATGCATATCGAAAAGAACTTGTTTGATAACATAATTAATATTGTAATGGACGTCAAGGGAAAGACAAAAGATAATTAGAAGGCTAGATTGGACTTAGCCGAAATATGCAGACGCCCTACATTAAACATGATAGACAACGGGAAGGGAAAGCTTTTGCGGCCTAAGGCAATCTACTCGCTAGACAAGGAGGACAAAGTGAGACTTTATAGATGAATCCAGGACTTGAAATTTTTGGATGGATATGTCTCCTATCTAAGAAGATGTGTCAACGTAAAGGAGTGTAAACTGACCGGAATGAAGAGCCACGATTGTCACATATTCATGGAGAGGTTAATTCCTGTTGCATTTCGGGAATTATTACCGTCGGTACTCTAGGATCCATTAACAGAGCTTAGCATATTCTTCAGAGATCTTTGTTCTTGCAAGTTGCTCGTCGATCGTTTAGAGAAGCAAGAGAAGGACATTGTGGTAACACTTTACAAACTTGAGAGAATTTTTCCTCCTATATTCTTCGACTCAATAGAGCATTTGCCGATTCATCTTATCCATGAGGCTCTTATTGCTGGACCTGTCGGTTATCGTTGGATGTACCCGTTCGAGCGACAGTTGAACCACCTCAAGAGGAAGGTAAAAATAAGGCACTGGTGGAGGGTTCTATTTGTGAAGTATATGTCCTTGAGGAGATTTCAAACTTCTGTTCCATATATTTTTAACCTCATATTGCAACAAACAGAACAAGAGCTCCCATAAATGACGACGGCTATGAAGTTGGTATTGAGGCAAATCTGAAAGTATTTACTACCTACGAAAAACCATCTGGTAAAATGAAAAAAAGATATCTAAATGACGATGAGGTTAGCGCTGCAATGTTATATGTATTGCTCAACTTCGACGAGGAAGAAGTGGACAAGCTAGAGGGATAAGTAAAATTATTTTGCGTGCTTCGTTGTTTCTCAATATAACTAATATACCTATGCTTCGTTGCTTTTCAGCATATTTAGGGATGAGGTAACGTCCAACAATCCGTACGCAACCGAGGAGGAAGTAGAACAACAAATGAGACTTTATTTTCCTTTTTGGTTGAGACCATATGTACGGATATCTTCACAATTTACTTTTTCTGTACGTATATAGTTGCACAGAATAATTAAGTTACCATCGTTTATTTGGTATTTAGGTTGATCGTACGAAGGCAATCCTTGAGAATGAGTATATTAAAACTCTAGCCAAGGGACCAATTTATCAAGTGAAGCCCTGGCCAAGTTACTGCGTAAATGGCTTCAGGTTCAAGTCAACAAATGCTCGAATAAGAGACAACTTTTTGGATTTGAATTCTACGAAGAATAGTTGTTTGTGCATAAAATCTTCAAACTACAAAGACGTCGACCCAGGCAATGACTTCTTTGACGTCTTACGGGAGATTGTGGAACTGACATTCAATTATGCTATAGAACCTTATAAGATCATCTTGTTCAGATGTGACTAGTTCGATCCGATCTAAGGTCGAGGTTGGAGAGTTGACAAATATGGTCTTGTTGACATAAATTATCGTCGTCGATACAAGCTTATGACCAGTTTGTTCTAGCAAGCCAGGCTCAGCTAGTTTACTTTACCAGCTATCCAAAATGAGGAGCTGGGAGATCAGATTGGTGGACAAGACTAAAGCTCGGAATACCTTCGATGTCGATGAGATTGCTTATCAGGAAGACGAACTACCTCTTATTACAAATATTATCGATGTGGACTCAACGAAAGTTTCTCATGACATGTTTCATCAATTGGAAGAGGTAGAAATATCAGAAGAGGAAGAGGAAGTTGATATAAGTGAAGAGGAAGAGGAAGAGGACTCAGAATAAGATGAATATTCAGAAGAGGATTGAATATGTTTAACTTTTAGATGTAATATGGATTATTTTTTTTATTTTTCAGATGTAGTATGGTTTACTTTTGTTTTTTTCAGATGTAGTATGGTTTACTTCTGTATTTTTTCAGATATGGCTCGACGTAGATCCTTTGGTTCCGATGCTGGGGGGAGTCGACGAGGCCGATAGTCTCCATCTACCACTCTGTTTGCAAAAACAAAAGTATGATCTTTATTTCACAAACTTTGTAAAGAATATTACAAGAATTCTGGAAAAGTACAACTATAGGAATCCAATCTGAATGACGATCGCTTTATCCCTTGGACGATGTGAACTTTGAAGACTTGAATCTCTGAAGAACGCAGCAGCACTTGGACGAAAACTCTGATTTTTCTTGATCTTCTCCGTGATGTGTTGAATGGAAACGAAACTCTATTTATAGAGTTCTGAAATAACTGTTTTGGGCAGTTATTCTGGAGAGCGCCTGATTGAAGTGCGCCTGTTTTGAGCACGTATGACAAACTGCGCCTGTTTTCACTCCATTATCACGAACGTGCACCAACTGCTCTAGACACGTGGCATTATTTGATTAAAATGCGTTTGGTCGTGTACAGTTAGTGAGACACGTGTTGGACATGTAGAATGGTAGTTAGGCGTTGATTTAGTCAAAGCGCGCCTGTTTCAGGGACACGTGGCAAGCTCTAAATTGATGTTGTATTGAACTGCGCCTTCTTCACTGAGACGTAGGCGCAATCTGCAAAGTGCGCTTGAATTCGGATGGAAGTAGGCGCTATCTGCTGAATTCAGAGGGAAGTAGGCGCAGTCTGCTGAGTTCAGATGGAAGTAGGCGCAATTTGATTAAACAGCACTTGGACAGCTGTCATATCTTCCTCGAGCGCCGCGCCATCAGAAGAATGATAGCGCCGCCTAGATCTTCGTGTTTGTCGAGTAATGATGACTCCATGTCAGCTAAGCGCGGTTTGTGAAGTGCGCCTCTGTGATGAAGAAATAGGCGCACTCTGAATTTGTTGGTGAAGTAGGCGCCATTTGTTTGTAGGCGCGTTCTGATCAATCAGTTGAATCAAACCTAGGCGCGGTTTGATTTTTTTGGACCTACAAGACCCCCTTCAAAGTTTTCGAATTTTGAATTTTCAAAAGTTCGAAATACTTTGAATTTCCATATGACCAAGTCAAACCGCGCTTGATATTTGAAGAAGTTGCGCAGTTTAAGGCGAGAACGGATCTTCAGGCTGAATAGGCGCAATCTGTTTAGGCGCGTTTCATTATAGCTGTTCGAAAACTATAAATAGCCCACACAATCCTTCGTAAACCCTTTATTGTCTTCAAGAGTGAGTTTTCTTTTCTAATTTTCTTTCCCCTCCGACAAGCTTTTCAAATCAACTCCGATGGCGCCTCGACGAGCTGATAAGGGAAAAGAGCCCGCACCAATTGAATCTTCGAAGAAATCGAAGAAGACCGCGCTGCCTCCCGTAGTCGAATCACGTGGTTCTCTTCAAATACGAGAGCCTGGACAAACTCGTGTCTCTCGACACGAAACTGCACATCCAGCCATTAATGGTGGGTTATAGGAACGCACACTGGCTCTTCTTAGGGCTCAGTTGTAGTCGCCAACTCTTTCTAGGGTTCGGTGATTCTTTAAACTTCATATTTATGAAGTTTAAACATTCCATCAAATAGCGCCTAGAAAATTAGGCTCTGTTTGTTCGATCGCGCCTAGTAACAAAGCTAGGCGCTATCGGATAAAGCTTTGTCTGAAAAACAGGCGCTGTTTGTTCGATCGCGCCTAGTAACAAAATTAGGCGCTATCGGATAAAGCTTTGTCTGAAAAACAGGCGCTGTTTGTTGTTGAATGAAAGCTAGGCATAATCTGCCCTATTTGACAGAAAACCAGGCGCAGTCTGCCCAGTTTCATGAATTAGGCGCAGTTTAATCTAGTTGGCTGAAAACTAGACGCAGTCTGTCTTTAAGCAGTCAACTAGGCACAATCTGATAACTTTGTTGTGATGTTGCTTTTTTTCTATTTTGCAGTTGATATCAGAGAAGATCCCAACTTCGAGATCTTCCAAGGAACTATGTCTGAACCTGAATTCAAAGAGGACTTGTCACACGTTAAGTTCCCTCATTATGAACTACCAGAATCTCGAAGAGCAATCCTGACTACTCAGAATAATGAGACTCTTCTGTGTTTGATGAACGGCCAGCCCTTACAGTCACAGGATGCAGCTATCCACAAGAAACCACTCTTCTTGTTTGGAGATGCCTTTGGCAGGGAATCCCAGCCAAAACAGCGGGTGGAAGAGAGGATTTTTAAGAAAGGTGAAAAGACTATATATTTGCCAGATATGCTTAGGAGTTTACCTCTTTCCAGATATGAGTTTGCCAGTTATCCCCGCCAAATGGCGTGGGATATCACTCCCGTTCAGCAGGCTCGGGTGGGCAAAATATGTTATAAAAAGGTGAACAACAGAGATATCTTTTATAGTTCATCTGATATTTACGTAACTCATCTCAGGGGTTTGAAACCAGGTTGTATTCCTCCCGAGAATTCATCTCGTCTATTACCAGTAAGAATACCAATTTTTGCAAATGAATTTGCTAGGAAAGGTAGGTATTATACTGATAACACCTTAAGGATGCAAGGCTTAGTCAACCCAGATTATAAACGATGGAGCTGCATTGCCAACTGGGTTTTAGAACATTATGAAGAAGAGCTTCTTAATATCAGTCTGTATGAAGCTGTTTATTCTTCAGTACATGGCTTCCCTCCAAATCCACACCTATTCCTTTCACTGATAGAAAGGTACAATTATAGGACGGGAACCTTCATGACCCCAAAAGGAGAAATCGGTTTCGCTCTTCATGAGATGAATCATATCTCCAAGCTACCTATGGGAAATTTTCCTTATGAGGAGTATGTTCCCACTGAAGATGAATTAAACAGGTTGAAATCTGAAAATGCTGAAATGGTAGAAATCTTTGATGAGCTGTTATGTCACTATCACATCTGTTGTTGTTATTTTGAAAGCTCAGGCTCCTGCTATCTCACTAAATGGATATCTTATCTTTTCCTCAAACATGATGATGAAGAGAAACAAATTAGTGAGAAGAAAGCTGTTGATCCGCTTACCTTTCAGCGTTTCAGTGAGGAAGAGATAAATGAGTTGATGGCAAGATTTCGCCAAGAAGATATAATAGTTAAAAATGATGAAGATTATCCTCCACTCAAGATAGGAGATAAAATAGAAAGTTTCATGAAGATGGGATACAGACGTATGTCTAAGAAAGCCCATCTGGCAGGCTTTCTTGCTTTTTGGCTACGAAGGTATGTAGTCCCTGGAGCAAGTGCAGTCGATCGCTTCCATAGAGGTGTCCTTTTTGCTGCAGTCCGCCTAGTGTTCGGTTATCGGATGGATATTTTATCGGCGATGACAAGCCGACTTAATCATAGTCTGCGTTGCTTTGTAGACGGCATGCTAAATAATAAGAAAGATGGCTTTCCACGTACTGAAGTCGCCCACACTTATTTATTTGGGTGGCTTCTAATCCACTGTCCAGTTTTGATGAGCCCTGGCGAAAGAGCCATTGGAGGAAACTTTTTAAGAAAGTATGAAGGGTGTAGATGGAATCACACCTCCTTGATAGATTGCCGGCGAGTATTGAACCGTGGCGATAACTGGGATTTTTATTGTGTTGATCCACCAGCTGGCTACGAGTTATTGCCAACTAATATCCTAGATTCAGTGAATACTCTACCAACAGATCCAGCTATATTCAATTGGTTGAAGTCGATTCGACCCTCACACCTCGTACATCGATTTGAAGATGAATGTATTCTTGAACCATATTTGCCTAGCCGTTTTGCACGCCAATTCGGCTATGATCAATTCCATGTAGGGAATGCCACAACATGCCTACAAGGGAAAGGATATTTGATTGATGGTGCCAGGGCTTGGTACTATTATAATGCTAAGAATACGAGGGCCGTTTTCTCAATGCCTGAGAATACAAATCATGGACCGCGAATGTTATTCACCTATTCAAGGTTTTACACTTCGGCTAATACCTTTGTGGAGACTTTTGATTTAGCACATAGCTTCGCTTCTGACAAACGAGCCAAGAAAGGAAAGCCGAGCCTTCTTTATAAAGATCCAAATGACAAAGAACCTGCTGACGAACCTTTTGAAATCTCCAGAGATATGAACTTCCTTGAGGAGTTTACTGAACCCTTAAACATTTCTCTCCGAGTAACAAAATCTCCTATGAAGGATAAGAAGAAAAGAAAAAATGATATTCCTGTTGCTTCTCCAGATCCAAAGAAAAAGAAGACCACTGCAGAATTCCCTGAAGGAGTTACCACTCGGTCACAATCGAGACAACTGGCAGAAGAATCTATAAGGAGTGAAGAGATAACTCCTACGTCTTTACAGAAACAACAGGGTATTTCTGCTGACCAAGAAAGTCCGGATGTGCCTCTTCGAAGAAGGCCGAGTTTAAAGAGAGTAGTTAGTAGAAAATTAAGATTATTAAGTCCGTCTCGTGCTGCATCCATCCTTGCTAGTGCTGTTGCTGGGCATATGATGTCTTCCCCTACTCCCATCTCTGAATCAGAACCAGTAACTACAGAAGAACCAACAACATCTGATAAAGAGGTTATGGAAGTAGACGCATCTTCTGTGATTGGCCAGCCTTCAACTCTGGCAATTCTTCCTGAAGTGCTTCAAGAAACAGTGTCCAAAACTATTCCGGTCGATACATCAGATCATCTTCGAACTCATGTAGATGATCCAATATATTCAGATAGCGAAATGATTGATGCATTACAGGTATGCGCTGAATACTTTGAGGATACTGCTACTGATCCAGAAGCTGAAAATACAAATGAGCCATCTGACGCTCATATATTGAATGAAGAGAATATTGAGAGCATTGCTAATGAACCATTGGAAGAAGCACATGTCAACATTATGAATACCCCTACTAAAGAAGATCAGCCTTCACTTAGTACTTCTGATGCAGGAAGTAATCGTGCAAAGGAAGTCTCAGAAAAAATGCCAGCTCAAATTCCTCAGGAAGTAACAGCATTAGTGGACACACCATACATACCCGATCCAGGTTAAATTTCTTGAATCCTGTAGATTGTTATCAATGATGATACTTGTTTTTGTAGCATATTGATTCCTTTTCTTTAATAGCTGGAGGTAATGTACACCTATCAGGCGGTTCAGAGGCGGGTAGTAGTCAAGCAATGGTGACATATACTATTCCTGAGATAGACACCCCTGCTCAAACAATGGATACTGGTAAATTGCTAGTTTATTGTTATGAACTTCATAACTTTCTTATAAAATTAACGCAATACGTTAACTTGCAGGAGAACAAATGAGGAGTGTAACTAGCTCGAAAATGGCTCCATTGGAGACTCCTGTCAGAGAAGAGAGCTCTACAGAGATACCTATACCTGGGCCATCACAAGTACAGATTGAATTGCCTCAATCAGGTAAAGCTTTAACTTTGTCGACTTTGTACAATAAGACTTGCTAATGAGAATATTTCACAGAAGAACCAGTCAAAGCTGCTACAAGCTCTACCACGGCTCCTCCAACAAAGATAACCCAGATACCAAAAGAAAGATCTTCTGAAATTATTGCTTTGACGACGCCATCTGTCACAACTGAAATTACTCCAGCCGAGATAGCAGAAACTCCCATCACTTCTGAGGCAAACAGAATCGTTATAAGATCTTATACAAACGCATTCTATCTAACACTCAAGCCGATGATGGAGAGTGAGAACATTCCTTTCTCCAAAGTCAGGAAATCCGTAAAATATTTGATCAACGGGATTCGTGACCACGGAGATGAAGCTCAGGCCGTTTATCTGGAACATATCCTCAATGAGCTTGAAGAAGTGAAGACTGCAATGAAGAATCTATCATCTGGGAATATAGATTCCCTAATTGAAGAAGAATGTCAAGCTTTGGCTCGGGAAGCTGAACAGAAGGAAAAAGATCTTGAAGCATTTTTGGCAGCCTTTGCTCAGTTTACTGCTGATATGGAAACCCAGATTGAAGAAACATCTTCGAAGCTGGAGACCAATGAAGCTGAAATAGCAGAAGTTGACGAAGAAATTGCCAAGCTTCAAGAACGTCTGACTCTGGCGAAGCGAAAAAGGGAAGAGAAGGTTCTCTTAAACAAAGAAACTGCAGATCACCTCGTTGCGCTGAAGCGTCAAAAGGATCTTAATACCAAGACTCATCATGAAGAGCTGACTGCTCGTTTTGCTAATCTAAAATCCTTTGACTTCGAGTCAACAAGGAATCAAATTAGACAAAGGATTTTGAACTCTCAAAATGAAAAGATAGCTGCTTTGAAAAGACGTGTTGCAGAACTCAGTACCCGGCCTTCTGAATAACTGAATTTTGTGATGTCTTTCTTTGTTTTGATCAATTGTAATAGACTTTATTTTGAATGAAATGGAATTATATTTTGGATGATTCTATTTACTTGTTACATACCCTATTATAGGAGATAAGTAATATAATGAGAAAACATATTCAGAGGTACAGGACGTGATATATTTTCTTGATGTAGAAAATAACTATATTCTTTATATCTTGCTCAGAGGTAATGTGGACATGGCAAAATATAAATATCGAATATTTGTTATTTCAATAGACAACTTAGTCAGAGGTAATAGGGACGTAACAAGTTGCAATAGAACAAAGGTAATATGGACGTGAATTCTTTTTTAATGGCGATGATGATATGATGAACAGTTAAAAATGAACCGGCAGAATGAATGATTCATTAAAAATGTCTGCTGGGGATTTTAATGAATGAACCTTTAGATTCATCGAAGGGGGATGAACAGTCACCTCGATTCACGAAAAGTCAGTAGACTAGTATAAATAGTGCAGGACTCATGAAGAATTTTATTACTGCCTTCAACAAGAAAGATGTCTTCCAACAACATGTCTAAGGAAACTGAAATCGTGCCGAAAGCCGAGAACATCACCGGGGAACCTTCTGCTGGAACGGAGAAGGGCGAAGGGTCGTCTGCACCCAAGCCTCTCGTCAACTCAATCTTACCGGATCAAAAGGAGGTGGGCGAAGGCTCCTCTGCACCAAAGCCTTCACAGGATATCCTCGACTTTCTGATAGAGCCGGGGAAGACTGCGGAAGAAGAGGCAAAGAGGATAGCTTTCCTCAAATCCTTGCTGAGTTCAGACAAAGATGTCTTCGACTCCTTTGCTGATTTTGCTTGTGAGAAAGAGGGGCTTGGCCCTCGTCCTAAGTTTGATAGGGATGATAATGATCTCCCTTAATGTAATGTAATATCTTCTTTGAAAATAAAAAAGAAATTTTATTTACATTGTCTATCAAGAAATCTTTACACATTTATACATAGTATTTCTTAAGAAATTTGCCATTGATAGGCATCATAGCTATTCTGCCATCCATCTCTGTTAACTGGTAAGCACCATTGGAAAATACTTTATTTACAACAAAAGGACCTTCCCATTTGGCATCAAACTTGCCCTTACTCATATGAGTCATAGTCATAGGACGTCTGACTGTAAGGACCAAATCACCTTTCTGAAATGCTCGTACCTTAACTTTGCGATTAAAGGCTTTTGAGATACGGGCCTGGTATAACTCAATGTGCTGTTGAGCCAAAAGCCTCTTTTCATCAAGTGCCTCCAACTCTTGCAATCGAAGTAAATCGTTGTTCTCCGTTGTAAGTTCATTGGCAATGGCTATCCGCAGAGACGGGATTTGAATTTCTAGTGGCAGAACTGCTTCACAACCATACACCAAGGAGAAAGGTGTACAGCCGGTAGGGTTGCGAACTGTAGTGCGATAAGCCCATAAACATTCGCCAAGCTTCTCACTCCAATTCCGTTTGTTAGTAGAGACAAACTTCTTGAGGAGTTTGATAATGGTTTTATTGAAAGCTTCAGCTAAACCGTTTGCTGCAGGATTATAGGCTGTCGAAGCAACATTGTCGATGCGATGATCGTCACAGAACCGAGTGAACTTTTGACTAATGAACTGAGGTCCATTGTCATGAATGATTCGCTGCGGTACACCAAACCTATATATCACATGGTGTTTGATGAAGTTGATGACACTGCTGGTTTTGACTTCAGCCAGAGGTATAGCCTCAGCCCACTTAGAGAAGTAGTCTGTGATGGCCAGGATAAACCGGTGCCCTTTAGAAGAAGGAGGGTTGATTGGACCTATGATGTCCATGCCCCAAGCTTCAAAAGGCCAAGAAGCAGCCGTAGGATGTAGATATTCTGATGGTTGATGAATGAAATCCGCATGAATTTGACATGCTCTGCATTTCTTTGCGTATTCAATAGCATCGGAAACCATAGAAGGCCAGTAATAGCCCATACGACGAATACGATCTTGCAATTTAGGACCGGGTTGATGCGCTCCACAAACACCATCATGAGCTTCACGTAATATTTGTTTTGTTTTATTACCAGCAAGACAACGTAATAGTAGACCATCATAAGTTCGTCGGTAGAGAGTTTTTGTTGTATGATTATAATAGAAACGAAGAGATCGTCTTCGAATGCTGGTGGCTTCTTTGGAATCTTTAGGCAATATTCCATAAACTGCAAAATCAATGAAAGGAGTTCTCCAATCTTCATTGATGATATTGACCTCAGCAGAATTACTAAACTCAATATTGAGATTATTTTCAATACAAAATAACTCTCTATTGGAAATAACAACCAATTGCTGTCTTTGGACAGGAATCGCCAAGACTGCTGCAAGGTTTGCTAGAGCATCTGCTTCGGTATTGTAAGCCCGACGAACGTATTCAATGTAGAAAGCTTTGAAGGAAATGGCCATAGCAATAGCTGCTTCATGATACGGAATCAAATCTTGATGACGAACTTCATATATTCCTCTAACCTGGTTAACAACCAGTTTAGAGTCACCGTATACTTCAAGATATTGTATGTCTAATTGTTTAGCCAGTTGAAGGCCAATAAGCAAAGCATTATACTCTGCAACATTGTTGGAACAAGGCTCATCCAAAGAATAAGCCCGTTGAATAGTTAATCCTTCTGGCGAAACGAGCACAATCCCTACTCCTGCTATAATAATCCCATTTGGTCCAATTCTGGAAGCTCCGTCAAAGAATAGACGCCATGTGGGAAATTCTTTCGAGATCAGATTTGTTTCGAGCGTCTCATCAGGAATTTCGTCGTAGAGTTTAGAAGTCTCAGAAACAGGATGAGCAGCTAAGAAGTCAGCAAGGGCTTGTCCTTTAACTGACTTTTGAGGTACATAAATCATGTCGTATTGGGCAAGTAAGATAGCCCATGTAGCCAGCCTTGAATTAAGAGTGCTGGGCTTCTTCATGAGTACCCGTAGAGGGTTAATTCGGGAGATGACATGGATTGTTTGACCAATTATATAGTGTCTTGTCTTTTGTACAGCGAACATTAAGGCTAAACATTCTTTCTCAACCATGCTATATCGATGTTCGGCACCGATCATAGTACGACTGAGATAGTAGATAGTCTGTTCATGTCCTTCTTTGTTCTTTTGGGCAAGTAAAGCACCCAATGAGTGATCCATTGCTCTGACATACATTAAGAAAGGTATACCGGAGATTGGTGGCACCAAGACTGGTGGGCTCATAAGATATTGTTTTATGTCATCAAATGCTTGTTGACATTCTTCGGTCCAAACGAAAGATACACCTTTCTTCATGAGTTGTGTAAACGGTCTGCATCGTCCAGATAAATTTGAAATAAATCTCCTGATGTACGCAAGTCGACCTTGAAATCCTCGTAGCTCTTTTAGGTTGCGTGGAGGACGCATCTCGTGAATGGCTTTGATCTTCTCAGGATCTACGTGTATACCTTTAGAGGTAATAACGAAACCGAGAAATTTACCACTAGAGACACCCAAGAATGACTTGGTGGGATTCATTTTGAGTTGATGTTGGCGCATGAGATTGAAGATAGTTCTCAAGTCTTGAATGTGATCTTCCTTCAGACGACTTTTGACAGCAATATCATCAACATAGCATTCAACAGTCTTTCTCAAATGATCTCGAAAGATAGTGCTCATGGCTCGTTGATAAGTTGCACCGGCGTTCTTGAGACCAAATGGCATCACAGTGTAACAATAAACTCCTCGAGGAGTACGAAAAGAAGTATGCTTTTCATCGTCAGGATTCATCTTGATTTGATTATATCCGGAGAATCCATCCATAAAAGATAACATTTCGAACCCACAGGTATTGTCAATCATGACATCAGTGATTGGAAGGGGAAACTCATCCTTTGGACAAGCGTCGTTCAAATCCCGAAAATCAATGCAAACTCTGATTTTCCCAGTCTTCTTCAAAACTGGAACAACATTAGCAACCCAGTCTGGATGTTGCTCTTCACGTATGAAACCACAAGCGATGAGCTTTCGAACTTCTTCATCAATTGCATCCATCATTTCAGGTTTGAAGCGTCGTTGTTGTTGTTTAACAGGTTTTGCATTAGGTAATATATTCAACTTGTGCGTAGCAATTTTGGGATCTAAACCTGGCATGTCTTCATAGCTCCAAGCAAAGACGTCAATATATTCGCGAATGAGACGAATCAACTCCTGCTTATCATCTTCAGGGAGATTCTTACTAATGAATATAGGACGGGATATACCGTTTTCTCCTACATCAATCTGGATTAGCTGATCTTCAGTAGGTGGTTCTCGTTTTTCAAACCGGAGCTTCCACTGATTGTCCATCTTTTGTACCCAAGGATCAGTTTCAGGGCTTTCTTCGAAGTCATCATCAGTAGCATCGTTGTTGATATCTGGAAATTCAACTGAGACCATGTTGGAGGATATGGCAATACGATGTACATGACCAATGCTAGTGTCAGAATCCCATGAAACTGTATCAGAAGAAACAGTGCGTTCATCATCATCAGATTCAATAATTTTAGGAGCTGTAGCCATAGTAGGAAATGTAAATACATAACCAAGGCCGAGCTTATTCCTCTTGCTAGTAACATGAATAGGAGTTCGTCTCCCTCTTCCATAGTTGAGTCCACTCTTGAAATCATATCCCATTCTACGGATGATCTCTTTAGACTGAGTGCTGTAACGACGGAGTTGTAAATGTCCCGTGTCATCGTTTTTGCAATCTTCGGTATAAGAAAACTTTTGTTCTGGTCCTCTAATAAAGATTATTGGACTTTCGTCAGCTTTTCGAGCAGGAACTATAAAGTATGAACTATCCGTTGATTCCAATGATACATCTGTTTGGTAAGATTGTACAACTTCAATTGTGAGTGGCTTCAACCTATCTAACATATTTAAGTAACACTCAGCATGATATAACACATCAGTATACTGTAAAGGAGATGCATCTTTATTGATATTTACAACAGTGTTTACAGTAGGACCTTTAGCCTTAGCAGGCTTAGTCAAATTGATAACAAGAGGGGGAGAAGAAGAACGAGGAGGAAGAGAAGGCTTGTTAAGACGAAGGTCGATAACAAATGGCTCAGAAGAGGTGAGCTCCCTTTTTCCTTGGTCAGTCATAGAAATTGTCTTCTTGGCAGGAAGTCGAATGACCAGTGGTTCAGCATGTGAGGGCTTAGAGACGCGCCCTTTGACAGGAATCACAAGAGTATCCTGTGACTTTGGTTCTTGTTCCTTTTTGCTAGGAGGACGATAGATGGTTAATGGTTCAGAAGAAGAGGGTTGAGAGACGCACCCTTTAACAGGAATTACAAGAGTGTCTTGAGATTCAGTTCCCTGCTCTTCTTCAATATCTAAAGCCAAGACAACTTTCATAAACTCGTCTTTGTACATGCGAGCATCGTTGCAGTATGCTTCGACATCTTTGAAAGGATAGAGATCAGCAACTTCTTTTTGGACTTCTCCTTTGTCATCAACATATTTGAAACATTGATGAAGAGTTGATGGAACAATGTTGTGCTCATGAAGGAACGGTCTTCCCAGAAGAGCATTATAGGAACAACCATGGTTATCAATGATGTAAAAGGTTACCTTTGTACGAAGATTGCCTATTTGGAATTTTAGGCGAATCTTGCCCAGAGGTTCACTTCTTCCTTGATTAAACCCCAGAATAGTAGTGATTGTACCAGTAAGACTGCGTACAGGAATTTTCAAAGCATCCAACATTGTTTTTGGCATAATGCTGAGTGCAGAGCCTGGATCTATCAGGATACGATCAACCTTCATGGTATCAACATACCCTGTGAAATACAAAGGGCGATCATGTCGATTATCTTCTAGGAGCATGTCATCTTGCGTGAAGGTAATATTTGGAATTAATTCCAACACACTATGACAATGGAGACAAGAGAGAGGCTCTTTCTCTGATTTCTTCAGAATTTCAAGACAATTTTCTGCCTGCAACAAAGCTTCACTTAACGTCTCTCGAGTTTCCTTAGAGAGGCACAAGAGCTCGAATATTGACAATCTGGCAGGAGTATTGGCCAATTGAGCCAGTATGTCAAAGTTATACGGCTTCTCGAGTCCGAAAGAAGTGGACTTCTTGAGAGCTTTATCGAAACGAGCTGGTTGTTTCCCTTTATCAGTAACTGCTGGTTTAGCAGGAGGAGGAGTTGGGTTAGTTGAAGATGAAGAGGGTTGAATTTCAGGAGGCGTGTCAGGAGTGGAAGATGAGGTTGGAGCTTCCTGATTCTCTGAGTATTCCCGTAAATAGGGCTTACCAGACCTGGTACCCAATAAGATCTCTTCTTCATTTAATGGTTCAAGAGAAACCATATTACAACTTTTAAACTTGCTTTTGGAATTTTTCTTTTGTTTAGATGAAGAAGAGGCGGAAGATTCAAAATCTGAGACCAGATCTGGATGAATCCACATGATTTCCCCTTTAGAAGTAGATAAAGGGACTAGTCCTTCATTTCGAAAAGGTGGAAGGTTTACAAGCTCGAGAGTGGTTCGAGGAATGGGAACTACACCATCTTCTATCTGCATTGGTGGAAATTCGCCGAACTGAACAGAGACGACATTAGCCGTCACCGTCTTTTCATCCTGTTCAAGAGTCACTGCTCCAGATTTGATCATCTCTTGTATTTTTCCTTTAAGCACATAACATGCTCGAGTAGGATGTCCGATAAATCTGTGGTAAACACAATACTTAGGATGATCAGTCTTACCAACCTCTTCCGGCCTTTTAGGGTTGGGTAATTGCAGTTTGTTGCTTTTTGTAAGACATTCAAAGATACCCATGATGTCATCTTCATCGAAAGAGTATTCTTCTTTAGGACGTGGTGCTCTTTGAGGTTGTTGTGATAGAATAGGTGCAGATTGAGCAACATTGACAGCCAGTGCTTCTTTACTTCTCAAGTCAATGGCCAATATTTCTTTAGGAGCAGATGTATCTTTGCCTTTTCTATTATTATTCTGGCGATTGTTGTTAGAGTTTGAGCCATGATCGCCTTGGTCAGGATTCATGTGAACCCCCAATGTCTTGAATTTTTCAGCGCTAAGTTCTGCTGCTTTAGCATTGATAATGAAAGAAGGCCAGTCTTGGAATTGAGTTGCCCCTGTCCACATACTAACAATTGGCAAGAGATTATTCTTGCAAGTGTCAATGGTGACAGCAGATGGGGTCCCCATTGGCATCTTGAGAGCTTCGCGACGAAACCTCTCAATAAATTGCTCAACAGGCTCATTATTTCTTTGTTTGATTTTAATGAGGGCTGACATAGTCATGTCAATGACGCCTTCATAAAATCGTTCAAGGAACATCTGTTTAAAACCAGCAAAAGAAGTGATACATCCGTCTGGTAGACTTCGGTACCAGTCATAAGCAGCGCCAGTTAAGCAACTGACGAATACCCGAGTAAGAAGGGCATCATTAGGCTGAAGAGGATCAGTCATCAATTCAAAATGATTAATATACTGATTGGGAGATGAAGTGCCATCGAACTGCATAATAGTGGGGAATTTGTATTTTGGCGGAAACTGCATTTTCTTCCATTCGGCGGGATAGGGTTGTTTAATGCCCAACCGTTGTAAGCCTTCCCTTTGTGTATAGGCTTCAAATTGATTCCGTAATTGTTCAACAGCATCATTAGCATTCTCTGAAGATTGAGGATTGCTAGATTGATTGGTAATAGCCGGAGGAGGAACCGCATGGTAAGCATCACCCCCAGCACCAGTTTGGCTAAGAGTAACCTGAACTGGTACTGTGGTGATTGGAGGAGGTGGTACCCCCAGACCAGGATTCTGAGGAGTGGAAGAAACCAATGGTTCAGGAGTTATGACCGGTGGAATGTGCTGAGCCATAATAACATCATGTATTTTAGCCATCATTTCGGCCATAGTCTTCAATTGTTCTTCTAGTGCAACAATCCTTTGATTCTGATTGTTAGAACCAGAAGCATCTTGTTCTTCAGTAACGTATGCTGTCACTTCTCGTGCCATGACAGATGACACAGTTTGTTCAGAGCCATCACTGTCGACAGCAAAGTCCGAATTACCCCCATCATGAGAAGTAGACCGATCACTGTAAGGAAGATTCCTTTGACCGATTGTTTCTCGGCTTCGAGATCGAGTATGCTGGTAAACACCATCATCTGATTCTCTAAGTCGGTCAAGATAGTGCTGGCTAGGTCTTCGGGTCTTTCCGTGCTTACATTTACTACCCCCAGAGTCTCTGGAAGTCATGTTGACGGAGGCAAACATTACCTCTTCTTCATCATCACTCTTTTGATCAACAGAAGGGAAAGTTAGACGCTCGAAGACAGAACGTTTGGTTGTTTGGCAACAACATTTGATAACCACTTCGTAAGGATGATTGCAATGATGAACTTATGATTGTTTGGGAGAACTGGGGGTGATATTCCGTTTCTGCCTGAGATGATCCCGAAGATCAGAGACAACGGGATGAGAAGAAGTAGCAGGGATATACTCATAGATGACATTTGGAACATGATTCCGATTTCGTAAACGTTCGATTCCATGAGTATAAAGAGAGGTACTCATCTGATTGGCGTAATTGTCAGGATTCCTTACCTCAAAAGGTTGATACTGAGGCAAGTTGATTTTAGCATGCTTGCGTTTTACAGAGGTAGGTTTTGATTGGGGTTTTCTATTAAGATATGCCCGTAAATCATTTAAACCGCCCCTGGGAACCTCAGTTTGTGAAACTTGTAATTTGCCTTGTTCGGATCGTGAAATCCACAAATTAGGCAATTCCTGAATATTTGCCTTGGGAGTAGGTAAAATACCTCTCTGATTAGTACGAGAACCCTTGTTAAGGGGGATATTCATACTAATAGGTGCAGAAGCACTATCAGTTGGATCTTCCTCGATAAGAATCGAAGAAGACTTGGAAAAGGCCAGAGGACCTTTCCTATTGTTTTGAGATGAAGGGATAGCTAAAGAGCATTTCCCTCTGTTATCTTTCAAGTTTTGAGCTTGGGAAGATTGGGAGAAGACCAAGGGGCCTTTTCCTTTTGATGGAATGGAAGAAGGAACAGCCAAAGGACTGTCCTCAGCAAACTGCGCCTGAGCAGCTTGGGGTTTCTGTATTCTGGAGTGATTCGGAGTAGACTGCGCCTGAGCAGACTGTGCCTGAGTAGACTGCGCCTGTTTAGTCAGGGCAGCAGCAGCAGAAGATTTGACTTGTGCCAATTTGGCACAAACTGTGCCAGAAGGAGGTTTGGTGGCAAACTGCGCCTGTTTCTCTAAAGAGAGAACAGACTGCGCCTGATTGTGAGGCAGAGATTGTGCTGTTTTGACATGAATTATGCCAAAAGACGGTTTGACAGCAGACTGCGCCTGTTTCTCTAAAGAGAGAACAGACTGCGCCTGATTGCCACAGATAGACACTGGTGTCTTAGAAACAGCAGGTTGTGCCGAAGAAGTGGCAGCGTTCTTCATTAGAGAAGTAACAGAGTTCTTGGGAGCCCACACTGAGCGAGTCTTGCTCTTGACGGAAGTCGTAGTGCGGTGAGGAGTGCTTTGTGCATTAATCATTGCTTCGTAGGCCGTTTGGTCGACTTTCACGACCAAAGTCTTCTGCGTCGAGCCGATAGACGCTGTGTCACATTGAGTTGTCACCTTTTCATCAGAGGAAAAGGTCGTCCCCAGCAGAGTCGCCATTTTGTTTGCAAAAACAAAAGTATGATCTTTATTTCACAAACTTTGTAAAGAATATTACAAGAATTCTGGGAAAGTACAACTATAGGAATCCAATCTGAATGACGATCGCTTTATCCCTTGGACGATGTGAACTTTGAAGACTTGAATCTCTGAAGAACGCAGCAGCACTTGGACGAAAACTCTGATTTTTCTTGATCTTCTCCGTGATGTGTTGAATGGAAACGAAACTCTATTTATAGAGTTCTGAAATAACTGTTTTGGGCAGTTATTCTGGAGAGCGCCTGATTGAAGTACGCCTGTTTTGAGCACGTATGACAAACTGTGCCTGTTTTCACTCCATTATCACGAACGTGCACCAACTGCTCTAGACACGTGGCATTATTTGATTAAAATGCGTTTGGTCGTGTACAGTTAGTGAGACACGTGTTGGACATGTAGAATGGTAGTTAGGCGTTGATTTAGTCAAAGCGCGCCTGTTTCAGGGACACGTGGCAAGCTCTAAATTGATGTTGTATTGAACTGCGCCTTCTTCACTGAGACGTAGGCGCAATCTGCAAAGTGCGCTTGAATTCGGATGGAAGTAGGCGCTATCTGCTGAATTCAGAGGGAAGTAGGCGCAGTCTGCTGAGTTCAGATGGAAGTAGGCGCAATTTGATTAAACAACACTTGGACAGCTGTCATATCTTCCTCGAGCGCCGCGCCATCAGAAGAATGATAGCGCCGCCTAGATCTTCGTGTTTGTCGAGTAATGATGACTCCATGTCAGCTAAGCGCGGTTTGTGAAGTGCGCCTCTGTGATGAAGAAATAGGCGCACTCTGAATTTGTTGGTAAAGTAGGCGCCATTTGTTTGTAGGCGCGTTCTGATCAATCAGTTGAATCAAACCTAGGCGCGGTTTGATTTTTTTGGACCTACACACTCCTCCTACCGACTCGTCATCCCCCCGTACTCCAGTATACACTAGCGGCCTAGTCTCCGGCAATGTCTCCATACCCAGCTCTAGCAGTTCCAGGCTAGGGCCTTCTTCTTCTACGCAGCCAGTACCGTCGAGTATTCCAGAGGTTGACCCTACTACTGAGGAGCAAGCCGAGGCCGAGGCCTGCACCGAGGGCGAGGGCGATGGCGAGGCACACGCCGAGGGCGAGGGTGAGGCCGAGGCTGCAGGGCAGGCTGCGGACAGGGGCAGGGGTAGGGACGGGGGGGGGGGGGCAGGGGCAGGCTGTAGCTCTCATTTGAGACAGATCCTCCGTGTCGCCCGGAGGGGGATCTGAGGTTGGAGATTTAGGCATGTACTCGGACTAGGCGGTAAGTAAAAATATTGTTGCCTTTAATTTATTTAAATTTATTATAAATTTTTTTAATAAATTTTAATTTCTATTTTACAGGTATTATCCCTCCTCCGTACACCGCTCGCTGGGGACATTCCTGCGACAGAACTACGGGGGGCCCTGGATCAACTGGAGGGATTTCCCGGCCGACAAGAAGGCCTTCTGGTTTGAGCACTTCTCGGTACGTAAAAGTTTATTTCCTTTTAACATTTAGTATGTTATGTTATAACTTACGTACTTCTATGATTTTTTCAGCAGACTTAGTTCTTTCCTCCCCACCGCGTTGTTGCTGTCGAGTCTATTTTTTCCAGCGTCGCCAGCAAGCTCATAGGGACGCGATCCTCGACTAAAAGGATCGCGAGCGTCGGGGAGAGCCTATTCAGGGTTGGATCTCTACCGCCGACTGGGCGGTAATGAAGAGGAGATTCGAGGAGGGAACCTACAAAGTGAACTCTGCGAAGTCTAAAAGAGCGCGACAGGAGGGGTCACAGTGGTGTGGTGGGTCACGGTCCATCGTGGATTTCTTCACTCATATGGTACATATATCGTCGTATACCCATAATTAATACTTTATAGTAATATATTTCTTTCAACTTAACTGACAAATCATATAATAATTTCGTAACAGGTTGAATCGGAAGAAGTCCCGAATATGGTGACCTTGTTCCTCGTCACGCACACAAAGGGGGAGCGGTTCGTAGATGACAAGGCTCGGGACACCTACGTAAGTTTTACTTAATGCTAGTTCATTAATATTAATTTTTAGTTACGTAGAGAATTCATATATATGTTATTTCTAGGCTGAGTTTTTGAAGTTTTACTTAATGCTAGTTCATTAATGTTAATTTTTAGCAACCACGTGAGAATTCAAATAGATGTTATTTCTAGGCCGAGTTTTTGAGGCTTAGGAAGGCCGGACCGACACGGTCAGAAGGAGCTGGTGCTAGCAGTTCCCAGCAGCCCCCGGCCGCCGCAGCTCAGTCAGATGACGAGCTAGGGATGAGGGCCGTTGCTGGCATGCATAGGGGTACATACTATGGTACGGTCTCCTATGGTGACTTCATTGCGTCACAGGCCTCTACGACCGCCACTAGTGTTCTCGGCCCTGCACATACTGAGGAGTCGCTCCGCCACCAGCAGAGTGTCGATGCGCAGATCGCAGCTCTGCGTGACGAGATGCTGTAGAGGATGGTGGCGCCGCATACAGATGATTCTGCGCTCATCTCACGCTTTGAGAGGCATGAGGAGACTACTAAGGCGCTGTGACAGATGACCCGCGCTACGCAGGAGGCTATGCAGCGGTTGGTCGAGCAGATGCAGCAGTTCCAGGAGACGGCAAAGGAGCGACCGTCTGCTGGTACGCCAGGAGCATCGTCTACATCTGGCGGTACACGGGAGGACATGCTCGTCCACCTGTTGTCACCGGAGGAGTATCAGACGATCCTGGTGTTGCGACGACAGTCATCTGGTGGCGCTGCTCCTCCAGCTTTGGCTCCAGCACCGAGTCCAGCTCCAGGCGATCAGTAGTTTCGTTTTTGCATTTTCGGACCGTACTATATTTTTTACTTTGTACGTATTTGGGGATATTCACTTTGTTCGTTGAGGATATTGACTTTGTATGTATTTAAGGATATTGACTTTGTTCGTTGAGGGTATTATTTTTTTATATTTTTTGTATATTCTGGAATGTATTGTGCGTGCCGGTGTTGAGTGTTCCACCGAGGGGGTTGGCGAACCCAGGGATTGGATTCTGTATTTTGTAGTGCATGCTGTACTATGCAAGCCATGCGGCACTATTCATTCCTGCGGCACTATGCATCCATGCGGCACTATGCAAGCTATACGACACTATTCATTCTTATGGCACTATTCATTCCTGTGATACTATGCATCCATGCGACACTATGCAAGCCATGCGGCACTATTCATTCCTGCGACACTATGCATCCATACGGTACTATACAAGGCATGCGGCACTATGCATCCATACGGCACTATTCATTCCTGCGATACTATTCAAGCCATGAGGTACTATGCATCCATGCGGCACTATTCATTCATGCGGCACTATTTATCATCTCTGCCAAATTCAGGACAGATGAACTAAAAATATCCAAATCTTATTTTGGCCATAACTTCCTCAAAATAAGTCAAAATCTAACTTTTTAAAGGTCCATTTTGGGTAAAATCGAATTCACTACAACATAGAACAATCAAAACTTGAAAATAATAAAGTTTGGTAGATCAAAACCCAAGAAAACTAAAAAGACTACAAACTTAGATCTATAAAAATCTATTCGTCCAAACCGAAAACTCTAAGTCCTAAAGATGCTTAGAATCATGTAGAGAAGAAGAAAGAATAATAAAATGGAAGATCCATCATGAAGCAAGTTGCACTTGCCTAGGACTTGGTAGGTGGGAGGAGTAAATGAAAAAGATGAAGAAGTAAATGAAGAAGTGAATGAGGAGAGAGAGAAGGAGTTGGGTTATATATCAACCCTCTCCATCTCAAACCAAACCAAGCCAAGCAAAGCCAAGCCAAACCAAGTCAAATTAAACCAAACCAATCAAATAATCCAAGTCAAGATTAAACCAAGATTAAGCTAAGCAAAATAAGTCTAACTACGGTCCACCTGATAAATGCCAGAAATCTCATATACGCATACGAAAATACGTATAACGGAAGTGACAACTCTACCTACCTTAAAAGAATTATGTCCTCAAAATTTAATCAAGAGGCTAGAGATGTCGGAGCAAGCATATTAATCATAAGCAAGCTATGACTAGCAGTCATTCAAGCAATCATACATACAAGCAATGAATTAAAGGCATAAAGAAGACATTATACCTTATGAGTCAAACAAGTATGGATATCGCGAGCGGATATCATCCTCACGCTCCCATGTTGACTCACCCAAAGAGTGGTGACCCCAAGCAACATGGACTAAACTAATAGTCTTGTTCTTGAGTACCTTCTTCCTTCGGTCCAATATGGATACGGGTCTTTCCTTGTACGAAAGATTGGTACCAACAACCAATTTCGAATGATCAAGGACATGACTCGAATCTGGGATATACCATTACAATTGGGATACATAGAATAAGTCATGTACCTCACATAACGACGGTAGAAGAGCGAGACGATAGGACACATCACCTACTTGCTCAAGGATATCGAACGGCCCTATGTACCTAGGACTAAGCTTTCCCCGTACGCCGAATCGAATGACGCCAAGGGTAGGCGAGATCCTAAGGAACATGTGGTTATCGACTGAAAACTCAAAGGGACGCCGATGAGAATCGGCCCAATGGCGCTGACGATCTTGGACAACTCGAAGATGATCTCTGACTTGTCTGACCACCTCGATTATCTGCGTAATCATCTCTAGACCAAGCATCTGTCTCTCGTCGATATCATCCCAAGCTAAAGGTGATATGCACTTCCTGCCATACAGTGCTTCAAAGGGTGCCATCTGGATACTGGCCTGGAAAC
The DNA here is from genome assembly GCA_029216955.1 of Iris pallida. Classification (NCBI taxonomy): domain Eukaryota; kingdom Viridiplantae; phylum Streptophyta; class Magnoliopsida; order Asparagales; family Iridaceae; genus Iris; species Iris pallida. The sequence goes on along the minus strand of JANAVB010042620.1, from coordinate 1,012,675 downwards.
TATTGTTATAGAAGAACTCCATGAGATGCAGGTGATCTTTCTATGAACTACCGAAGTCGAGTATAAATGACCGCAACATATCTTCCAGAGTCTGTATTGTACGTTCTGACTGACCATCTGTCTGTAGATGATAAGCTGAACTGAACTTGAGACGAGTCCCTAAACTCTCTTGAAGACTCCGCCAAAAGTGCGATGTGAATCTTGAATCTCTGTCCGATATGATACTAATTGGCACTCCATACAATCTGATAATCTACCTAAGGTACATCTCTGCTAGCTGATCCGTCGACTGGCCAATTCTGAAAGGGATAAAATGAGCTACCTTGGTGAGTCTGTCAACTATAACCCAGATAGCATCTCTTCCAGCTAGGGATTTAGGTAACCCAGCTACAAAATCCATCGTAATGTGCTCCCATTTCCATTCTGGGATCGGTAAAGGTTGAAGAAGTCCAGCTGGTCTCTGATGTTCAGCCTTAAATTGTTGGCAAACTAAACAACGAGAGACAAAACGGGCTATCTCCCTCTTCATGTTATTCTACCAGAAATGCTGACGGATGTCTCGGTACATCTTCGTGCCACCGGGATGAATTAAATAGTGAGAACTGTGAGCCTCTGTCATGATCTCATGTCTGATATTACCACTGGGTATACAAAGATGCCTTCCATATCGAAGTATACCATCCTCATGAATACATAACTCTGGTCTTCGTCCTGCTACACATTCTGTCCTAAGCCGCTGAAGCTTAGAATCTGTTGACTGAGCTAACTTAATCCTCTCAACTATACTGGATTGAACTTGCATATGTTTGCCATTAAAATTCTTTGATTGCAAATTTTAATACAAACAGAACAGTGTTACAATATATGACTTAGATGTAGTCCTAGGAGTACACTTTTGTTTAATCTGGGTTCTTTGTGCCGATGGAGTGAGTGGTAATGCGTTGACTCCGTTGACGATCTAACGACGGTTATCGGTTCTCTGAAGGTATAGATTGCTCTGGGTGCTGGAGCTTGCTGAGAGGAGGAAGACGTTGAGTGTCTGTATCTGCCTCTCTGGTGGTGCAAAGTCTCTGTCTGTTCGTTGTGGAGGTTGATATGTGTGCATGTAGGTAGGTCTGTAAGAAGGAGATGGTCCCTCTCTTTATATAGTCTGCAGGCTGGCTGCTTATGCGCGCATGTAGGATGCACCTGTACGTGGGGACGCCACATATCAATTGTTGATGGAGGTGCCAGGATGATGTGCCCTGATCGAGGGGTTGACTTCTTCATGTTGCTGTTGTGAACCGGTACGTAGCAGAGAAAAAGATCTTTCTGTTGCTGAGATCTTGGATGAGTTGAGTCAAAGGACACGTGTCATCGACCTATGGCTCGGAGATCTCGGATTTGATGGAGGAATGATCTGGTAGGATGCGCCTAGGATTGGGCGCATGAGGGGGCATTGGCACGTAACCTTTAGGAGTCACGAACCATTCTGGGCGCATGGCTTTTGAGGCGCATGCAGAGCTTCAGTAGTGACTTTACTCCTATCTTTTAGGATCAAGAAGAAGTCTGGGGCGTACAGCTTTTGAGGCACATGCGGAGCTTTACTGGTGACTTTCCTTCTGTCTTTAGGGATCAGTGAAAAGTCTGAGACGCATGGCTTTTGAGGCGCATGCGAATTTGGGCGCATGGCTGCGGAGGCGCATGCGAGATGGTTGGGTGGCCACGTGGCAGTAGCCGTCGGAGGGAAGTAATGATGCTGCTGACGTTGGCGATGCTTTGTCTTTTGAAAAAGCTGCCGACTGTTCAGACTTTGGGAGGCGTACTGCCAACTCTGTCAGTTCAGCATTTAATGTTTGTGACATTCGATGGACAGCTGAGTGGGCACGTCGGTTGGCATTCCACTAGGCATATGGGGACGCATGGGGGTACATCCCCTGTGATGCGCTTGGTGCTGAAAGGCGCGTCTGTATGATGCGCTTGATGTTGTAGGGCGCATCTGTGTGATGCGCGGTCTGGCCGGCACATCCGCTTGACCCATCTTTAATGGTGCGATTGTTACGTTCTTCGAGTACTTTAAATAGCCGTTTTGACTTGGCTGAATTCGAAGCGTCTGGTTCATCCATTTAATACAAATTCATTACACGGAATTCAGAGAGCCATCCACTTGGTACATGGGTTTGATTTGCCCGGCCTATAAATAGTGGCATGGAGAGAGGGTTTGCTTCTCGTTCTCTCATGTCTTTCCGACTTGAACTTGTGCACTCGAATGCATTCTGTTGATGAGATGCTCCCGAGAGTGAAGATGCGACGCAGTGTCTTCGTTGATGCACTTGAAGGTGACTGTTACATCCAAAAGTCGGAGTCGAGGGCTTTCGTGGTAGGCGGAAGGTGCCTGTTGCATCCAAAGATAGGGATGCTCGGGCCTCGTCTTCATTGTGCAGGAAGAGCCGTAGATCGGAATTACGGTGCTGCGGCTTTGGTAGCTCTTTCTTCCTTCAAAATAGGTGTACCCCCATTCTGGTTGTGTTGAAAGCTGCTCCTTTGGCCGCGGTTTCAATCACGGTCTTCCTTGGTGTTTGTAGGCTCTTTCGAAGCCTCCCCTGGCCACAGGTTGGCTTGTGGTTCTTTTTTCTTCCTTGGGTAGAGGGTTGATTGCCACCCTCGTTTTGCTCAATAAATGCTTCATTAGTCGAAGCATTTAGACGGCGGTGAGCCTGGCTGGAAGAGCGGCACATAACTGGGCTGCAGAAGGGATGCACATAACTGAGCTGCCAAAGGGATGCACATAACTGAAGATGCACATAACTGAGCTGCTGAAAATGATGCACCTTGCTGAGGGCGCATGGTGGGACGTGTCGGGCTGAGGGCGCATGTTAATCGCTGCGCCTACCTGAAGGCGCATGTTGGCTGCTGGCTGTAGACTTAGGATCTTCTCTTTGTAGAAATTCTCTTTTGTACAGTCTTTCTTAGACATGTAATAGACTTTTATATGTTAAATAAAAAGTCCTCTTTTAATGTCTATATTTGTTGCTTTTTGCTGTGAAGTACTTTGTCCAAGCTCTGGCGCATGTAGTCTGGCGCATAGACTTTCTGGTTCTGAAATTCCATGCTTCTACAAGACCCCCTTCAAAGTTTTCAAAACTTTTGGATAAGTTTTGGAATACTTTGAATAAGAAGCATGGTAGTGGAGGCGCATGACCGTCGGGGCACATAGATACTCCGCGCATCAGTGATGGGGCGCATGCTCCGCTCAGTTAATGCAAATGATGACGTCTCGGTAACCGAAAAAAGATTAATGATGATATTTTTGGTTTTATTTGTGGTTATCTTTTCACAGAACCCGAGGCGACGGCTAAGATCACACATCATCGGTTCACGCGTGCGACCAAGCCCTATAAATAGGCGAGAGAGGGGAGAGAGAGTGTTCTTCTTCTCCTTGCTTTTGCTTTCTTTAGAGTTCTCCTTCAAAAACCCTAACTTTTCTTCTTTCAAAGAAATGTCTCCCAAGACTCCTCGCGGCGGTGCTGGCAAGGACAAAAGAAAAGAACCTGTGAAAGCAGCAGCGGCCGATGTTCCCCGTCGGCCTGTCGAAGTTCGGCCGGAGGTGGTTGGTAAGTTTCATTTTACGTACACCAACGCACATAGACCTTGAGTCTTTTGATGATGTGCCGAGGTTTTTGCCGCCGACGTGAATGGGTTTAAGCCCTGAAGATGTGCCGAGGCTCTACTGCTGACGCGCATGGGTTTAGACCCTGTTGATGCGCCGAAGCACTACCGCTGACGCGCATGGGTTTAGACCCTGATGATGCGCCGAAGCACTGCTGGGCTCACACCCTGATGACGCTCCAAAGCTCCACTGCTGATGCGCATGGGTTTACACCCTGATGATGCGCCGAAGCTTCTTTTTCGGACGCGCTATGCGCTTTTGATGAGACTCAGATTCTTTTGTTATTTCTAACATTTTTTTAATCTTTGCTAGTGTCGATGCCTATCCCACTCTTGAATGAAGTGCTCCTGGACGCTGCCCTCTGCCAGACGGGGTAGATTATAACGAGGAAGTGATAAACCCTGCTCAAGCCGCTATTATGCTGGACCAGCATCCCGAGAGAATAACTCAAATCCGGGAACAACAGTATGGGTTCCTCAAACGGATGATGGAGTATGGTGTTTTAAAATCTACCACATCTGATAAAGTGACCTTTTTGAAGCCTGAGTTCCTGTTTGGGGACCGCCTTACTTCTACTGAAGAAACAGTGTTGAAGGTCAAGGAAGACTGGTTTTTTATAGCAAAAGGAGTACATATGACCGTTAAGCAACTTGAACGTCAATGGCCTTTGATGGCCTTCTGTCATCTTGCTTCCAAGAGGAGGATGTCTTGGGATCTTACTCCCTCTCAGAGGGGGGGCGGTGACTGGCATCATCAAAATTGATTCTACCTCCGATCAGAAAGATACTTTGACTGCAGTGCCGCCTGGGTCTTCTTTCACCTGGCGGACTCTACGTCCTGGGAGCATTTACAGTGATGTTCCCTTCGATACATTTGCTTATAGTGCCTTAACTTTTGCACATCGCATGCTGTTGATGGAACGCTCATACCCGAAAGAAGAGTTTCGGGTAGAGGGTTGGTGTCATTACGTTTTCAAATGGGATAAACTGACACTCTGGGTTTTGTCGCGGTTCCGGACTGAGCTCCGAGAGATTGGGCTGACTGTCGCGATTCGTGCTACCCAGGCGGGTGTTGACATTAACAGGCATATGTTCCTCACACTCTTGGAGATGTTTGATATCCATACCGGGACCTTTTTACTCCGGTGGGGGAGATAGGGCTCGTACTTCATGAGATGTATGAGGTATCAAAGTTCCCTTGGGGATCGGAACCCTATGAAGAGTACTTTCCGACCAACGAAGAGTTTCAAGTCCTGGGGGACAAGGCTGAGGAGATGACGACCGTCTTTAAGGAAGTGGCGAGTCATCATTACTATATACAGAGAAGGGATAAGAGCGGGTCACAGCCTCATGTGATCGCTTGGAGAGATTACGTCTTTAGGCAAGACAAGTGGGATCCCTCGCAGTTCTCCACTCCGCCAGCGCTCTCTCGTAGCGAAGTGCTCTCTGAGATGAGCCGGTTAGATGAGAAGAATCCCCGGGAGAACGAGGACCAGCAGTCTGATGAACGCTCCTACAGCTATTTCTGGCATCTTGCTCATCGGATGTCGTCGAAAGCAGTATTGGTCGCATATCTTATGGTTTGGCTTCGGGATTACGTCTTCCCGGGCGGATCTGGCTCTATAGAGAGAGTGACCCGGCACTTGATCCTGCCAGCTGTGAAGCTGGTCTTTGGCCGGCGCTTGGCTCTACTCCCCGCAATGGTATGTAACTTGCTGCGAGGTTTACGCGAGTTCACGGGAAATGTGATTCATGACCGAGGTCGAAAAAATAACTTTCCGCGCGCTGAACTGCCGTTTCACTATTCGATGGGGTGGTTAATTTTACACCATCCCAATGTAATGAGTCCGGGTTCAGAAGAAGACTACAGGGCCGGAGATGCATTCCTCCGCCGTTTCCACCGGAGGAGTTGGTCGCACACTGGCGTCCCTGTTTACAGAAGGGTTTTATCCCATCTTCAGGGATGGAAGATCACCAAAGTTGGTCCGATCTTCTTGGGTTTTGAGGCCAACGAAGACTTAAGGGATTCAGGTAAAGATGCCACCGCTCTGCCTCCATGGGGATTCCGCTGGTTGTAAAGTATTCGGCCATCCCACCTGGTGTACCGGAACATGAATCAGTGCTTCCTGGAACCGTATTTACCGAGCCGCTTTGTACGATAATTCGGTTATGCGCAGCTGATGTTGGACAATCCCAGTATCACCCTGGGGTTTGCTGGAAGTTTATTGGATGGCGCACGAGCTTGGCATTACTATAATGCTGGTAGTACCGGAGCTCGCATTACGCTGCCTGCCCAGGATCCGCGGCCGCCCGTTCTTTACTCGGCCGCCAAGTTTTACTATGTTATGGCTGCCGCGCCTTCCGGGTATGATAGGGAGACGAGTCTCGTTGCAGGCACCCCGTTAGCGGTGACTGGGCATGTATCGGCTAGGGCTCGATCACACCGTCCACCCGGGGTGGGTCATCAAGGTGCCCCCGCAGCATCCCCAGGGGGTCAGGCCGAACCTTCGGTTGATTAACCGAAACGACGTGCAGATACAGGGGCTGGATCTCCTGTATCAAAGAAGCTGAAGAAGACATCATCACCGACGGTGTCATCGGATTCAGCATCTGCAGAGGTAAGGATGTCACACATAGTCTGGTTTGGGTTCAACATTTGATGTAATCAATGCTTCCCTTTTTTATAGGAGCCGCTAAAAAGAAGGCCTCGTACTCCAAAATCTGGTGGGAGCAGGCCAAAGGAGATGGCGAGCTCGTCTGAAGTGCGCATCCCGCCGACTATGATGTCTCCTATGAAGGAGAATCCGGAGGATGTTGTTGTCGTGGTGATTCCAGCGTCCCCAGATTATGTCAGAAGGGAAGCTGAAGATGAAGCAGCTTCCGAGATGATAAAGGCCGCGGCGGGGGCCTTGGATGCCGAGGGCCCAGCAGACACGAGGCTTCCTGTTGATGAAGTGGGGTGGAGTTCGTCGTCTTCAGATGACGTCGCTCCAGGGTTGCAAGGGTTTGTTGCGGGGGCAACAGAGATGGTTGGAACAGATGAGAGGGTTGATTCCCCTCCTCGTTATGATGAGGGAAGGTCGGCTGCATCATTGTCGAGCCCTACCCCAGACTCAGCGACGGAAGCTGAGGTGGCTTCCAATCAGGAGGTAGCGACAGATCCTGTCCCTGTAGAGGGATTTGATGAAGAGACTCGTCTGGCGGTCCTAACTTCAGGGACGAGTCAGGAGGTAAGTATTGATCTCCCCATTCTGCCAGGGGAAGTATTGGCTGGTGATAGCACGTTGGGGATTGGAGAGGTGTCCACTGACGTCGGTGGTACTTTCGAGTTTGGGAAGGGTAAGGGTGTGATGGAACCCTCTGTTGCCCCTTCCACTTGGGGTACGATCTCGACACCTGTCCCGGCTTCTTCTGTTTCCTTGGCTCCTCGGGCTAGTAGTCAGGCCCCTGTTGATGAAGAGCCTACTGATACCGAGGTTCCAGCCTCGCAGGTTGAGGTCGGCGGGTCTTCTTTCGGTCCGTCGACTAGAATAGCTCCTCCAACCCCTGCTATGACGCCGCAGGTGCTGGCGGACGTAGATGAATATGTAAAATTCATCGTCGAGGCAGTGTACAAAATGCTGTAGAGGGGGGTGTCGGCAGTGATGGATGCCAAGGGGAGCTTTGCGACAGCAAGAACTCTGGCACTGCCTCATATTAACTTGACCCGTATTCACCAGGGCCACGATCATATGGTCGTCATTCTGGAAGCTACGGTGGCTAAGTTGGACCAGCGACTTTCCGAATTGGAGCGCATCCAGTGAAATAACCTCTCCGTCCTGATAGATGCGGAGAAGGAGAAGCAGCTCGCCGAGACTGAGTCTTCCTACCAAGCCACTGTGAGTGTCTGGAAACGCGAAGTGGCTGAGACTGAAGCTGCAGTGGAGCGATTATCTCAGTCTACACAGGAGACAGTGGAGACGCGAGCTGCATTGGACGCTAATATCGCGGAGATTGACGTGCAGATGCGTCGCCTTGAGGACCAGCGGGCCCGACTCCTATTGGACGCCGAACGTGTCCAGGCTGAACACGTAGCATTCAAGAAGGAGGAAGCAGCTTTCACTCTCCGAGCTCTTACCCTGGCTCAGCAGAGACAACAGCTTGATGAGAAGCACGAAAATGAAACTTCTGCTGAGGCTGTTGAAGTGATGCGTCAAGAAGCTGAACGTCGAGTCTTGGCGACTGTAGAGACTCGGGCGGCAGACTTAAAAATGACGAATCGCAGAGCTTTCCGCCAACCTTGGGGATTAGGGCTTGTAGTCTCTGCTTTTTGTATTTTTGCAACTCTTGCTGGGGATAGTGTAATCCTTTACTCTTCTTTTTTTAAAAATAAAGAAGTACACCATTTTCTGCGATGTGTTCATTTTTGCTTGTCATAAACTTTGATGATTTGTGTGGACCTATTATCTTTTGCGTACCTTGGTTTTAGGTACAGATAATAAGTTTGAAAGACCCAATATATTTGCTCAGAGGTAATATGGACGTGGCAAATATGGGGTTCAAATGATAGAATCTTCCTACTCAGAGGTGTTATGGACGTGGTAGGAATGACTCTGGGGGATACACGGAACTACTCAGAGGTAATGTGGACGTGAAAGTTCTACGATCAATGTACGGCAACGCGGGGGTTGTCTGTACGGGATATTTACTCAGAGGTAATGTGGACGTGGTAAACATGGTGGGTAGCGTAGTCTTATGGGATGTAAGATTCCGCTTTGTAGGGTGTAGGGGAACAACTCAGAGGTGATGTGGACGTGGTTGTCCTTCTACTGGAGGATGCCACGGAATAGCTGGGTTCCGGAAGCGTATGATTTTGTGGAAGGGAATTGTCTGTGAGCCCTGATGATTGGGTCTACAGATCCCCTGGTGGAAGCACATGTCTGAAGGATGTCAAGAGTAGTACTTCTTTAGGAACTTGCCATTGATGGGCATCATGAACAAGTTCCTATTGGGTTTGGCGAGACGGTAAGCACCGTTTGAGTATACCGTCTCGATGATGAAAGGTCCTTCCCATTTGGGTTCGAACTTTCCTGGTGTTTTGTGAGTCAACACCATCGGCCTCCTGACTGCCAGAACCAGGTCGCCAACTTGGAAAGTCCTCTGCTTGACCTTCTTGTTGAAAGCCTGTGATATACGGGCTTGGTAGAGTTTGATGCATTGTTGAGCTAGGAGACGCTTTTCGTCAAGTGCCTCCAGTTCCCGCAGAGGACGACGTTAATTGTCTTCCTCTGTGAGTTGGTTTGTGATTGCTACGCGGAGTGAGGGTATTTGAATCTCGAGAGGCAGTATCGCTTCACTTCCGTAAACCAAGGAGAATGGTGTGTTGCCTGTCGGGGTCCGTACCGTTGTGCGATAGGCCCAAAGGCATTCGCCGAGCTTTTCGTCCCAGTCGTATTTGTTGGATGACACGACCTTTTTGAGTAGCCTGACGATAGTTTTGTTAAACGCCTCTGCTAATCCGTTTGCTGTCGGATTGTAGGCGGTTGATGCCACGTTTTGAATGTGATTCTTGTCACAGAGTCGGCTGAAAACATGGCTGATGAACTGAGGACCATTATCGTGGATGATCCTCCGGGGTACCCCGAAATGGTAGATGACGTGGTGCTTGATGAAGCTGATCACCCTGGAGCTTTTCACTTCTGCCAGCGGAACTGCTTCTGCCCATTTGGAGAAGTAGTCGATGATTGCTAGGATAAAGCGGTGTCCTCTCGATGAAGGAGGGGTGATCGGTCCCACAATGTCTATTCCCCAAGCTTCGAAGGGCCAGAAGGCGACTGTAGGATGTAGTGGTTCTGACGGTGTGTGAATGAAGTCTGCGTGAAGCTGGCACGCATGGCACTTCTTATCATATTCGACAGCGTCAGCGGCCATGGTTGGCCAGTAGTAGCCCATACGTCGCAGTCGATCCTGCAACTTAGGACCAGGTTGATGGGCCTCGCAGGTTCTGCCGTGAGCTTCTCGAAGGGATTCGGCTGCTTCTTCGTTACACAAACATCGAAGGAGAAGTCCATCGTAGAAGCGTCGATACAACATTTTTGTGGCTGTATCGTAGTAGAATCGAAGAAAGCGTCTCTTGACTGAGACGGCTTCTTTCGGGTCCTCTAGAAGAATTCTGTAGACAGCAAAGTCGATGAACGGGAATTTCCAATCTCAGATGTTAACACAGGCGCCCGTGGACATGGCGTGGGCCACTTGTGAGCGCAGGTTGTTTTTAGGGCAGACCAAGTCTCGGCCCACTACCGTGATGTAGTATTGAGTTCCGAGGGGTGCCGCTAATGAGGCTACGAGGCCGGCTAGAGCATCAGCCTCTAGATTTTATAGGCGAGGTACATGTTCGATGAAGAACCCGGTGAAGGTTGAAACGATGTTCAATGCAACTTCATGGTAAGGGATCAGGTCTTCATGACGAACCTCGTACTGCCCTCTGACCTGGTTTACGACGAGTTTTGAGTCACCGTAGGCTTCCAGATGATTCATCTCCAGCTGTTGTGCTAGCTGTAGTCCCATAATGAGCGCGTTGTACTCGGCAACGTTATTGGAGCATGGCTTTGAAAGAGAGTAAGAACGCTGGATGACCAGTTGATCAGGGGAGACTAATACTACCCCCACTCCTGCGATGATTTGGCCTTTGGGGCCTGTTCTTGAAGCGCCATCGAAAAACATCCGCCAGACGGAGCCTTCTTCGGTGACGTTTGATTCTTGGACCTCATCCGGGATGTCTTCGTAGAGCCTTGAGGACTCTGGGATAGGGTGTGCAGCTAAAAAGTCTGCCAGAGCTTGACCCTTAACAGCTTTTTGTGGAACGAATGCCATGTTGTATGGCGTTAGCAAGATCGCCCATGTGGCCGGCCGGGAGTTCAATGATCCTGGCTTCGTCATGAGGACCCTGAGCGGATTGACTCGAAAAATGACATGAATTGTCTGCCCCGAGACATAATGTCGAGTCTTTTGGATGGCAAATACCAAAGCCAAGCACTCTTTCTCAACGGGGTTATACCGGTGTTCGGCCCCGACCAGAGTTCGGCTAAGGTAGTAGATTGCTTGCTCATAGCCTGTGTCGCTGTTCTGAGCTAGCAGAGCGTCGAGGAAGTGATCCATGGCTCGGACGTAGAGGAGAAACGGTTTGCCGGCGACGGGTGCCACCAGGACTGGTGGGCTCGTCAGATAAGCTTTGATGTCGTCGAAAGCCTTTTGGCATTCCTCTGTCCAGACGTAAGAGACTCCCTTCTTCATGAGCTGGGTGAAGGGTTGACATTTGTCGGAAAGGTTTGCTATGAACCTCCGGATGTATGCCAGACGTCCCTGTAGGCCTCGAAGTTCTCGAAGGTTCTTCGGAGGGTCCATATCAAGGATGGCTTTGGTCTTCTCGGGATCGACATGAATGCCTTTCGTCGTGATGATGAAGCCCAAGAACTTTCCGCTAGAAACCCCAAGGAAGGATTTAGCGGGGTTCATCTTGAGTTGATGCGCCCGCATGAGATTGAAAACTGTCTTGAGGTCTTACAGGTGATCTCCTTTGAGACGGCTCTTGACTGCGATGTCGTCAACATAGCATTCGACTGTCTTGCGAAGGTGTTGATGGAAAATGGTGCTCATAGCCCTTTGATATGTCGCACCAGCATTCTTCAAGCCGAAGGGCATCACTGTGTAGCAAAAAATGCCCTTTGGAGTCCTGAATGACGTGTATTTTGCGTCGTCAGAGAACATCTTGATCTGGTTGTAGCCCGAATACCCGTCCATAAAAGACATGCGTTCGAAGCCACATGTGTTGTCGATTATCACGTCGGTGATTGGAAGCGGGAATTTGTCCTTCGGGCAAGCAGAGTTGAGGTCTCTGAAGTCGATACAGACTCGTATCTTCCTATTCTTCTTGGTGACGGGGACGACGTTGGCTACCCAATCTGGGTATTGCTCTTCACGGATGAAGCCACTGGTCAAGAGTTTGTCTACCTCCTGATCGATGGCATTCATGATGTCCGGACGAAAGCGTCGATGTTGTTGTTTGATAGGCTTGGCATCAGGCAAGATATTCAACCTATGCATCACAATCTGGGGATCAAGTCCCGGTATATCTTCATAGCTACAGGCAAAGACGTCGATATACTCTCTAGCCAGCTGGATTAAAGATTCTCGGTCTTCTCCTTTTAGGCTTTTGCTGATGAAGATGGGTTTGGAAGAAGATCCATCCCCAAGGTCGATCTGTTCGACTTCATCCTCGGTGGAAGGTTCGCATAGTTCGAAGCGAGACTCCCTTTGTTGTCCCAGGCGTTGAGCCCAGGGTCCTTCTTCGAAGAATTCTGGCGCTTGGTCTTCGCCTTCTTCTTCTTGAGATTGTGCAGATGTCATGTTGGCTGACAGCACTCTCTTGAAGACAGATCCGATACTGGTATCAGAATCCTACGTTGATGCTTCAGACGAGTGGAAATGTTCTACTTCTTCTGCGTTTGAACTCTCTGGAGTTGACGGTGGCGTGACATAGCCTACCCCCCGTCGAGTTCTATTGTAGTAGTCCTGCGGCTTTCCTTTAGGTGTTGGAAGCCGGAGAGGGAGACGTCGACCTTTGCCGTAGTTCAGGCCTTTGTAGCTTTTTAGGTCGTAACCCAACTTTTGGATGAGGTACTTTGCCTTGTCCGTGTACCGATAGAGTTGCATTCTGCCGGCATCTGGTTCTGGCTCGAGTGGCGGGAGGTCTTGATGACGCTCGACCTTGTCGAAGATGATGGATTCTTCGTCTCGACTCCGTGGTGGGACTATGTAACAGACCCCTTGGGACGAGACTACTCGATTTACATGATGGACGGTCGTTATTTGTGTTTGCAACGACCGTAAAGCGTTATCTAATGTATACATGGCATTCCAATGTGGAAGACTAAAATAATTAAAAGACACTCTGTTATTGATGAAATATGAGATTTTATCCCGTGGGATTACATTGTCGAGAGATGGGGCATCTACATCGGCCGAGATATATTCCTCCAGCTCTTCATCTGTAAGCACTGGAGTAGGATCGGGAGGGTCCACCACAGCGCTGATCTGGGAGTCCGAGAGGACTACCTGGGCCTTCTCTGGCGGCTGGGATGGCGGCGGCTTGCCCTTGAGACGCACCTTCAGAGGTGCTTCCGCTGTGCTTCCCGTGGTTGACGCCTTCCCCTGTAGTTTTACCACAAGGGGAGCCGATGTTTGAGGCGGCTTTCCCTTGAGCCGTATCTTCAGGGGAGCTTCAGGAGCAGTTGGTGCTTTCCCAGGTAGCTTAATGCTCATGGAAGGCAACTTCTGAGGCGGTTTGCCTTTGAGTCGGATCTTCAAAGGAGCATCGGGAGTGACCTCAGGCTCCATGTCCGGCTCTGCTGCTGTTTCTGCTTCGTCGTCAGCATCATTGGCCTCCTCCTCGTCAGATGACTTGTATAAGTCGGCATCGGTAAAGTAGGCTTCAATCCCTTTGAAAGGGTCGATGTCCACGAACTCCGTACGGATGACGTTGTTGGTGGACACATACTTCATACATTGGTGGAGCATGGATGGCACCACCATGTACTCGTACAGCCATGGGCGACCCAACAGAATGTTGTAGTTGACTTCAGCGTCCACGACATAACAAGTGACCTCGGTTCTGAGGTTACCGATGTGGCACTTTAGTCATATTTTGTCCAGTGGTTCGCTTTTGCTGGCGTTAAAACCACTGTTGAGAGCAGCGTCTTGGGGATGATGCTGAGGGAAGACCCCGGATCAATCTGAATCCACTTCACCTTGACTGAACCGATGTACCCTGTATAATACAGCGGTCTGTTGTGTCGATTGTGTTTGAGTAGCATGTCCTGTTGGATGAAGGTTATATTGGAGATAACCTCCTCTGCACAGTGACAGTGCTTGCACACAGTCAGGAGGTCTTCAGGCTGCTTGACTTGACTGAAAATGGATTCAGCATCCTTCAGAGCTTCGCAGAGAGCTTCTCGGGAGTCTTTAGAAAGACGGAGGAGCTCGAACAGGGATAGGCGGGCATGAGTACTGGCCAGTTGCGCCAGTATGTCGAAGTTGTGGGGCTTGGCTAGCCCCGAAGTATTCTCTTTTCGCAGAGGCCTATCGAAGTGGGCCTCTATCTGCTTCTATTTATTGGCTGCTGAGGGCTTAGGCGGGCCCTCGTCCTGGATAGCAGGGACGGTGCCAGGAGGCACCACCTCGATGACAGCTTCGTCGGGTTGGGCGTTCTGTTGTGAACGCATCTGCACAGGAAGTGCCTCTTCTGCTGAAGAAGAGACCATGCGGCAAGACTTGATCTTCCTGCCTTTGGACTTGGAGGTAGGGCATACCTCCGGTTGAGTCACCTCGGAGACGAGATCGGGGTGAACCCACAGGATCTCTCCCCGAGATGTGGTGAGTGGGATGAGTCCACTCACGTTGTCACGGGTTGGTGGTAAGTTAACCACCTCCATTGTCGCCTTAGGGATGGGGACGACGCCATCCTGTGTTGTAGTCGGCGGCAGGGTGCCAAACTGGAGCGACACCACGTTGGTCGACACCGTCTTCTCTTCGTAGTCGATGGAGATTACATCCGCATTGATCATGCGCTGGATGTAATTCTTGAGGACATAGCAGTCCTTGGTTGGGTGTCCGACAAACCGATGGTAGTGACAGTACCTCGGGTTGTCCACTTTCCCAACCTCATCGGGACGCTTTGGGTCCGGAAGCTTGATCTTGTCACCCTGCTTCAGTATCTCAAAGAGCTGCAGGGTGTCTTCGTCGTTGAACGAATAAACCTCCTTTGGTCTTGGTGCAAGTGGAGGCTTCTGGGTAGGTACTGATGCACCTTTTGAGGCATTGACAGTCAATGCCTGTTTCTCCTTTGTTTCTTGTCCAGGGTTGTTGGCTGTAGGCCGTTTTCCGTTATCCTCGAAGGCAGGAAAACTGACTCCCAGAAGACGAGCGTTGGCTGCCTTCTTTTCCGTGGCTTCTGCTTCAATGATTAAGGAGCTCCAGTCAGGAGGAGGAGTAGAGTTGAGCAAGAGCTTGACTGCAGGCAGCATGTTCATGCTGTAGGAGGAGAGAAGCGCATGTTCTGGCATGCCCGGGGGCAGTCTGAAGTAGGCATGTCGGAAGCGTTCGATGAACACTCGAACTGTTTCCTTCTCCTACTGGCGTATCTCTATAAGGGACGTCATTGTCATGTCCTTCCCGCCATCGTAGAAACGATCGAGAAAGAGGTGCGTCAGGTCGTCGAAGGAAGATATTGAATCGTCGGGGAGGCTGCAGTACCAGTCGTACGCCACTCCTTTCAGTACCCCAACAAATATGCTGGTATGTAGTACGTCCTCCTTCGGAAGATGTCCCGTCTGAGACTGGAAATACGTCAGGTAGCGACACGGCGAGTCCTTCCCATTGTATGGCGTCAGTGTTTGTGGTTTATACTTTGGAGGATAAACCACCTTGTTCCACTCGAGGGGATAAGGCTGGGGGATGCCCATTTTTTGTCGCTCCTCTTGTCTCGTCTTGGACTCAAAGTGCTCGTGCAGGTCCCTAATCATCTCGACCACGTCTTCCGTGGAGCTGGGAGTCGGGGAAGGTGGTACCACCGGAGGTTGAGCATTTGAGGGCTCTGACGTCCGGGGTGCTTCTCGACGATCTGCGTCCGAGGATACCCGTTGAAGGGGTACACTCGACTTTCCATTGGCCCCTGGATCAGGACCGGTAGAAGGTGTCCTGGTCAAAGCTGACCGTATCTCAAACACTGCTTAAGTCAGTATTTGCATGGTGGCAGAGAGGGTTTTGAGTCCTCCCTCCAGAGTATCTATGCGCTGGACGAGGTCTGTTGGCGGCGCATCAAACTCGACATCAGCCCCAGTCACATTTACTGTCATGAAGCGGCCGGGAGTGGATGAATGGGTCGAGGCTTCACTCTCGGCCTCACTCTCTTGCAGGGGAGTTGCCTCTCCTGGAGCTTCGTCTTGGCTATCCCTGGCTATGTTCGGGAGAACATTTACCACGGGCGTATCTGTAAGGGCCTGATTACCCTCAGCTCCGTTTTGAAGGGCCTCTTCGTCTCTAGAACTCGGGTCCGCAGATGCTAGACTACCCCCAGCTATGTTCTGGGGGATATCCTCATCTTCAGGGGCTTCTGGGAGGCTGACTTCGCCTCGAAGATCTGCCCCAAGTGTGCTTTGGAGACACTCGTCTTCGGAAGGAGGCTCGACAAGGGTCTGGCTACCTCCAGCTTCCTCCAAGATCTTCTTCCTCGCTCGAGTGCCTTCGAACACTCCGGAGGACGAGACAGCTGTCTTGGTTTTCCTCGACTGGCTTTTAGACTAGAAAGAGGAACTGCCAGTCGCCTTTCGGACTGACGAGGAGTTGGAGATCATGTTGCAAGAAGCAACCATTGGTTCTTCTTCTGTCGAAACCTTTTTCTCGAGGCGACGTCGGAGGGGTATCGATGATTACAGCCGCTGGAACACCGACTGCCTTGGTGGGACTGCCGCTTTGCAATAGCAGTTGATGGTGACCACAGTACAAGTATGACCCGTGAGAGGCGCATCGTGCTTGTCAGTCGACTCTCCTAATCGGCGCTTGTGAGTGATCACGTTGCGCAGATCGTTGGAGGAGAGTGCCACCTTCGCACCCCCTTCAGGCGCATGGCTAGTCCAAGCACCGGGATGGTTGTAATGCCTGTGGTTCATATTACGTATTTCTGGAATACGTGTACGTATTTTATTCTGTATTGCATGATTTCCTTGCTTAATTTCCTCCCTGGGCTTGGTTTATTCTTGGTTTGGATTGGCTTAGTACGGTTTGGGATTGCTCTTGGTTCATCATGAACCAAGGGGTGAACCCCCTACCTACCACCACCACTACCATTTATTAACCCTTCTCCTTTATCTCTCTTCATTTATCATCTTCTCCACCATTACTTTCTTACCTACCAGAGAGAGGGAGAGTGAGGTCTAGGCAAGTACAACTTACTTCATGGAGGAACTCTAATTTTATTGCTTTATTCTCTTCCTTACAGCATTTTAACTTACTTTAGAACTTGGCATTTTCACTTTCCATGGCTAGATTCTTCTAGATCTAAGTTTACTTTATTTTCAGATTTCTTAGGTTTTGATCTACTTAATCTTGTTATTTCTGAGTTTTGAGGGTTCTATGTTGTAGAGAATTTCGTTCTATCCCATTTTGACCTATGGAAGTTCGGATTTGGGCTCCGGATGAGAGAATTATGGAGCTTGGGAACTTGGCTCTCATGGTGTTCTTCTTCTTGGAATTTTGGAGAAGATAAAATGTGCTTGACTTGACCGCATGAATAATTCATGCGGCAAGTGTTCTCACCAGCCGCATGGTTGGAAGTACTTGAGCCGCATGAGGGCCAAACTCATCTGGCCGCATAACTCGCTCAATCCTCAGCCGCATGAGAACCTCTCCCTGAGCCGCATATACTCTTCCCGCTGGCCGCATGGGACTTTACTTGACCCAGCCACATGGATCTTGCTCCGTGATCCGCATGAACTTGGGTCTGTTCCAGCCGCATGAGAACCCTTCCCTGTGAACCGCATGCGCCCATGACTAAACCTAGCCGCATGCGCCCTTGCTTATGAAGCCGCATGTGTGCCCGCCATATCGAGCAGTATGGATTCTCCCCCCCCCCGTCAGCCGCATAAACAATCACCTTGACCCAGCCGCATGGGGCTCGACTTGGTTGAACCGCATGGACTCATTTCCACCAGCCGCAGGAGTACCCTTGCCCTCCTGGCCACATGTGTCTTGCCCTTCCCTTGGCCGCATGAGTTCATTTTATTCCCGCCGCATGAGAGTCCCTCTCCTGCGAGCCGCATGGGCCCTTAGTTCCCCCGACCCGCATAAATCTCTCCCCAGCCGCATGAACCCGAACTCCTTCCTAGCCGCAGGGGCTTTTCCCCTATCAGCCGCATGCACCTGACCCCATCCAGCCGCATGGGCTGTTCTCCTCCCAGCCGCATGTGATCACTTCTTGGCCGTATATGCCTTAGCCGCATGGCTCTTCTATAGCCCTAAATATTGATATTTTATTAGATATTTTACGTCCATTTTATATTTTGTCATGAACTTGATAATCATGGATTTGTTTAAGATGTTTGGAAATGGTACCTGAGCATGACACGATAGTAACCCGTAGTGGTGCACTCTTGACAAGTAAGCCTAACATGACCTGATAGTGGTCCGTCGTGGCGCACTCCTGACTAGTACACTTGACATGATAAACCTGACATGATATATCTTGATAAGCTGTTGCGACGGCTACCTGACATGACATGACCTGTATAAATAACATGGACACCGTGGACGATTGTGCTTGTACAAATAATCCAGTCCTGTCTTGCATCATGTCTAGGAGGGGACTCCTGAATACCACGGTCAGGAGTACCCATTGAAATAGACTAAGGTTAATAACTAGATTAATATACTAGTCATAAAGAGATCTCCCAGCTACAGGCAATCCCGTTACCTGGGTACGCCTTGGGATCTGTAGCCTGCCGTCGAGTAGGACACATTTCCAGCACACTGTCATGTGTTGCACCCTTCAAGCTACCTAAGGGTACATTCGTTTCCTGGACGATGTACCCACCTGAATTCAACTCTAAATCCTTCAACCCGGGTAACCTGGATGGTCTGCAGGGCTTGTGGCTGTGGAATAATCTCACTGCATCTTGTTATTAATTAGGCTTGTGACAACCCTAGTTAGTTAAAGTATCAAGCCGTAACTCTTGCTTGGCCGTGAAGTGATTGGATGGAGTCTAACCAGTCTAGTCTTGCCCTGATCCTGTTCCAGATTATTGAATGACCAGAATGCTTGTATTTATTTTACCGATAAATGGTGAGAATTCCAAGTTCTGTTCAGACGAAGGGTTACAACCCCGGTCCTTGTTTGGTTTACGGGTTGTAACCTGGTTATCTGAATAGTTCCATGGTCATCTCGTCGTATATCATCCTGATGTATTTTCTTAATTTCCAGTTCTTACTTTTATTTATATCTTGTGCTGATTGCTGGTTTTAGTTCCTAAGTGAAGCTTCCTTTGTGGCACTTGCTCTTTCTGGGGTCTGACCCAGCTGGTTTTGTGTGGCCAAAATTCGGAGCAGCTCCAGAGGATCTACCGCTTTTCCAGCCCGATGGTGAACACCAGACGTAACCAGGACAACGAGTAGGTTATTTTTGGCTCTCCCACTCTATTGTAAAAATATTCTTTTGAGGCGTTTAGCCGACGAGCACTTGTTTAGCTCGATTGCATTTACTTACTGTCTGCCTACGGGCTGTAACATGATTGACAGATCCTAGGGTTGATCATGTATGACTAAACTCTTGCTAGTCCTAACATTTTGTGACGACTAGCGTCATGATCAGCTGAATATGTAATGTTTGGGACGCCTTACTATTGTATATTTAATGATCATACTTCTTGTAACCTTTTACTTACTTGCTTGTGATTGAGACACTAGGCTTGTTCATGACCCTAAAAGACTGTTGGCTTGTAGATAAACCCTCATGTATCTAGACAACCGTGACCGTATAGCGAGATGATTCCATTTCATATACGTAGCTGGCTATGTCTGCCCCCGCTCTCCAGTATTCTGGTTCTGGGGCGTGACATGGTTTAAGTGGTGGCCCATGCAGGTCTTGTGAATCAAGATATGTGAGGATTTACCGAATAGATGTCTCAATCAGTAATCGTCCTTGAACTCTGCTCGTATCTTCTGAACCCCTGGATTCTTGTCCTGATCATATGCTTGTATCGTTGATCTGTCCTGGTCCTTCCTTATTGTTCCCTATGTCATCTTCTTCAGCGGCATTGTTCGTGGTCCTACCGATCAGCAAGGCGGAGCACCTCCCATGGACCAGCAGCAACCCGAAGATCAAGCCCAGCATTCGGGAGTGGCCTCCAGGGTCGTGCCTTCTGGCGGAGAGCCACCAGTCCAGCCAGTTCAACCTGTAGAACATGATGACGGTACTTTGGTAGGACTCGTCAGGACCTTGGTAGCTTCCCAAGACCGGCGTGGAGATGCCTTGCACCAGGCAGTGACGGATGCTTTGACCCGGGGTGGTCATCAGGGTAACCGCACGACCAACAGCTTCAAGCGCTTGAACCCTCCGTTCTTCGATGGCAGTGAAGATGCTATCGCAGCAGATGCATGGCTTCAGGATACTGAGGTGATTCTTGAAGCACCCAGGACTCCAGAGAATGAGAAGGTGGCCGTTGTGCGCCAGCAGTTGTTAGATCTTGCCCGTAGCTGGTGGGCAGCACAGGCCGTTGGATTAGTGGCACCCATTGCCTGGGTATTATTCAGAGAGAGATTCCAGACCAAGTATTTCGATGTCGTGGCTCGGTATGATCTGTAGATGAGGTTTACCAATCTAAAGCAAGGGGGCAGGACGGTCGACGGATATACGGTCGAGTTTTCCAGACTCAGTCGGTTTGCTCCTACTTTGGTGGCAATCGAGTATGATAGAGCCCAGCGGTTCCAGCAGGGACTTCACCAGAAGATCTTGTTGGCAGGTGAGCATTTTGAGCATCAGACTTTTGATGCGGTCTTGAGAGCAGCCCGGAGGCATGAGTATACCTCCCAGAGGATTGTGGATAGGACCGAAGGTCGGAAGAGATCTCACGGCCAGATGAATCAGTCTTCAGCACCAGCCCCGGCAGCCAGGGCTTTGACTATTGGAGCTCCGAGGCGAGCGGCCTCAGTAACGTCGGTTCAGCATTCCACTCTGACGCACCCTCAGCAGCAGAAGCAGAAGCAATCTTCCGTAGTGGGTTGTTCTCATTGTGGGAAGCCAGGCCATGTAGTGGCAGAATGTCGCAGGACACAAGGATTGTGCCTGGCTTGTGGAGCACCAGACCATAGGGTTGGGTCCTGCCCGAATAGGGGAGGTTCATCATCGTCCAACCTTTTTAGCTCTTCGGTGAGAGGACCAGCTCCGGTCCAGCAGCAGCAGTATCCATTGCCGAGGCCCTTGTCGCCTCAGTCCCAGTTGTTCCAGCAGTAGAACCCCCAGCAACTTGTTCAAGCCCAGGCCCAGAGTCAGAATAGGCAGCAAGGATTTCAGCAGAGGGGACCAGCACCCCGAGGGCACGGTCAGGCTATGGCGATGACCGTGGAGGAAGGATTAGCACCAGAAGAGGTAGTGGCAGGTACTATTCTCGTCAACTCCTTTCCAGCTTCAGCTTTATTTGATTCTGGTGCATCGTATTCTTTTATGTGTGCACGATTTGCGATACGGATAGGATAAAAGCCCGAGTCATTATCAGTAAGGCTCAATATACTTACTGGTAACGGACTTGTGGGAGTCGATAGGGCGTTTTCCTCGTGTCGGATCGTAGTTAGCGGTAGAGAATTTCCCGCTAGATTGATAGAATTCCCGATGGCCGATTATGATGTGGTCTTAGGGATGGATTGGTTGAGGAACCAGTATGCTAGGATAGACTGCCACATTGGCAGGGTTGTTCTCAGCATTCCAGGCGAGCCGGAGTTTTCTTTCTTCCGAGGCGAAGTTGAGTCATCTCCTCCGATATTGCGGCTGGCAGTAGCAGCAGTTCAGTTGCCCAGGATAGTCGAGGAGTTTCCAGATGTTTTTCCAGAAGAACTTCCAGGTATGCCTCCGGAGCGGGAGATCGAGTTCACTATAGACTTGATTCCCGGGACAGCCCCAGTGTCAGAGAGAGTCTACAGGATGGCGCCATCAGAGTTGGAGATATTATACAAGATGATTGAAGAACTCAGAACCAAGGGATTCATTCGTGCTAGTGGATCGCCTTGGGGAGCCCCGATGCTTCTTGTAAAAAAGAAGGATGGTACGTCCAGGTTATGTGTTGATTATCGTACCTTGAACTCAGTGACAATCAAGAACAGATACCCTCTTCCAAGGATAGATGACTTGTTTGATCAACTCAAGGGGGCATCAGTATTCTCGAAGATTGATTTGCGCTCAGGGTATCATCAGATCAGAGTCAGAGAGCAGAACATCCCGAAGATAGCTTTTAGATCGAGATATGGGCATTGGGAGTTCCTTGTTATGCCTTTTGGAGCAACCAATGCGCTGACGGTATTCATGGATCTCATGAATCGCATCTTCATGCCTTACTTGGATCAGTTTGTGATCGTGTTCTTGGATGACATCCTTGTCTACAGCAAGAGTGAGGCGGAGCATGAGCAGCATCTCCGTATAGTTCTTCAGATCCTCAGAGAGCCCCAGTTATATGCCAAGTTCAGTAAATGCGAGTTCTGGCTCGATCGTATTTCGTACTTAGGTTATATCATCACTCGAGGAGGAGTAGAAGTGGATCCCCAGAAGATTATGGCTTTTGAGTTATAGCCAGTGCCCAGCACAGTTGTAGAGGTTCGTAGTTTTCTTGGATTGGCCGGCTACTACCGGCGGTTTGTTTCAGATTTTGCTCAAATTTTAGCGCCATTGACGCAGTTGACCCACAAGGATGTGCAGTTTGCTTGGACAGCAGAGTGTCAGAGTTCTTTTGAGCAGTTGAAGCGAGGCCTGATAACAGCTCCTATTCTCACGCTTCCAGATGGGACCAGAGGATTCTCAGTGTACTGTGATGCTTCAGGCAGAGGTTTAGGATGTGTTCTGATGCAGCATGGAAAGGTAATAGCTTATGCGTCATGACAACTTCGTGATCATGAGAGGAATTACCCAACCCATGACTTGGAGCTGGCAGCAGTGGTATTTGCACTTAAGTTGTGGAGGCACTACTTGTATGGAGACAGGGTGGAGATTTTCACCGACCACAAGAGCCTGAAGTATGTTTTCACCCAAAAGGATCTTAACATGCATCAGAGAAGGTGGCTGGAGCTTCTTGTGGATTATGATGTCAACCTGCAGTATCATCCTGGGAAGGACAATGTTGTTGCGGATGCATTGAGTAGGAGAGCGGGAGTTTATTTTCTAACAACGCAACCAGAGCTATTAGCTGATCTTCAGAAGATGGGTATTGAAGTTGTTCTCCCTTCCAGTGTGGCCTTGATGGCCAGTATGCAAGTTCAGTCTACTATATCGAGAGGATCCGGATGGCGCAGTCGGCAGATTCTAAGCTTCAGCAACTCAGAGCAGAGTATGAGGCAGGACGAAGACCAGAGTTATGCATTCATGAGGATGGCACACTTTGACATGGTAAGCATCTTTGTGTATCCAGTGGAGATATCAGACAGGAGATCATGTCAGAGGCGCACAGTTCTCAGTATTCCATCTATCCTGGCAGTACGAAGATGTACTGTGATATCCGTCAGCACTTCTGGTGGAATGGCATGAAGCGGGAGATAGCTCGGTTTGTCTCTCGGTGTTTGGTTTGCCAACAAGTTAAAGCCGAACATCAGAGACCGGCTGGACTTCTTCAGCCCTTACCGATTCCAGAATGAAAGTGGGAGCATGTGACCATGGATTTTGTGACTGGACTACTTAGATCTCCAGCTGGTAGAGATGCTATCTGGGTTATAGTTGATCGGCTCACGAAAGTGGCTCACTTTCTTCCATTCAGAGTTGGTCAGTCGACGGCTCAGCTAGCAGAGATGTACCTCAGGCAGATAGTCAGATTACATGGTGTGCCAGTCAGTATTACCTCGGACCGAGATTCAAGATTTACGTTGCACTTTTGGCGTAGCTTGCAAGAGAGTTTGGAAACTCATCTCCAGTTCAGTTCAGCATATCACCCACAGACAGATGGTCAGTCGGAGCGCACGATCCAGACTCTTGAAGACATGTTACGGTCCTATACACTTGACTTCGGTAGTTCATGGGAAGATCACTTGCACCTGGTAGAATTCTCGTACAACAACAGTTTCTAAGCCAGTATCCAGATGGCACCGTTCGAGGCACTGTATGGTAGGAAGTGCAGATCCCCGCTAGCCTGGGATGATGTTGGAGAGAGACAGATGCTCGGTCCAAAAATGATTGCCCAGACAGTTGAAGTGGTCAGGCGAGTCAGAGATCATCTTCGAGTTGCCCAAGATCGCCAGCGCCATTAGGCCGATTCTCATCGGCGCCCTCTTGAGTTTTCTGTCGGTGACCATGTATTCCTGAGGATTTTGCCTAACCGTGGCGTCATTCGTTTCGGCGCACGAGGAAAGCTTAGTCCTAGGTATATATGGCTATTCGATATTCTGGAGCGAGTAGGAGATGTATCTTATCGTCTCGCTCTTCCGCCGTCGCTAAGCGAGGTGCATGACGTGTTCCATGTATCCCAATTACGACGGTATATCCCGGACCCGAGCTACATTCTAGATCATTCGGAATTGGTTGTTGGTACCAACCTTTCGTATGAGGAGAGGCCCGTGTCTATATTGGACCGAAGAGAGAAGATCCTCAAGAATAAGACTATCAAGTTAGTCCGAGTTGCTTGGGGTCATCACTCTTTGGGTGAGTCAACGTGGGAGCGTGAGGATGATATCCGATCGCGATATCCCGATCTGTTTGACTCGTGAGGTATAATGTCTTTCTTATGCCTCATGCCTTCGATTCCTTGCTTGAATGAGTGATTGTCTGCCTAGTTATAGCTTGCATGTGATTAATGTAGCTTGTCATTGCTCCTCTAGCCTCTTGATTAAATTCCGAGGACGGAATTCTTTTAAGGTGAGTAGAGTTGTAATGCCTGTGGTTCGTATTACGTATTTCTGGAATACGTGTACGTATTTTATTCTGTATTGCATAATTTTCTTGCTTAATTTCCTTCCTGGGCTTGGTTTATTCTTGGTTTGGGTTGGCTTAGTTCGGTTTGGGATTGCTCTTGGTTCATCATGAACCAAGGGGTGAACCCCCTACCTACCACCACCACTACCATTTATTAACCCTTCTCCTTTCTCTCTCTTCATTTATCATCTTCTCCACCATTACTTCCTTACCTACCAGAGAGAGAGAGAGAGTGAGGTCTAGGCAAGTGCAACTTGCTTCATGGAGGAACTCTAATTTTATTGCTTCATTCTCTTCCTTACAGCATTTTAACTTACTTTAGAACTTGGCATTTTCACTTTCCATGGCTAGATTCTTCTAGATCTAAGTTTACTTTATTTTCATATTTCTTGGGTCTTGATCTACTTAATCTTGTTATTTCTGAGTTTTGAGGGTTCTATGTTGTAGAGAATTTCGTTCTATCCTATTTTGACCTATGGAAGTTCGGATTTGGGCTCCGGATGAGAGAGTTATAGAGCTTGGGAACTTGGCTCTCATGGTGTTCTTCTTCTCAAAATTTTAGAGAAGATGAACTGTGCTTGACTTGACCGCATAAATAATTCATGCAGCAAGTGTTCTCTCCAGCCGCATGGTTGGAAGTACTTGAGCCACATGAGGGCCGAACTCATCTGGCCGCATAACTCGCTCAATCCTCAGCCGTATGAGAACCTCTCCCTGAGCCGCATACACTCTTCCCGCTGGCCGCATGGGACTTTACTTGACCTAGCCGCATAGATCTTGCTCCGTGAGCCGTATGAACCCGGGTCCGTTCCAGCCGCATGAGAACCCTTCCCTGTGAACCGCATGCGCCTATGACTGAACCTAGCCGCATGCGCCCTTGCTTATGAAGCCGCATGTGTGCCTGCCATATCGAGCCGTATGGATTCCCCCCCTCCCGTCAGCCGCATAAACAATCACCTTGACCCAGCCGCATGGGGCTCGACTTGGTTGAGCCGCATGGACTCATTTCCGCCAGCCGCAGGAGTACCCTTGCCCTCCTGGCCGCATGTGTCTTGCCCTTCCTTTGGCCGCATGAGTTCGATTTATTCCCACCGCATGAGAATCCCTCTCCTGCGAGCCGCATGGGCCCTTAGTTCCCCCGACCCGTATAAATATCTCCCCAGCCGCATGAACCCGAACTCCTTCCTAGCCGCAGGTGCTTTTCCTCTATCAGCCGCATGCACCTGACCCCATCCAGCCGCATGGGCTGTTCTCCTTCCAGTCACATGTGATCACTTCTTGGCCGCATATGCCTTAGCCGCATGGCTCTTCTATAGCCCTGAATATTGATATTTTATTAGATATTTTACGTCCATTTTATATTTTGTCATGAACTTGATAATCATGGATTTGTTTAAGATGTTTGGAAATGATACCTGAGCATGACACGATAGTAACCCGTAGTGGTGCACTCTTGACAAGTAAGCCTAACATGACTTGATAGTGGCCCGTCGTGGCGCACTCCTGACTAGTACACTTGACATGATAAACCTGACATGATATATCTTGATAAGCTGTTGCGACGGCTACCTGACATGACATGACCTGTATAAATAACATAGACACCGTGGACGATTGTGCTTGTACAAATAATCCAGTCCTGTCTTGCATCATGTCTAGGAGGGGACTCCTGAATACTACGGTCAGGAGTACCCAATGAAATGGACTAAGGTTAATAACTAGATTAATATACTAGTCATAAAGAGATCTCCCAGCTACAGACAATCCCGTTACCTGGGCACGCCTTGGGATCTATAGCCTGCCGTCGAGTAGGGCACATTTCCAGCACACTGTCATGTGTTGCACCCTTCAAGCTACCTAAGGGTACATTCGTTTCCTGGACGATGTACCCACCTGAATTCAACTCTAAATCCTTCAATCCGGGTAACCTGGATGGTCTGCAGGGCTTGTGGCTGTGGAATAATCTCACTGCATCTTGTTAGTAATTAGGCTTGTGACAACCCTAGTTAGTTAAAGTATCAAGCCGTAACTCTTGCTTGGCCGTGAACTGATTGGATGGAGTCTAACCAGTCTAGTCTTGCCCTGATCCTGTTCCAGATTATTGAATGACCAGAATGCTTGTATTTATTTTACCGATAAATGGTGAGAATTCCAAGTTCTGTTCAGACGAAGGGTTACAACCCCGATCCTTGTTTGGTTTACGGGTTGTAACCTGGTTATCTGAATAGTTCCATGGTCATCTCGTCGTATATCATCCTGATGTATTTTCTTTATTTCCAGTTCTTACTTTTATTTATATCTTGTGCTGATTGCTGGTTTTAGTTCCTAAGTGAAGCTTCCTTTGTGGCACTTGCTCTTTCTGGGGTCTGACCCAGCTGGTTTTGTGTGGCCAGATTTCGGAGCAGCTCCAGAGGATCTACCGCTTTTCCAGCCCGATGGTGAACACCAGACGTAACCAGGACAACGAGTAGGTTATTTTTGGCTCTCCCACTCTATTGTAGAAATATTCTTTTGAGGCGTTTAGCCGACGAGCACTTGTTTAGCTCGATTGCATTTACTTACTGTCTGCCTACGGGCTGTAACATGATTGACAGATCCTAGGGTTGATCATGTATGACTAAACTCTTGCTAGTCCTAACATTTTGTAACGACTAGCTTCATGATCAGCTGAATATGTAATGTTTGGGACGCCTTACTATTGTATATTTAATGATCATACTTCTTGTAACCTTTTACTTACTTGCTTGTGATTGAGACACTAGGCTTGTTCATGACCTTAAGAGACTGTTGGCTTGTAGATAATCCCTCATGTATCTAGACAGCCGTGACCGTATAGCGAGATGGATTCCATTTCATATACGTAGCTGGCTATGTCTGCCCTCGCTCTCCAGTATTCTGGTTCTGGGGCGTGACAGTGGTCAAGTGAGTGTTGCGTCCCCTGATCTAATACCAAACAGGCATCCCGATCAGTAATGGGGGAACCACAGCATTTGGAGTGACTTGAACGGACCTCAAACGCACAACCAGAGGAGGCATGGGAGTTCAAGACCACTGGATTTGCCTTACTCAACTTGGTTGTGCACGCAGTAGATGCGCCCAAGTGAGACAAGGACTTCGAAGGTCGGCTCGTTCTCGGTGCCGCAGCACTCGAGTCGACCTTGTACAACTTACCATCAGCAGTGCACATGATTGTGAGCGCATGCTTCTGACTTGTTGCCGGCATAGCACGTTTGGGACGCATGGCCCGTGCTGCCTTGGACTTCTTCGTACCAGGCCGCTGGGGCGCGTAGTACTCAGAATCCAAATTCTCTTCGCCGCTACAGCGAGTGAGTCTGTCAAAGACAAAGATCTTCTGTGGCACATCAGAGGTGATGCGTGGGGCATTGGCTGCTCCCATGCTCCATCGACGCATCTTCCTCGCCTGAGAGGGAGATGGCTGGGGAACGTGGTTAGCCGCACGTTTCCCTGAGAGATGTGCTGCACCAGCGGGCACATCTTGGTTGCTGAGGACGTCAGCAGGAAGGGAAGGCTGGATTGGCGTATCCCCTTCGGTGGTGGTGCCCGAGGCGTCGACCTTGCGCACCCAGACTCGGCGGGTCTTCTTCGGCTTCGGCAGCCGCTTCGAAGGACTCGCACTTTCTTCAGAGATGAACTCCTCATACACATGTTGATTGAGACGTACGACCAGCGTCTTGTGGGAGGAGCCCACCTTCACGTCGTCAGATTGTGACACAGCTTTCTCGGTGGAGGAAAAAGAGGTCCCCAGCAGAGTCGCCAGCTTGTTTGCCATTAAAATTCTTTGATTGTAAATTTCAATACAAACAGAACAGTGTTACAATATAAGACTTAGATGTAATCCTAGGAGTACACTTTTGTTTAATCTGGGTTCCTTGTGCCGATGGAGTGAGTGGTAATGCGTTGACTCCGTTGACGATCTGACGACCGTTATCGGTTCTCTGAAGGTATGGATTGCTCTGGGTGCTGGAGCTTACTGAGAGGAGGAAGACGTTGAGTGTCTGTATCTGCCTCTCTGGTGGTACAAAGTCTCCGTCTGTTCGTTGTGGAGGTTGATATGTGTGCACGTAGGTAGGTCTGTAAGAAGGAGATGGTCCCTCTCTTTATATAGTCTGCAGGCTGGCTGCTCATGTGCGCATGTAGGATGCACCTGTATGCGGGGATGCCACGTGTCGATTGCTGATGGAGGTGCATGGATGATGCGCCATGATCGAGGGGTTGACTTCTTTATGTTGCTGTTGTGAGCCGGCACGTAGCAGAGAAGAAGATCTTTCTGTTGCTGAGATCTTGGATGAGTTGAGTCAAAGGACACATGTCATCGACCCATGGCTCGGAGATCTTGGATTTGACGGGGGAATGATCTGGTAGGATGCGCCTAGGATTGGGCGCATGAGGGGGCTTTGGCACGTAACCTTTAGGAGTCACGAACCATTCTGGGCGCATGGCTTTTGAGGCGCATGCAGAGCTTCAGTAGTGACTTTACTTCTGTCTTTTGGGATCAGGGAGAAGTCTGGGGCGCACATCTTTTGAGGCGCATACGGAGCTTTACTGGTGACTTTTCTTCTGTCTTTAGGGATCAGTGAAAAGTCTAAGACGTATGGCTTTTGAGGCGCATGCGGATTAGGGCACATAGCTGCGGAGGCGCATGCGAGATGGTTGGGTGGCCACGTGGCAGTAGCCGTCGGAGGGAAGTAATGATGATGCTGACGTTGGCGATGCTTCGTCTTCTGAAAAAGCTGCCGACTGTTCAGACTTTGGGAGGCGTACTGCCAACTCTGTCAGTTCAGCAATTAATGTTTGTGACATTCGATGGACAGCTGAGTGGGCACGTCGGTTGGCGTTCCACTAGGCGTATGGGGACGCATCCCCTATGATGCGCTTGGTGCTGAAAGGTGCGTCTGTATGATGCGCTTGATGTTGTAGGGCGCGTCTGTGTGATGCGCGGTCTGGCCGGCGCATCCGCTTGACCCGTCTTTAATGGTGCGACTGTTACGTTCTTCGAGTGCTTTAAATAGCCGTTTTGACTTGGCTGAATTCGAAGCGTCTGGTTCATCCATTTAATGCAAATTCAGTGCACGAAATTTGGAGAGCCATCCACTTGGCGCATGGGTTTGATTTGCCCGGCCTATAAATAGGGGCATGGAAAGAGGGTTTGCTTCTTGTTCTCTCACGTCTTTTCGACATGAACTTGTGTACTCGAATGCATTCTGTTGATGAGATGCTCCCGAGAGTGAAGATGCGACGCAGTGTCTTCGTTGATGCACTTGAAGGTGACTGTTACATCCAAAAGTCGGAGTCGAGGGCTTCCGAGGCAGGCGGAAGGTGCCTGTTGCATCCAAAGATAGGGATGCTCGGGCCTCGTCTTCGTTGTGCAGGAAGAGCCGTAGATCGGAATTGCGGTACTGCGGCTTTTATAGCTCTTTCTTCCTTCAAAATGGGTGTAGCCCATTCTGGTTGTGTTGAAAGCTGCTCCTTTGGCCGCGATTTCGATCACGGTCTTCCTTGGTGTTTGGAGGCTCTTTCGAAGCCTCCCCTGGCCATAGGTTGGCTTGTGGTTCTTTTTCCTTCCTTGGCTAGAGGGTTGATTGCCACCCTCGTTCTGCTCAATAAATGCTTCATTAGTCGAAGCATTTAGACGGCGGTGAGCCTGGCTGGAAGAGCGGCACATAATTGGGCTGCTGAAGGGATGCACATAACTGAGCTGCCAAAGGGATGCACATAACTGAAGATGCACATAACTGAGCAGCTGAAAAGGATGCGCCTTGCTGAGGGCGTATGGTGGGACGCGCTGGGCTGAGGGCGCATGTTAATCGCTACGCCTACCTGAGGGTGCAAGTTGGCTGCTGGCTGTAGACTTAGGATCTTCTCTTTGTAGAAATTCTCCTTTGTACAGTCTTTCTTAGACATGTAATAGACTTTTATATGTTAAATAAAAAGTCCTCTTTTAATGTCTATATTTGTTGCTTTTTGCTGTGAAGTACTTTGCCCAAGCTCTGGCGCATGTAGTCTGACGCATAGACTTTCTGGTTCTGAAATTCCATGCTTCTACAGCATACTAGCCATCAATGCCACATTGGTAGGAAGAACAACTTTAATACCCATATTCTGAAGATCGACTAACAATTCTGGTTGTGCTGTTAGGAAAAAAAACTCCGGCTCTTCTGCTCAACACATCTGCAACTACGTTGGACTTCCCAGGATGATACTGTAGGTTGATGTCATAATCCACCAGTAACTTTAGCCATCTTCTCTGACGCATATTGAGATTCTTCTGGGTAAACACATACTTAAGACTCTTGTGGTCGGTAAAAATCTTCACTCGATCTCCATATAAATAATGCCTCCACAACTTAAGTACGAAAACCACTACTGCTAACTCCAAGTCATGGGTTGGATAATTCCTCTCATGATCACGAAGCTGACGTGATGCATAAGCTACTACCTTACCATGCTACATCAAGATGCATCCCAAACTCCTGCCGGAAGCGTCACATACCGTGCTTGACGATAAGTGTACAACCGACTTCACAACACCATGCTTGGTGACGAGCGCACGATCGACTCTAAAAACTGAGAAGTTTTCTGACTTGCAACCTCTTTACAACTCTATAAACCAAAGACTCGAAATCGAACAGATCATTTACTGGCTTTGGCTAAGAGTAGTATAGGTGAAATGTGAAAGCTTTTAGATCACTGGAAAGATACATAGAAATAGATAGAGAGAAGAGTGAATGAGTGATTATAAATTTGAAAATCCTTCTCTATTTATGGTGTTTTTCTTGACCGAACTCAGACCGAATTCGAGCTGAGTTCGGATGTTAAGATCTCACAAACGAACGTTGAATACAAATTTGGAGGCAACATATATTCAAAATTCTCATATCGA
>JANAVB010042620.1:961440-976440 GCA_029216955.1 Iris pallida | reverse complement strand
AGCCAAGACTTATGGTGAGGCTGATCGTTAGAGATTTCGATCTTGTATGTGTTATTGATATTAGTAGGGTCTCGGTTATTCAAGAGGTGCTATACATGGCAGCTAGCATCGATGTAGTGGTCGAGGAGCATGAGACAATGGAAGATGCAAAGAAGCTTGGGAGTGTTTTCCATTAAAAAGTGTTTGAAGAAACTTTATATATAATAACAAATAGAACCGAGTACAAAGTAGGATCTCGATGGAATCCTTCTAGTACACTTTTGTTTTTATTTGGGAACCGTGGCGATGGTGAGATGATTCTTTACTCCATTGACGATCTGACGACGATCTCGAGCTCTCTAAAGGTCTGAGATGCTCTGGAAGGTGATGAGTCGAAGAAGCTTCAAGCTGAAGATTACAGGATTCGAAGAAGATCGAATGAAGGAATGATCCTTCTATTTATAGGCAACAGAATAATCCGTTTATGCGCACATATGCGATGCGTGCATGGAGATTTTGTACGTAGGGACGCTACATGTCTGACTTTATTAGGTGCATGGATGCTACGTCGGGAACCTTGAACTAAATCTGTTTGAAACTGCGTTGTTGGGCTGCAGAGGAGTTGACATGTGGCAGTTGTTGAGATTCATTTTTTACTGAGATCTTGGGTGGTTGGTACCTATTAGTGAGAAAAACTGATTCAATAACATATGGCGCGTGCTCATTGCTCAAAGATCGTTGATTTATTGTAGGATGATTTGCTTGGATGCGCCTAGAATATGATGTATGATGAGACTTTGGCATATGACTTTTGGGGTCAATTGCAAGTCTGGGCACAAGGACATAGAGACGCATGCAAAGTTTTGAGCGCATGGACGTAGAGGCACAAGCGAGTATTTAGTCGACCATGTGGCAAAGCATAGCCGACATAATAAGTAATGATGATGCTAACATCGGCGGCTCTTCGTTTTCTGTAAAAGTTATCAACTGTTCAGACTTCAAGACGTGTATTGATGACTCATGTCACTTAGCATTAAATGCTTGATGGGTTACGAGCTTAGATGGGTGTATCTGTTTGTGCACCACTGGGTGCATCAAACGTGATGCGCATGGAGCTGAGGGGCGCATCAGCTGCGTGCCGCATCTCCTTTAGTCAACTGTGTTGAGCATTTCGAGGCTCGAATTGATGACTTTTGACTTAGTTGAATTTGAGATGGCAAATTTATTACCAATAATGCTAGGTTCATTACATTAACTTGGGGGAGAGCTGCTACTTGGCGTATGGGTTTTGGTTGCCCTTGCCTATAAATTGCAGAGGTTAGAGAGAGTTCGTTCTCATTTCACCCAACTTCTCAGCAAAGATGAACTCGACCGATCCTCCCCCTTGGCAAGATGTTGTACTGCGGGATGTAGATATCCTCGTTCAAAGAAGCTTTAATTTTGATGAAAAACTCCTTTCGAAGATTGAGATGCATCAAGTTAGCTTGTGCCCACGCACCTTACTGGCAGTGTTCTTCTACGAGATGACGTTGAGTGCATGTTGTATGCAAAGTTTGGGTCATCGTGCCCCAACTTTTGTTATGTTAGAAGAGCCACCATGTTTGATTGATTGCCAAGCCACGTTCTACTCAATAACTGCTTCATTAGTCTATGCACTTTGTGCGTTGACGAGGAAGTGATTCGCTCGTTAACTTCAGCTATGGAAGAGAAGGCCGGTCTACGGGAATCCTTGGATATCTATATGGCAGAGGTGGACGCTAAGAACTGCCTGCTCCAGGAGCAGTGGACTCAACTCCTAGTAGACTCTGAACGAGCGTAGGCTAAACACATCACCCTTAAGGAGGAAGCAACAAAGTTTACTCGCTATGTGGCCCACTTGTTCCACCAGAAAAAGGAGTTGGATGGCAAGCATGCAGCTGATATCGCCTCCGAGGATATGGAAGCGATACGTCGTGAAGCTGAACGCCGAGTCTTGGCAACTTTCAAATCCAGGGCTAAGGCTTTGAAGTGTTATATCGACGAGTTGTCTGCCGACCCCTAACTTTTGTTGTCCTTTTGTACTTTTATTTGCTTTTGTCGTCGAGATGTAGTTGTTTCTTTTTTTTTGCAATGTATCCCTTTTTTCTTCTTTTGATGAAAGAAAGAAACTTTGTTGGCTCATTTGTTGAACTTGTGGTTTTTTTTGGACTTAACATCTTTGGCGCACCTTGGTTTTTAGGTACAGATGATATGTTGAGAGAGTAAAATAAGTGTTGCTCAGAGGTAATGTGGACATGGTAAACATGGGGTTAGTGGTAGAGTTTTCTTACTCAACGGTGATATGAACATGGCAAGAATAGACTCTGTAGGGATACAAAGAACAACTCAGAGATGATATCTATTGATGAGATGTAACAACACAAGGGTTGTTGAATAGGGTACTCAGAGGTAATATGGACATGGTAAACACTTAGTTTAGTATCATCTTACTGAGAAGTAAAATTAAGCTTTCCAGGAATATAGAAAAACAACTCAGAGATGATGTAGACTTGGATGTTTTCTACTGGGGAGATGATAAGGGAATACCCTAGAGCAGCTGGGCTCTAGAGATGTATCATGATCAAGGGGGATGAATTCGGTTGTCAAATTTGTAGATTTTCTTGCTGGAAGATGGAAATATATGTTGAAGGATTTCAAGCATAGTACTTCTTTAGGAACTTTCCATTGATTGGCATCATGTACAATTCCCCGTTAGGTTTTGCGAGTCGATAGACACCGTTAGAGTACACCGTCTCCATGATAAATGGGCCTTTCCACTTGGGTTCGAACTTCCATAGTGTTTTGTAAATCATCACCATTAGTCTTCTGACTGACAAGACGAGGTCACCCACTTGGAAAATTCTTTGTTTGACTTTTTTGTTAAAAGCCAGGGAAATGCGAGCCTTGTAGAGCTCGATGCGCTGTTGAGCCAAGAGGCATTTTTCGTCCAGCGCCTCTAACTCTTACAACAGATGATGTTAGTTTTCTTCCTCTGTCAACTGATTCGTGATGGCCACTCGTAGCGAGGGGATCTGGATTTCAAGGAGAAGCACGGCTTTACTCCCATATACCAGAAAGAATGGTGTGTTGTCCGTCAGAGTTCATACCATTGTACGATAGGCCCAAGAGCATTTGCCTAACTTCTCGTCCCAATTATGCGTGTTAGACGACACAACTTTCTTGAGTAGTTTGATAATCATTTAATTGAAAGCTTCAGCCAACCCGTTTGCTGCCAGATTATAAGCGGTCAACGCTACGTTCTGGATGCGGTTCTTATTACAAAACCTGCTGAACGTATGGCTTATAAATTACAGACCGTTGACATAGATGATCCTCCAGGCTACCCCAAAGCCATAGATGATGTGATGCTTGATAAAGCTGATCACCTTTGAGCTCTTTACCTCAGATAGAGGTATAAATTTTGCCCACTTAAAGAAGTAGCCAGTGATTGCTAAGATGAAGCGATGTCCTCTAGATGAAGGAGGGATAATCGGCCCAATAATGTCCATACCCCAGGCTTCAAACGGCCACAAGACGACCGTAGGGTGTAGGAACTTCGAGGATCGATGGATGAAATCAGCGTGCAACTAGAAGACCTACACTTTTTAGCATATTCAATAGCGTCTACCATCATAGTAGGCCAGTAATAGCCCATACGTCGGAGTCTATCATGTAGCTTAGGACCGGGTTGATGAGCTCCATATGTACCGTCATGGGCCTCCCGAAGAGCTTCGATCGCCTTCTTGTTTGACAAACATCGAAGGAGAAGTCCGTCGTAAGAACGGCGATACAGTATTTTGGTAGTTGTATCGTAGTAGATTCGGAAATAGCACATTTTGACAGACACGGCTCCCTTGTATCGTCTGAAAGGATTTCGTAGGCTGCGAAATCTATGAACAAAAATTGCCAATCTCTGATGTTGATGCCAGCATTTGCTGGCATGGCATGGTCCAGACACATGTAAAGATTATTTTTGGGACACACCAAATCCTGGCCAGTTACCGTAATAAAGTGTTGAGTCCCGAGAGGTGCCGCCAAGGAGACAGCAAGACCAACTAGAGCATCAGCCTCCAGATTTTGTAGCCGAGGTACATGTTCTATGAAGAACTCGGTGAAATTTGAGATGATGTCCAACGTCGCTTTATGATAGGGAATCAGATCATCATGGCAAACCTCATATTTTCCTCAAACCTGGTTGACGATAAGCTTTGAATCGCCATAGACTTGAGGTGTTCAACCTCCAGTTGTCTTGTCAACTAGAGTCCCATAATGAGGGCATTATACTTAACCATATTATTGGAGCACGGCTCTGTAAGAGAATAGCCGCTCTGGATGATTAGGTTGTCTGGAGAAACCAAGACTACCCCTACTCCTGCGATAATCTGACCCTTAGGGCGTGTTCTTGAAGCATCGTCGAAGAACATTCGCCAGACGAATTTTTCTTCGGCAACATTGGACTCCAGCACCTCATCCGGAATATCCTCATAGAGTTTGGATGATTCTGGGATTGGATGTGCAGCTAAGAAGTCGGCTAGCGCTTGTCCCTTGATAATTTTTTGTAGGACAAATACCATATTGTATGGTGTCAATAGTATTGCCCATTTAGCTAATCGAGAGTTTAGCGCTCCGGACTTCGTCATGAGGACCCTGAGTGGATTGACTCGGGAGATGACATGGATCGTTTGACTCGAGACATAGTGGTGAGTCTTCTGTATTACGAATACCAAAGCTAGGCACTCCTCCTCGACGGGGTTGTACCGGTGTTCGATCCTGATCATTATCCTTCTTAAGTAGTAGATAGCTTGCTCGTAACATGCATCATTGTTCTGAGCCAGTAAGGCAGCGAGAGAATAATCCATTGCACGGACGTAGAGCATGAAGGATTTACCCGCAATTGGTGCTATTAGAACTAGAGGATTTGTGAGATAGTCCTTGATATCGTCAAACGCCTTCTAACACTCCTCTGCCAAGACATAAGAGACTCTCTTCTTTATAAGCTTGGTGAAGGGTTGGCACAGTCCGGAAAGATATGCTATAAACCTTCGGATGTATGCGAGATGCCCTTGTAGGCCTCGAGGTTCTCTCAGGTTCTTAGGAGGGTTCATGTCAAGGATGGCCTTGGTCTTTTCAGCATCAACGTGGATAACCTTCATAGTGATAATGAAACCAAAGAATTTTCTGCTAGAAAACCCAAGGAAGGATTTAGTTGGGTTCATCTCGAGCTAAAGTGCCCGCATAAGATCAAAAACTATCCTCAGATCTTTCAGGTGATCACCTCGTAGGCGGCTTTTGACAGCGATGTCATCAATATAATATTTGAACGAAGATGCTTACAGAATATGGTGCTCATAGCTCGTTGGTATATTGTACCTATATTGTTCAAGCAAAAGGGCATCACTGTGTAACAATAAACCCCCTTTGGAGTTCTGAACAATGTGTGCTTCTCGTTGTCCAGGAACATTTTGATCTGGTTGTAGCCTTAATATCCATCCATGAAGGACATGCGTTCAAAGCTACAAGTGTTGTCGACTATCACGTCAATGATTGGAATAAGAAACTCATTTTTTGGGTAAGCGGGCTTGAGGTCCCTAAATTCGATATAGACTCACATCTTCCCATTCTTTTTAGTAACGAAAATGATGTTGGCCACCCAGTCTGGATGTTGTTCATCATGAATAAATCTAATATTTATGAGTTTATCCACTTCATTCTCAATATCATCCATGATGTTATGATGGAAGCGTCGATGTTGCTTCTTAACAGGCTTAGCATTAGGTAAGATGTTAAGCTTGTGCATTGTGACTTGCGGGTCCAAACCAGGCATGTCTTCATAGCTCCAGGCAAAGACGTCAATGTATTCCCTGACAAGTTGAACCAAGGATTCACGATCTTTCCCTGCCAAGCTTTTTCTTATGAAGATGGGTTTGGGCGAGGATTCATCCCCTAAGTCGATTTGCTCGACTTCATCTTCGGTGGAAGGTTCTCGTATTTCGAAGCGAGATTTCTATTGCACTTCTAAGCATTGAGCTCAAGTTTCTTCCTCGAAGAACTCTACTGTCTGATCGTCATCTTCTTCTTTTGAAGGATGTCCGAATGTCATGTTGACTGACAATACTTTTCTAAAGATTGGGCTGATGCTGGTGTCAGAGTCCCAAGTTGAAGCTTTAGATGAGTGAGAGTGCACGACCTCTTCAGTTTCTGAACTCTCTGGGGTTGTCGGTGGTGTGACATAGTCTACCCCTCGTCGAGTGCAGTGATAGTAATCTTGTGGCTTCCCCTTTGGAACTGGGAGTCATAAAGGTTGACGTTGGCCTTTCCCTTAGTTCAAGTCGTTACTATTTTTCAAGTCGAAACCCATCTTCTGGATGAGACACTTTGCTTGATTAGTGTACCGGTATGTTTGCAATCTACCGGTATCTAGCTCTGGTTCGGCTGGAGAGAGGTCCTGATGACACTCGACCTTGCTGAAGATGATAGGCTTTTCGTTCTTGTTTCGAGGTAGAACTATATAACAGAACCCCTGGTATGGGACAACTCGGTTTACATGATTAACAGTCATTCTTTTTGTCTGCAATGGTTGTAAGGCATTATCTAAAGTATACATAGCATTCCAATGTGGAAGATTAGAGTAGTTTAAAGATACCTTTTATTAATAAAATAAAGGATCTTGTTCCAAGGAATTACATTATCCAAAAAGGGTGCATTAATGTTGGCGAATATGTAGTCGCCCAGTTTTTCATCCGTCAGAACTAGAGTAGCCTTGGAGGAGGTGCAGGAGCCTTTTGTCGTATCTTGGCAACCAATGGAATAGACAACCTTGTAGGAGGAGTTTTAAATGACCTTTTTGGTAAATTGACTCTGATAGATTTCTGAGTCCGGCCCGGGAGTTTGATGACCAAAGGAGCTGAAGTCGAAGCCTTCCCGTGCAGTTTGGCTACGAATAGGGCAGATACCAGGGGAGGTTTCCTTTGAGCCGCACCTTCAAAGGTGCTTCTATTACCATCTCGGCTTCTGCCTCAGCCTCAGCTTCTGCATCTGCTTCATCATCAGTGTCATTGGCTTCATCATCTAAGTGAATTGGCTTGTATAGATCGGAGTCAGTAAAGAATGCTTCAATACTTCTTAAAGGATCGACATCAGTGAACTCCGTCCTGACGATGCCATTAGTGCATACGTACTTCATATATTGGTGAAGGGTAGACGGCATCACCATATATTCATGTATCCATGGACGACCCAGCAAGACATTGTAGTTGATGTTGGCATAAATGGCGTAAGAAGTCACCTCTGTTTGGAGGTCGCCAATGTGATATTTTAGACGAATCTTACCCAAAGGTTCAACTTTTTCGGCGTTGAAGCTATTGATCATGGTGTTAGATGTAGTCAATCGATGCATAGGTATCCCCAGCATCTGGACCAGAGTTCGATGAATAATGCTGAGAGAAGATGTCACGACCCGATCCCAAATTGTTTGGTCGAATCGGATCATGCCCAGCCTGCACCGTTGTGAGACGGCGGCAGTAAGCTGTTCTATTTGCATGTATTCACAACAACATTCATTTGCATTTTGTCACAACATGAATTTACGAATATTTAAAAAACTTTTTATTCAACAATTGAAAAGTACAAACTGAAACTGAAAGTACTGAAATAAAATACTGAAACCAAAATCTACAACTCCAATATAATAAACTAGATAACGAGGAAAACAACTAGCTAAACGGTCGGTTCATCAGCCTCTGGTTCTGCGTCCTCCAAGGAGGACTCTGGCAACACAACAGGATATAATACCGGGTCATAGTAGCTATTGAACAATAGCTCAGCATCATCAACATCACCTATTGGGGGGGATCTAGTCAGGAAAGGAGCAAGTACGAGTACATAATTCGACATTTTAAATAATAATGGAAAGATGCAATTTTAAACAGTTGAAATACTTTGAACAATATTTTCCAGCAATTTTCAGCAATTCATTATTTGAAACAATGTGATTTGAATAGGTAACGTCTATGACCGGCTTGGGTTGTACAATAGCATCTTAGCGACGCGATACGGCTTATCCCCGTGTGTAAGAGGGGTAAGCTCGCACAATAATAATATGCAATATGAGGGGTATTGGTCATAAATGCTACACTATTCCCCCAATATCCCCACAATCAATATCAATCAATATTTGAACCCTAGGAGAGGGTTCCGTGTAGCAATATGGTTTAAGCATGTAACATGACAATTACTAAATAAAATGCAAGAAAATATAACCATAACTTGCCTTTGTTAATGACTGGAACAAGATGTCGGTACCTGGGGAGGAAGTCAAATACGTCCTCAAAACCCTACAGTTGAGAATCCTGACTTAGAAACATAGATGAGCCAAATCTAGATGTGCTAGTTACAATTTCTAGAAACAGACCCTAGTCAGGTTTTAATTTATTTAATTAATCTAACGAAATCCGTCTAACGTCGTAAACTATATTGGTTATCAATTTACGGAATAACTGATTATTAATTTATTGGGGAAAATAGCAATTACACTTTAAGTGGCAAGACTTTATATTTTTAATAATATATATGAAACTAAGTGGTCTTTTAAGTGAGAAAATATGAAGTTGTTTAAATTATTAGAAATTTTTATTCATTAAATTAACATGAGAAAATCTTATTAATTTTGTACAAAATAATTAATACCCAATTATAATTTATACGTCTAGCTACGCAAATAACCAACCCAGAAAAGAAATAGAAAATCTAAGCTACACAATACAGGGTCACAGAAAAATAAAGGAAAACTGGGCTTATGCCCTTACAACAAATTAATTAATAAGGAAAATACTTTCAAATAAATTTCTCAAAGTTAGTAATTTTTGTAAGAAAATAGTTTTTATTTAAATAACATTTTAAAATAGAATTTATTTAATCAGAATGATTTTCATAAAATATGCCTTTTTGACATTTCATAAATTATGTAGAAAATTACCTTTAAACATAGATAATAATAAATGCACAAAAATACGTTTTCTTACCAAAATATTGGTTTAAAGTTAATATAAAAGATTTTCGGGTTTTAATATTAAATACCATTACCTAAATAACCCTTTTAAATAAATATTAGTTTTTATTAGATTAATTCTCCTTATAAAACTTTCTTGATCAGAAATCATCTTTAAAAGGAAAACATTTATACATATATATCATATATATAATCATTTAACGAAATCTAATTTTTTTATACCATTTACTTAACCAAACTTTTATTTTAAAGATAATAACTTTTAAACGAATATTTATTTAACTAATATTTTGTAAACAAAATATTAAATCATTATTTGGTTTAAAAATCTCTACAACTTAACATTAAATTAAAAGATAATCCTAACTTTAATTTAAACCAATTAAATTATTTAAACCATATTTTAAATTTATAAGGTTAATCCATAAATCAATTAATACCAAAATAAACATGTATAAAGTTTTCTAATATGTATATTATTACCACATTGCTAATTACAACACGGAAAGCTAAAATATTAAACCACAAAACCTAATAAAATAATTCTACAGAACCAAAATAATAATCTACAGGATAGACTCTACGGCCAGAATGACAAATGGGTTTCTGTGAAGAAAATGACAGAGAGAAATGGGAAGAGTTTACCCAAAACTTGCACGAAGGAGTACCGAGGGGAGGCCTCGGACTCGAAATAACGCCGGGATGACGAGCACGGACACGTGCGCGCACATGGGCGGACACGTGGGGAAGACAAGCTGTGACGGAGCACGCACGGGAGATGACGGCACCGGCGGAGGGTGCACGGAAGGCGCCGACGGAGGGCACGCGGGAGGCGCCGGGGACGGGCTTGGAAGTTGGGGGAGTGGGGTCTAGAATCGGAGAGGGCGGCAAGGGGAGCGCGATGGTTGTCTCGGATTTGGATTTAGTGGAGGGAGGAGGAAGTTATGGATTTTTTGTGGGAAATATGATTATGAACGTTCTGTGGGGTTTCTGATCTTCTGAAGAAATGTTACGTGACATGAAGAAGGAGAGGACGTGGGCATGGAGAGCGGATCTGAGAGAGAACCGGGGAGTAGGAAATGGGTAAGTCTAATGGGTTTTGGGCTTCGGGTTTTGGGTACCAAGGCTTAAGTTATGGGCTAAAAATGAAGGCTCACCAAACAATATAAAACATGGACGTTAAAAATAAAATAAAAGTCATGGGCTTCACAACCTTCCCTCCTTAAAAAATTTTGTCCTCAAAATTTCAAAACGAGGGCCGGGGTACAATCAAAATCACTTAGCTTGATCAAAAGCGAAATTTAAATAATCAGACACGATCGGATTCTAGGCATGATTACTAGGTACAATGATAAAAATATAGGCACGATCAGAATTATCTAGATATGATCTGAGATAGAGATATAAATTTTGTTGTCATAAAAAAAATTTTGGCACGAGAAAAATATAGGTATGATTAAAATGTGATCATAAAATAGAAGAAAATTAAACGAGGTCTCGTGAAACAGAAAAGACAGGAAAGAAACGAACGTCAACAGTTTACTGAGAAAGCATAAAATAATAGAATCTTATGAGATGAGGGACTAAAAATTTCAAATCAAATTAGAATGGGTTATAAGGGTTTGTAACACAGGAAAAATCAACAAGTTGTATGATAGTAGGATAGCGAGGGTGATTATAATAATATAACTATGATCGGAATGTAATCGGATATGATATTTTCGTTGAGAACTGAGTGATAATCAAAGGGGAATAGAAAGAACATTGTATCACTATTTCAAGTGTCAAAAAATAGGGTATGCAAAAATAAAATGACTTACAAGATAAAATCTTATTAATAGACATGCAAAAACCACTCTAACTCACTAAACTAGGTGAACTCTCAGGATCTACACAAAACTAAGGCAGCTGCCAAGGTATTAAAACAAAATATATATATGGAACCATAAATCACCTAAATCAATTTTTCATCCATCGTTGTATGCCAATGGTCTTATCTCAATTACTCTTTGCTTATTCCTTCTCTAGAACCTATCATTCTATTGCTCGTGTTATTCCTTCCATTGCTATATCCGTCCCTTCTAGGTATAGTAGTCATCTAACCATAAGAGTTGATCCTCGTTAAGTGTTTCTTTACTTGATCATTATATTCACATGTTTATATATATTATCCAAATTCACTTCCTCCATGGGAGAACATTACCAAATCCTATACCTTTCTCGCTAACTCTACCTACGTCTTACTCTATCTTTTATAACTCTTCCTTTAATCATAAAATTTAAAATCGTCAAATACCTTCATTTGCTTGAATGAGATTTAGGCACTAGTGAGCACTACTAACGGTTTTAACCCAAATAAGTCACAAGCTAAAATATACCACTCTCTCAACACTAGCTTACTCAAGGTATTATTCTACCTTTTCTACCCTTTAGCTGTCTAATATTAATCCCAAGGAACCCTTACAAGGAATGAGATAAGTAACAATCTATATTTCCCCCGCATATAGCTATCAACTATATACATATGGTCATCCATAAGATGTATATCAACTATTTAATATATAAAGCTAACCACAACTATCTACAGCTTCCAAAATATGTAACTAAAATAATAATAATAATAATAATAATACTAAATAAATAAATGAATAAAAAATATAAATTTATATATACAACGTACTAAGGTTGAAACAGAAAAGAGATTGAGCCAATAGAGATTGATATGGTCCTAATAAGTTCTAGGAAAAATCAAGTACAATTTTATAGAAAATCTATCATTTCTGGCTGTGATAAGAGATGTCTGAAAATAGAAAGTCGTTAGAAATACAAATCCTCTAATCGGACAACAGTCAGAATAATTTGATGGTACAGAAAAGACAACCATATTATGGATATAGTCTTAATAATATTCGAAAACCCAAATATATCTGAAGTCACTTTGCCTCAAATTCATGCCTCGCTAGAGTGCACCTGACTG
Source organism: Iris pallida (assembly GCA_029216955.1). Classification (NCBI taxonomy): domain Eukaryota; kingdom Viridiplantae; phylum Streptophyta; class Magnoliopsida; order Asparagales; family Iridaceae; genus Iris; species Iris pallida. Next base: position 964,459 of record JANAVB010042620.1, on the reverse strand, counting down.
CAGTATAATTTTGGCTCCATAACTTGAATAGTAATAGGTTTTCGAGTAGTCTATCAACTTTATCCATTTCCTGGCTGAACAACATAGGAGACAAATTTGATGCATTTAGGACGTAGTCTCAATAATATCCAAAAAACCTATCAACATCTGAATCACTTCAACTTAGAGTCTATGCCCCGCCAGTGCGCAACTGGCTGCAGTATACTCACAGTTTTTATAATTCAAATAGATGGTTGCGACGCATATGTGCGAAGCCATATTAGGTCACTGAATATTTTCTTAACTTTGTCCATGGAAATTTCAAAAGGATAATTCAACAATTCAAAAAAAAATTCAATGACCAAAGGAAATTCAATATTAGGATGGAATCGATTCTCTGACCATTCGTTCTTCATGATACTCAAGCATTGAGTTTAAAAGCTTCTAGGCCTTGAATTGATCAAGAAGTTGCCTAGGGAGAGTAAGGTTTCGAGTTGAGTGGAGGAAATCAACAAATAAAAATATTTTCGGTACTTGGAAAAACTTAGGAAATATCAATCTATATTGGAATTATTTTTGGAAAATAGTTCCCTTGGGAGATATGTGAACCAGCTAAATTGAACCAATTCTTTGGTAACAATTAACCTTGGGGCTTTATGGTTCCAAAAGAATTTGGTTCGAAATTGGTTCTGAGAAAGTCAATTGGAAATAAGGTCAAGAGAAGTGGTTGCACTAGTCGTAGTACTACTTTGGGTAGATAAGAGTTTATTAGGTTGCTATAGAAGAATTTGAAACTCTAATTAGCGAATGGATCTAGGTTCCAAATAAAGATAGAGGAGTAAGATTTGATCAACAAATGGAGAAGTTGAAATAGGTTTGTTAAAGAAGGAGATAAAAAAATCTAATCTTAATCCAAAAACAGCAAGAGAGTATGGATCCTAAAGTATGCTAGAATCTGATAAAGATATGGAAGAAAATAATCCCGAAAGCCATGGGACACTAAAATATACCAAAATTCTAGAAAATAAAATAGGCAGTAATATATACCATAATACAATCGGCCTAATCTAGATAAGGTTTAGGTTCAAACGTAAGCAGGTAACCTATAAAACTATAAGCAAGCCAAAATAAATATTTTAAAATAATAATTTTGGCCCTATATTGTAACATGGTGAATATAGTAGACTCTCCGTTCACCATGTATATTATATATATAATATCTAGGTATTCCAAAATTCTATTCTTTTAATTCTTAATCACCAATATATCCTTGATAAATACCGCCTTACATACATTCTCATTAAGATGACAATTTTTCAGAAATTGTATCGTAGGGGAGACATGACTTTGGGAAATATATTGGCCAGAAAAAAAGTGTAATCAAGGATAATATGTGTAAAACCCCTAAATTTCTACTGTATTTATTTTTTATTTTTGTACTGATTTAAAAATTTGTATTGTACGTCGCATAATCGTATTGTACGTCACGTGCGACATTTTGATTTTCGAAATTGCTTCGACGAGTGCGAATATGTACGAGCGTACATATTTTTAGAAAAATATTTTATTTTATTTCAAAATATTATATAATTATTATTCTTGCTATAAAAAGCCTTTTGTTTTAGCAATTATTAATCATAAATAATATTTTATTATATACTAGGAAAAGCATGTATGCATTATTTGTGTATACATATATTTCGTAATTATTTATCTGTCTCTTTTAAATAAAAATATAATTTTCAAAATTTATTAAAATTAATATTATATCATTCAAAAAATATTTAAATATTTATTATTTTCGAAATTATTATTATAAGTATTTTGTAAAATACATTTTTGAATTATATTGGCGATTTAAATCTTGATTTGATTCCATGAATTTATTTAAATAGTTAAATATTGAAGTTTGAATTATCCCATTTGATTTGGAACTAAAAATCTAATTATATTTAAATAGGATTTTGATTTGTATTTGAAATTGGATTTGATTTAATTTAAATTATCTGATTTTGTTTAAACAAAACCTAATCATTATCCTAATGGAAATTCCCACATCCTATAAATAGGCAGGTACTCGTCCATAATTATTTACACCCCATCGTGCACCGTGTCTATGCCTCCCATCCACTAAATATTTCCCCATTACATATACATATTTCGTCCCGTCCGACAATCCCGGATGTTCACCCAGCCGTGTCGGACACCCCCGACACGGACTTCTCAATTGTCCTGCCACCACCACCGGCACTCCGGCCTCCACCTCTCGGTCCCGGCCCAACACAGCAATACCACCACCATCGCCATCGTCATCAACCCCGACAACCATCCCGACTCCTGCTCGCCAAACACCCAGACCCTCTCCCCAATACCATCAACGGCACCATCGCCGGAAAATCCCAAGACACCGTCAACACCATCCCATCCACAACAAAAGAAAGAAGAAGGGGGAGACACCCCACCTGAGTCGGTGCGCCACCGCGCCGTACAGACCGGACTCCTCCGCCCGGACGAGCTCCCCACAGCACGTGCTACCACATCTCGACGCGTCCTCTCCGCCGAACTTCGAAGCCCGTTGAAACGCTGCCGCGCCGCAAATCTTGCCGCGCTGCTCCCCGGCGCTGACCGCGCCCGCCTAATCCCGACCGTCGACGTCATCCGCCCACCACGAACCACCCCACCGCCCGGAGCTCGACGCCCAACCCTAGCGCGACCGCCCTTCCGCCCCGCCTTCTTTCCAGTGGCCGCGCGACCTCCCTTCTGCCACCGCCTTCTTTCCAGTGGCCGTGCGACCGCCTTCCGTCGCCGACCTTCGCGGAAGCCATCCCGATCTACCACCGTGGCTCCTCCAGATCGCCGACCGGCGACTCCCCAAAACTACCGCCGTAGGCTTCCTCCACCCCCCGCCGCCACGAGCGGCGCCACCCGTGCCCCTATCTCGCTCGCCAGCCGCGCGAGACTGCTCCTCGCTGCTTCTTCGAGCGCGATCCAGCCGAGCCGCCGGAGCGCCGCCCCGTTGGTAAACCCTATTCCCCTCTTC